>CM029595.1:40625540-41225540 GCA_017311375.1 Mytilus coruscus
AATTAGACTTATCACCGGGTTTGTACTAACATGAGCAACACGACGGGTGACACATGTGGGATCTGCTTACCCTTCCAGAGCACCTGAGATCAACCCCAGTTTTTGGTGGGGTTCAAGTTGCTCAGTCTTTGGTTTTCTATGTTGTGTTTTGTTAACTGTTGTTTTTCTGTTTGTCTTTTTCTTTTTAGCCATAGCGTTGTCAGTTTATTTTTTTCGACTTATGAGTTTGAATGACCCTTTGGTATCTTTCGCCACTTTTTTCAGCCTCTTTTTAACACCAAAATAAGATTAATTATCGCAATTTACCTGTATATGGGCAATACGACAGTTGCAACTAGAGAAAGAGGAACTGCCAACCCTTGTAGATCACTGGGATTAATCCGAAGTTGTTTTTGGTTTTCGACTTACTTTATGTTTACTTACTATGGAAATTTTTGCCTTTTTTCGACTCATAATTTTAACTGATCTATTGGTTATTTTCCTTCCTTTTTTAACTGTTAGTGTTTTTGAATAAAGATAGAGCTAAATACATTTAAATATTAAGCATATGAAACACCATCCCTACATTATCTTTGATGAGTTTTTAGTTCTTAAAGTAATTCTTACATTGCAGCCAGAGTATGCTGATTTTCATACTGCAGAAAATATACTACACTTGATAAGTAACCAGGGTGTTATTTGGTACGTAACATATTAATAATATAAATAATTGTAAATATGCTGATGAAAATCGTTGTGATCGTAAAATTTCGAAAATTGTCATATAAGAATTGACTTCTAAAATTCGGGCCTTTAAAAACCAAATTAATCTTAAAATATTTTTAAAAATTTTTTTTTTATGCCAATCATGATATTAAGGTACCATATTGTTTACACTCTTAACTATATGTGTCTTTTATCATTTATAAAAAAAAAGAATCTTTGATCGTATTTCAACTGTAAAAACGTTCAAACGAATGTAATTAGATGTTAATTTACATTTCAGGCTAGGCACATTTTTCGCGCCAGGTCTGCCATTACTGAACATGGCAAAATTATTTATCTTATTCTATTTACGTTCCTGGTCTGTAATGGTCTGTAATGTACCACAGGAGGGCATATTTAGGGCATCACGATCAAACAACTTTTATTACGCATTATTACTAGTCATGTTGTTCTTGTCGATGCTGCCACCATTGTTTGCCATTGTCGCTATAGAACCATCACCACACTGTGGACCATTCAGGTTAGTTATTTTTTCTAGATATGACAGGCAAACGCTTTATTGAATACTGCAATATACTTTCATTTCAATGCAATTGTTCCTTGTTTATATATTTTACACTAAAAGAGAAAATGGTCAATCAAAACCATATTTCAAAGAAAGACAGACAAAACCATGGAAAAAGACGAAAAGAAAAAACGATTACATCCACATCATTTGGATTCTGGTGGGTAGTGAACTTATAAGCAAGCGTACATCATCTCCTTATTTTAATCAGTTGCTACTGTTCTATTCATGACATCCACCGTGCAATCTAATTAAAATATACCTCTCTGGAGTCAGAGAACTATATTTTAATTAGATTGTCCACCGTGTATCCTTGTTTAAGTCAGAAATTTGCTTCGAAAGCTTGAAACGTTAAGTTGGAGATCTTTATTAATAAGTTTCAACAGTAGTTTACCATAGTAAGAGCTTGTAAATCCATTTGCACTCTACAAACAATTTGAAAGAACATCAGGGAATTTTGGTGAACTCAAACAGATCGAGACCTGGTGCGTCGACAGAATTGACGTCTTCTCTTAAAAATGCAACACCCGCCAAGCAAATTCACATTTACATCAGACGAATATTCTAGTATCTAAAGATTTAATAACGCAACCATTGTTTTGGATGAGTTGAGACAAAAAGAGTCTGTAAATATTTTTTTCTATATGGTAGAAGTTAGAAATGGTTACATGTGTTTTCTATTCAATTCAATAGAGTGAAAGATCTGATTTTAATCAGATTGCTATTTGTAAAATATCTTATCATTCCCTTGCAAGAATAAATGCTTATACAAAGGAGTTCATTGACCATAACATTTTAATACATTTTTCAATTAGGCCAAATTCTAAAATTTTACATAGTAATACTTGTGATATTACTATTAACACAAAATATTTTCTTTTTGGTGCATCACATTTTAAATTACAAAGTTATAACCCCTTTGTATTTTAATGTTGTTCTGTACCAAGTCAGGAATATGACCGTTATTTTCCATTCGTTCCGTTTTGGTAAATTTTCGATACTTTATAACAGTTTTAGCTCTAGACATTATTTAATGTCAATGTATTCAATATAAACATTGGCTCCTTTGTCTATAGAATATTTTGGATCGTAGGTTGCGGTCAAATTTTCAAGCCTTTACATCCGTAAATGCACAAAATCATCGTATTTTGACAACATCAACATATGATGACTTAGCAGCCTATAATGTACTCGTTTGAAGAGATTTAGTTTAACAAGCATTAAGGCGTATAAGATAGATCCATTCAAGAACCTTAATAACATGTTATAATACAATTCAAATCCAGGGCCATTTTATGCCAAAATAGAACCTTCCACTTCATTTGAACTTTGGTGGATAGTTGTCTCATTGGCAATCATACCACATCTCCTTATTTTTATACTTATCCTGTGCGACAAACATGATTCAAATTTGCTATTTTTATACAATATATATTAATGTTCTTTTGAGCAATTAAGGCGACAGTAGTTAACCGATTTTTAAGTCTCGTAAATCGAGTAGAAAGAGACAACTCAAGATAACAGACAGAAAATAAGTGATCGCATGAACTCTAAAAAGAGCTAGACCTGGTATGTCGACAGTGTAAGCGTCTCCTGCTATGCGTGCATCACCGAACACGCAAACAGGGTTATAGGCCTGCGATTTAAGACATGCAAAGGGGTTAATACGGATGTATTCGTCGTATGCAACGACACTAATTCATTACCATTGATCAACGCTGTGGTTTTTTTTATCATCATGGAGTTTAAAATCTCATCAAAGATACCTGGCTTATGATTTGGTTCGCCAGACGCTCCTTTCTTTTACATAAGACTCGAATTTACATATGAAATTAAAAATGACTTGTATTCTGCTTAAGCAATTAAGAGGAAATATGGAATCAGCGAAACGATTGACCTTTAAAAAAAAATGTGTTAACTTCCTTCAAGGACAAAGGTAGTACACGATTCTTTGAGAGAAAAAATTGATTAGTTAATCATAAAGTATAGACTTCAAAAGCCTGTCACAAAACAGTGTATTCTGTTTAAAGAGAAAATGACAATTTTAACAGGTGAAATAGGGATTTTCTACTTGGCATGACCAACACGATGATGGATGCTAATTTTAGAGTAGGAATCCTAGTCAGTGTCTCTAAAAGCTATTTCCAAAAGATTTCAAATTCACTTCTAATTGATTCATATATGGCGAATTGCTTGGCGATTGCCTGTAGTTTATACATGTATATATAATAATATTAACGGTACCAATGTTACTGCACCAGATGCGTATTTGGAAAATTAATATCTCTGCAGTGATGTTCGAGAAAACTATTTTGAAAATCCAAAACTTGTACAAACTTTGAGAAGCTGATAAAACCAAAAGGAACCTAAAGTGTAGCAAAATCCGGACAAGGAATCAGAGCTTTGTATGGATTTAAAATGAGTTCCAAAATTGTTTTAACAGTAAATTTCAATAAAACAATATCCGTTTTATTTGATAACTGTAAATTTCAACCAAACAATATCCGTGTTTTATTCTATAACTGTAAATATCAAATAATGTCCGTATACGTCTTGTGATTACCGGCAATTGTATTCTGCTCTTTTTTCATTTATTGACTTTCTCGCTCTCTGTATGTCATGTTGCTTAATTTTCTCTCCGTCCTGTCTCTGTTTATTCGTATAGATATTTCCATTAGAGAGAAAACCTCCATTGCTGCTACTAAATGAATAAAAAAAAATCCAATTTCAGTGGACAGAAGAAAATGTTTGAAGTGATAAGCAGTGTCATTGATGATGAATTGCCATCTAGCATGACAGCTGGTATAAACTATGCAGCGTCTCCTGGTGTGATCATTCCATTACTGATGCTACTGGGGTAATTTACTTTTATACAATATTATTACAAAATATCGAAAGATATCTGTTCAAATGAGCATAACATAGTGTTAACCGATTGATCCGTGTTACTCATCTCTATTGTGTCTGGTTTTTTTTTCATATAGAAGGCCAATCTTGATGTCTTGTAGTCTATTTATTGGACTTTATCTAGTTTTCTCTTGTGTACTCATTATTATTAACAAGCTCATATTTTTTAGGCAGTGGCTATTCGTTCAGCTAGCCGGACTAATAGTCAAAAATGTCTATTCATCCAGCAAACCGGACAAATAGCATTTTTACGGTATTTTGCTATTTGTCCGGCCAAAAATATAATGGTGAAGATATAACATCGTGATTTAAGGAGAGAAATAAACGCTGAGTAGTTATGAGAAATATTGTCTAAAATCGTATATCAACATCTATGCAGCAAATACACTTTTGAATTAGTTACTTAGTGTCTTGGCAAAAAAATGTGCAAATTATTTCCATTCATTCACTAAAACAAATCAAAATGCAAATGATTAGACTAAAAGTATACATTTTATTCAGATTTTTTTTTATTCTAAAGGAGTTTGGGGAGGGGCAAAAAAGACTCTCATCTTTCTATTTGTTCTATCTATGAATTTCATGTAAGGTAAAAAGTATGACCACTGATTATTGGCTTCAATAGACATCTATGATTGCAAAAGAAGATTCCGAATTTATTATTTCTTTGAAGTTTGGTTCAAATCAGGTCGTCAAATGATTTTCAGACACGATTTTTTTATTTAAAATGTTCGGGGATTTTTAACTCATAGGAAATAAAAGAGAACGGTAGGCACGTGTAACCTTTCCCAAAATTAAGATTGTGTTTACGATAGAAAAATATAGAAAAAAATGTGTATTAAGTTAAACATAATAAAAAAGGGGGGGTTACCCCAACCCTGGTATCCTATTCCGAGTCACGGTATATCAGCTAGTGCATGTTCATAGATCGTCGTTGTAGTAGAACTTAGAAATAATGCATCCAAGCATATTTGATTTAGTCATTATCCGAATGCGTTTTGCTTCCATGGGGTAAATTAGCAAGTTTGATGTCAGGCTTTATTCCTTTCAGTTTACATGAATACTGTATACGCTATTGTTCTGGAGTCACTAATATATAAAAATTTGTTTCAAAGCAATCACATTCTCTCTAGTTTTCTTTATGACATCTTGAAATATAAATCACGATCTCCAATTCTCAAAAGATCCATTGCATACGCGCGTTTGTTATCCGACACCTCATCCGGGACACTTTCAGCGCCACATGACACTTTTATTCATATTAAAGATTTGCGCATCCGCAAATGGAAGGCCGGACAAATAGAGATTTTAACTATTCGTCCGGCTAGCCGGACGAATAGACACTCCGTATTTTTTAACTGTGGAATAATGCTGTGCCCTACATTTTAACAACATCACATTTAACGTTTGATCAGCTTTGAGAGGCCAGTAAGTATCTAAAACCGTCAGAAGAAAGAACGATTTTAACTGAATAAGTGACAATATGTAAAAGCACTCATGGTGATATGATGCAGATTGGAGAAACTGGAGAAGGTTTGACAAAAACGGCAACAAAGGTGTACTTCACACACCGTCATCGTAATGAGTTGCACCTAGTCATGTTTAAATCACAAAATGATTGGACAAATACTGTGAATACAAATACTGTGAAATGATAAGTAATTGCATTTCACTGTTTCTGTTTCAATGAACATTTTGACGTTTAATCTATTCCATTGTGAGTAAACTTGGAATATGTTCCTACAGGAATAAAAGAATAAAAAAATAATAAATCAAAACAAAGATCAAAACAAAAACTGTGGTGTACAGCTGCGCCTAATTTTAAATAACAAAAGAAAAAAAAGTCACAAATATGTAATTTTCTTTAATCATGATACCACTTTGGTATCACAGATAACATTTCTATACGACATTTACCAGGCTCTATCATGCCAGTCATGTATTAATACAATTGTACAAGGTTGAGTTTTACATTTTTTGTTAACAATTTAGGAGCCAACTAATGGGTCTTATTCGATGTTTCTCCTTACAGATACCTTTAACTTTTAATGCATTTCAAACTTATTTATTGTTTTCCTCTCTTCTTATAATGCATTTGTACAGGGTGGTGACACTTGTTTTACATATAAATTGTTATTACCTTTGCATTTTCCGGTAAATGAGAGATATCACAAATCTGAAATTTGGTCTATTTTCCATTATTAAATAATGATTCTTTTTGCATTTAAGTATAATAATAAACGCTGAGTAGTTATGAGAAATATTGTCTAAAATCGTATATCAACATCTATGCAGCAAATACACTTTTGAATTAGTTACTTAGTGTCTTGGCAAAAAAATGTGCAAATTATTTCCATTCATTCACTAAAACAAATCAAAATGCAAATGATTAGACTAAAAGTATACATTTTATTCAGATTTTTTTTTATTCTAAAGGAGTTTGGGGAGGGGCAAAAAAGACTCTCATCTTTCTATTTGTTCTATCTATGAATTTCATGTAAGGTAAAATGTATGACCACTGATTATTGGCTTCAATAGACATCTATGATTGCAAAGAAGATTCCGAATTTATTATTTCTTTGAAGTTTGGTTCAAATCAGGTCGTCAAATGATTTTCAGACACGATTTTTTTATTTAAAATGTTCGGGGATTTTTAACTCATAGGAAATAAAAGAGAACGGTAGGCACGTGTAACCTTTCCCAAAATTAAGATTGTGTTTACGATAGAAAAATATAGAAAAAAATGTGTATTAAGTTAAACATAATAAAAAAGGGGGGGTTACCCCAACCCTGGTATCCTATTCCGAGTCACGGTATATCAGCTAGTGCATGTTCATAGATCGTCGTTGTAGTAGAACTTAGAAATAATGCATCCAAGCATATTTGATTTAGTCATTATCCGAATGCGTTTTGCTTCCATGGGGTAAATTAGCAAGTTTGATGTCAGGCTTTATTCCTCTCAGTTTACATGAATACTGTATACGCTATTGTTCTGGAGTCACTAATATATAAAAATTTGTTTCAAAGCAATCACATTCTCTCTAGTTTTCTTTATGACATCTTGAAATATAAATCACGATCTCCAATTCTCAAAAGATCCATTGCATACGCGCGTTTGTTATCCGACACCTCATCCGGGACACTTTCAGCGCCACATGACACTTTTATTCATATTAAAGATTTGCGCATCCGCAAACGGAAGGCCGGACAAATAGAGATTTTAACTATTCGTCCGGCTAGCCGGACGAATAGACACTCCGTATTTTTTAACTGTGGAATAATGCTGTGCCCTACATTTTAACAACATCACATTTAACGTTTGATCAGCTTTGAGAGGCCAGTAAGTATCTAAAACCGTCAGAAGAAAGAACCATTTTAACTGAATAAGTGACAATATGTAAAAGCACTCATGGTGATATGATGCAGATTGGAGAAACTGGAGAAGGTTTGACAAAAACGGCAACAAAGGTGTACTTCACACACCGTCATCGTAATGAGTTGCACCTAGTCATGTTTAAATCACAAAATGATTGGACAAATACTGTGAATACAAATACTGTGAAATGATAAGTAATTGCATTTCACTGTTTCTGTTTCAATGAACATTTTGACATTTAATCTATTCCATTGTGAGTAAACTTGGAATATGTTCCTACAGGGAATAAAAGAATAAAAAAAACTAATAAATCAAAACAAAGATCAAAAACAAAAACCGTGGTGTACAGCTGCGCCTAATTTTAAATAACAAAAGAAAAAAAAAAGTCACAAATTTGTAATTTTTCTTTAATCATGATACCACTTTGGTATCACAGATAACATTTCTATACGACATTTACCAGGCTCTATCATGCCAGTCATGTATTAATACAATTGTACAAGGTTGGAGTTTTACATTTTTTTGTTAACAATTTAGGAGCCAACTAATGGGTCTTATTCGATGTTTCTCCTTACAGATACCTTTAACTTTTTAATGCATTTCAAACTTATTTATTGTTTTTCCTCTCTTCTTATAATGCATTTGTACAGGGTGGTGACACTTGTTTTACATATAAATTGTTATTACCTTTGCATTTTTCCGGTAAATGAGAGATATCACAAATCTGAAATTTGGTCTATTTTCCATTATTAAATAATGATTCTTTTTTGCATTTAAGTATAATTTATATATAACATAAGTCGCTTTTCCAAATGCCTTCATTAGAAAACAAGTTAATATCTTGATGATACTTATAATCGGTTTAGTCAGTTTTTTGGACATCATTTCAGAATGGCGATTTATTACCTAGTAAGCGTAAACAAAGGTCTTAAAGAGTCAAACAAGGGACTCAAGAAAGAATTACAATATGTGAGTAACCATTTTCGAAATAAAACAAGTTAGATAAAGACCAATAGACTATTAATTTGAATGTATGGTTATGGCATTTTTCAAGATTGAGCCAATCCTAAACCTCTTTAGAAATAGATTCGTTTTTGAACTCAATACACATGCACGTTAAAACATTAAAATAAAACATAAATTTGTTGTGTCCAAGCGCTTTACTGGATATACATTCATCAGTAACTCTCAAACCCGAAAACTTGAACCGAATAAATACCTGAATACGTAATGAGATATATTACGTAACTCGCATGATAGGTCATCACTAAAAAGATATGGAGTTGAACATCATACATCTATTGCGATATTGTTTATAAGGCAATAACACTTTAATTTTGAATCACACGTTTATTTTTAGTTTCAAAATATTAGAACTAAACAAAAATTAAACATTTCACAAACACAACATTGACTAAGATACAGCTAGAAAGTGCTGGCCTTTTTCATAATAAAATATTGATCAGTCCAACAAGTACACGATTTTGCTTTATGTAAGGTATGGGCCAAATTTTGTTCACTACTATAATTCTAATCTTAGTTTTTCTTGTTTTTCACCATTTTTATTCTATGTATCCTTATTGCTTTAACAAAATCTCGGTTTTTAAACTTATCATATTATCTTCATTTCTTTAATAGTTTTGTGATCAATAAAAGAGTAAACTTATTTTCAGGAAAGGACAGAAGGAAAGCAGAAAATATATGCAATGGCGAATGGTATGATTATTATTACACTTTCATATACTGACTGTAATACGGTTGAAACTTTGCCTCTGTGGTCTTAAAGGAAAACCGATGTCTAAAAATAAAGAACTACATGGTCAGAGGTACAGCCACTAAGTTTAAAGGGTAAAACACTAACTTAATGTCAGGAAATGGCGGTCCAATAAATAAAAACAGGACAAACTCCAGATCATACGAGAACGGAACGACGACTGTCTATTAGAAGTAAGACATATGCCATATACAATCATTGTTCGACAGACGTCGGACTTGTTACCAAAGTCTTCTTTTTTACGCATTCAAATATGAATCTTCTAATGTAATGAATGGATTTTTCTTTATCAAATACTCGTATATTTTGCAGTAATGTCCATCTGTTTTTATTTGCTGTGATAATGATTTCGATTTTGGAGGTGTCATTCTCATCCTTTTTCTCTTTTTTCCATTTCATATTTTCATTTTATCATTCCACCAGATTTGTTGACCGAAAGCGAATTTTCTTTATATTTCTTCAACAAAATATAGAAAAGATTTTTAGTGGGATTCGTGCTGCTCAGTTTTTAGTTTTTATATGTTGGGTTTGTAGACTGTTGTTTGTCTTTTGACCGTTTTTCGTTTTTTTTTTGTCATGGCGTTGTCGCTTTGTCTTTCGATATCCCTTTGGTATATTCCTCCTCTTTTTTTTTTAATTTCCAGATAACTGAATGGAATTTGAAGTAAACGGGGCAAGTGTAAACAAATTAAGAAACTTGTCTCCTGTAAGATGTAAATTCTAAAACCCAATCAACAGCTTACAATTCAGTAATGGCTAAGTTTATTTTTCTTTTACGTTTAGTGAAAAGAGACTTAGAATCTGGACAATCAAAAGGGTGTGAAAGTCGAGAAAAGAAAGATACTAAGATGTCTGGTGCAGGTATACCTTATTATAAGCTTGTAAAGTTACAAGGTCGTCAGTAATTCATAAGTTCTATTAATTCAAACCCTTAAATTTGTAAGAGATTGTACTTTTCGCATAGTTTCTTCATACACATAGATCGTCTCGATGGTCTCGTGGTAGCGTACTCGTAGTTCATGGGTTCCAACCTCGACAGGGTCAAAGCAAAGACTTGAAAATTGGAATTTACTGCTTCTTTGTTTTAAGCACACAGTTCCCAGGAGTACGCACAAATACTGGTCAAAACACTGTGTCCAGCTAGGGTGACATGTTTCAAAATAAATTAAATATATGCAATAATTTGTAAGATCTTGATTTAATAATAACATATTTCCAATTGGTGGGTCTGGAAGACTTGAATAAGAATGTTTAATACATAAATGTGGTTCCTGATACAAAAATCTAATTTCGCCACACAAATATGAACTTAAAAAAATATATATTTATGCAAAAATATATGAATTATAACAAAATGAAAGTGATCAAACAAACAAACAAACAAAAAACGAAAAAAAAAATATGGTCCTCTTCATTCAAGTGTTTTGTCTTTACATTGTAGCATATTCAGTAATTGCAGCAAAGAGAATAGCAAAACTTCTCAATGCGAACAAAGATGCAGCGAGGACGAAATTGAAACCACATCAGCCTAGTCATGCTGTTTAAATTATAAATCATGGAATTCATCCCACAAGCAGATGTTAAATAAGAGTATTTGGATGATAGAGAAAAAGGCTCATTAGATCCACCAAATCAGGAAAAACTACAAATGTCCAAGAAAACATTATTGTCTGTGTCTTAACAGGAATGACATATCAACTTGTGAATGTTGAGCTTTGGTTGGAGAAAAATGGCAAATAGGTGTGTTGTGAGTTTAAAGTAAGCAAAGACAGAATGCGCAACTTTTATTAATGATAAATGGCAGTAAATATCAAAATCCAATGTATGTAAACATAGTATCATACATTTTCGTCAACTGTTTATATTGCGGTTATTTTTTCCTCCATAAACATTGGCTTACTAGGGTACTTCAGTGCTTTTACTTATTGTGTACTTTTGCTAGGCTTCCCATGTTTGAGTATTCTCGAGAATGCTACATAATCAAATTGTCCTCTCGAACATGGTCCTTCTTTTAATATTTCATCAACCTGAATTTAAAACAAGAATTATTGGTATAGCATATAGTTATGTGATCTGTATATTTAAAAAAATAAATTGAAATAACCTCCTAGCATGGTGTTTGTTATTTAATCTGTTTTTTTTGCATACAGTACCAACCATTTGTGCAATGATTTTCGATTTCGAGATAAAACCAATATTGTTTAACCTAGAATTCTTATACAAGAGTTAAGCTTATACCATTGTTAAAGTAATATATCAGATAAATAAGACTAAGTATTATTTTTTGCTTTCTTGGCAGGTGAACTGTTCAAGATGCAACTATGGGATTAGAACACTTTACAATGAACACAATCAAGTTAATTGCACCTTGTAAAGAACTAGTTTACAAGTTTTGTTTTCTCTTTGTTCTCTTTTTTATGAACTGGTTGATTTGTAGTCTTATGTTGTATTTTATACCGTACATTCTGCACCGTTAAAACGCTTATTATATATTTTACCTCGTCTGGCGTCAAACGGTCACCCATTGTTGTGAGTAATTCTCTGAGACGCTGTTCTTGAATGTATCCTGAAATAGGCGTCAATTCGAATAAAATATTTTTTTGGCATGTTGAAAGTTAGTTTCACAGAATGTAACGGATGCATCATTTTGGGCTGATTTGGTATAGCATCCAGGGCTACAAAGAATGATTTTACTTTTTTTTGAGAAATGAATAAAGCTGATTTAGAATAATCGACACGAAAAATCAAGAAATCAAGAACTCTCCTCAAGTTAGTGACAGAATAAGTCAAATAAAGTTCAGTTCCTTGAACCGTACAAAAGTATGTTCATATTGAAGTAGGCAAACGAAACTAATACTCAAAGGATGTAAAAACATTTTCAATGCAGTGAATGAGACATTTAATCGAGAACTACATGTTATAACACACAATTCTATGACACCTCTACAAGAACATTTTGCCGAATTACAAGACCATGGCAAGACGTTTTTGATAATGAAGGATTTTATTTATCTGCAGAAAAATGGTTCACGATCATCTTGGAAACTGCCTGACCACGCGATGGATGATCTCTGAATAAAAATATATGCAAAGTAGAAAATGAATCTGTATTGTCAAGTTGAAAGTTGAAGAATGTTTCTAGTCCCCTACCTTTCGTAAAAATATGATATACTGTAACCCTTTCTCTTATAAAGAATAATCATGATAAAATAATAACAATTGTTTAGGAACTGCTTAATGGATTTATTCCGCATGCATGGAAAATAATTGGTAGGCACATTTCATCTTCTGCGCTATAATTTTATTTAATTGGCATATCCTGGCTGTGCACAATATAAGGAGAATTAGTTTGTTTGCTTGCGGAGTATTTGCTATACAAAAATGTACGATAAAATTATCATAGGCATCCAGGTAATACAGCATCATTGACTGAATACGGCTAAACATTTAGTGTTTGGATGATAAAAATTGCCCAAAATAAATCAATACAACAGTAAATAATTGGTGTTCACTTTTAAGCATAATTCAATGTTTACTTTCAAAATAAATAGAAAATAAAATCATATAATCTGACTCTAGTTACCTTTGCCTCCCTCATCAAAGCATGCAAATGCATTCTTAATTACATCTTCCGGGTCGGTTCCTTGGAGTTTCTGACCAAACATGGTAAGGAACATGGTGAAATTTATTGGTCCTGGTGCACAATTCATCATCTCATCCAAATAATTATCTGTAGGATTTTTGCCTGAAGTATATTTTATATTTTGATATACGTTCAACTATATACTAACGATAAAATAATAGGCGGATGATACCAAGGGACATTCGAAGGTCAATGGGCGAAGGGAAACTAGCAACGCCATGGCGAAAAAAAAACAAAAAAGACGAAAGACGATGAATAGACAAACAACTCAACAAAACAATACTTAAAAATAAAGACTAGGCAACACGAACCCCATCAAACTGGGTGTGATCTCATGTGCTCCGGAAAAGTAAGCAGTTCAAACTCTATTAGTGACACCCGCCATGTTGCTCATGGTAAGTACCGGTGAAATTCGTAAACAGAATGAAGGTAGTCGGCATTCCCGGCTTTTTAACATATAGTTCCAAAACTTTAAATCGGAAAGAGACTATGGGATGAAATAAATTATGAATTTTGTCTTATTTCTTACCTAGGGATGCCAACATGTCAGTAAGATCTTCCTTATCTATCACTCCGTCTCTGTTTTGGTCTATCATATTGAAAGCCTCTTTAAATTCTTGAATCTGTGATTCTTCAAACATTGCAAAAATATTAGAACTATATCTTGGTGCTCTTTTCCCTTTTGTCTTTTGACTTTTAAGGACTCTTTTCCCAACATTTGTGGACTGGGCTGACGCTGCCTTTTGAAACTTTGGTTCTGAAATCCGACTGAAAAGAGAAATTAAAGAAAAAAAAAGTAAGATGAAGCATGATAAAGTCGTCATGTACGGACTAAACCCATACCAAATCTTGCTAGACATTTCTGTCAGATGTGTGATGTTAAACCACTTCATGTATCAGGTTAGGGGAAGGTTTAACCGTCACATTCTTTATTTGTCTGTCCCAAGCCATGAGCCTGTATTCCAGTTATTGTCTGTCATAATTGTTAGTATGAATGAAGCCGTTATTTTCTCTTTTGAATTGTTCCATATTTATATATCAGTGGTCTACGATTGCTTTCTATAAAGTATGAGTTTTGCTCATTGTTGAAAGCCGTGCGGTGATGTGAAGTTGTTTACATCCTCATTCTTGTTTATGATGAATAATTGTCCTTATTATTATTTTGTATAAAGTCAATGCTTTGTTTAAGCCGATGGTAAGTATATATGGAATGTGTCGCCTGTTTAAATCATGGCTGTCGTTCATTAAATGATTAACAATTTCATAGTTAGCGTTTAGTAAAAAGAATAATGACTAATAAATGAATATGTGAATAGAATATTAAAATAAAAAGAATAATTTCTGAATATTTCAAGTATTCATAACATTTAATGTATAATCAGTTTTAAGCAGTAAATTGAGTAATTTGAATAAAAAAAGGGGATATCTGTTGAACAATTCTGTGAGAAAATGAAGGTGTGGTGCTTTCTTCTTACAATTTTACGATTTTCTTTCTTACCTCATTCTGCTCGTTTTGTTGGTACAGTCAAATAAATGACGAGGTATTATTCATATTCATACATTAAAGTTCTAAGACAAAAGAGTCAAATACTTGTTGAAATCCGAGAAGTTAAATAATTTGCCCGACTGAACATTTGTAATTTCATTAACATGAATGTGTTATGATTTAAAACCCTTACCGCAATCTATTTGAATTTGACTAGATATTAGCCGCTTACACAATACAGTGACACATATCACGTATAACTGTAATATCTCGTTTCGTTGTATAAAAGTTGTAGAGAAACACGTATCATCTCCCAAGGCTGAACATACTCTTAAATCATAATTGTAAAAAAACACAAAAAAAAACCCCAAAGAATCTATAACAATGTAATATTTTTCAACCACATCTTATATGACTTTGTTTTCAAAACACCATATTGTCAACTCACTGTTGCAATTTTATTTACAGATAAAAATTTGCATTGTGTAAATCCTTGTCATTCAATATTTCCTTTTTAATTTCAATGCAAAAAAAAAAAAAAATCCGCAAATAAGATCGCAATATGCATTTTCAACGGTGATGGTTAAGATCCGTCTAATACCTCTTGATCTGTTTAAAAAGGAATAAAACTAATCAAAGCCTTTGGCCTTTTGCAATCACGGTAAGTATATTCTGTATCAGGTATAATTTATATTGTATATTCACGGACAGGTTGGCCAGTCAAATCAAAACTAAGACAGGAAAGGTTAAATACATGGTTAAGAATTAAAACGATCGTTCTGAAATATCAATTTCCAGTTGTGAAGAAAGGAATTTTCAAAATTCCAAGCACCATTGGCAATAACCTTAAAAGAAATGTTAATATAATCACGAGAGAGAATAGCTGGAACACTAATGTTCTTTTTATAGAGGTAAATCAAAGGCGATTGGTGGCATGATCATGACCCTCCATTTTTACTTTTCCTTTTTTGATGTTGAATCTTTCTTTTTTTTTAGTAAATAGTATCTGGAACGATTATACTAACGTCGTTATATTATGTCCCAGATAGTAAAATACTTTAAGTTTTTTTTAACTTATTTTTAAAATATGCTCTAGCTATATCCATACGATATTACAATAACAGTACTTTATGTATGTTGCCCCTCTATTCTAATTTTAATATTCGGGTAAATAAGTGAATAGAGGGGCAGCATATATAAACTACCGTCATTGTGATACCGTATGGTTGAGAGCAATAATACAATAGATAAGTGAAAATAAGTTAAGATATTAAAGAATATTTACCAAAAAAGATTAAACACCAAAAAGAGAAAAGTAATAAAAAAGGATCCATACTCCAACGCCTGTGGCGTACAATTAAAACGAACAAATTTTGTCCAAGAAATTAATATGAAACCCTAACAAACAAAACAAACAACAAAAAAAACGTATACTTTTCAAAAATAACGTTACAATAACTCTGGGACTATTGCACTAACTAATATTAATGATACATTGTATTAGTTCTACAATAACTTAAATTTCTACTGATGTGGACCACCGTGAGTCTTTTAATCAAGTTAATAATAAAAGAAATAAGCCAAACTAACGAGTTTTCAATAAATCTGAAATTCTGAAAGAGTTAGAAAATATTCCGTTTCAGAAATGCAGGGGATATTTCACAGTGTCCATACAATAGCCACTGACATGATATTTACTCCAAATCCAAAGGACCTCGAATGTTATATGATATATCTGAGACTACTATAACAGTGTTATAGTGTTATAGTAGTCTGCGGATATATCGACATTGAATATAGGAGTATTAAGGAAATAGTGATGGAATTAAAAAAAAAAAGATAAAAAGAAAGAAATTAACAAACACAAAATTAAGAAAGTTCGAAATTGAAATAAATATCTCAAAATGTGATATGGTGGAGGGAGCAACAGCACTGTATTTAGAGAGCACTTGAGCTGAGCATGTAAATATGGTAAGATGCCCAATGGTGGAAGGATAAGCAGCACTGTATAAAAAGAGAGCACATGTTCTACATATGAAAATATGGTTCCTCTATAAAGGGGGTTTAAAGATAAGTTAGATTAGATTAGATTAGATAAGCTGGTTCTCGGCTGACTACAACACTTTTTGATTGTAGCGTAATACAACATGTACAAGCGGATTCCAGTATAGAAATGTGAAATTCATTATTCCATATCCGGAATTACAATCCGGTACTGATTTTAATGTTGTTATTTTTTCCTTGGTTAGCGAGATGTTTTAGATATGTAGAAATCTTAGAGCTTTGATCACCTCAATATACGTTATATTTTGACATTGAAGAATTTATTTTTCTAAATTTTCGGAAATCTGACAAGGTGCAGAAAAGCTCGAAAACCATGGAAAACTACGAGAAGATGAGAGTTGTTGGTCGAGGTGCTTACGGGTAAATAATATGAGACGAAGACAGCAAACCTTTAGAATATTCTACCATATCCTGTTAACAGCAGATTTTTATATGTAAACATTTATTGTAAAAAAATTCCCAGCATCATTTCTTGTGAAAAAGTAACTGAATTACGGAAACGTATCCGATGTTGGTCCTATATTTAGGAATTTTATATTTACAGGCCATAATCTTGCCGGCGAAATGACGATTTAAATCGACAAAGAAATTTGAAAATCGATAAAACTTGCCAGCTGACTGACTTCTTAGCGAAGTCAAGTCGCTTTCAAATCCATATAAGGGAGACATCTTGTGATTTA
Organism: Mytilus coruscus; assembly: GCA_017311375.1. Classification (NCBI taxonomy): domain Eukaryota; kingdom Metazoa; phylum Mollusca; class Bivalvia; order Mytilida; family Mytilidae; genus Mytilus; species Mytilus coruscus. Next base: position 40,642,738 of record CM029595.1, read on the forward strand.
CAAGTCACACAGGTAAACATAAATGGTGACTGACAAGGAAAATCAAGATTTTCGAAACGACAAAAGACTTATACTGTCGACGATTAAAATAGAAAAAATACATTGGCGACTTTGAACATCCTCAGATTTAACATTCAAAACTATTATAATGGGAAACCGGGCGACGGTTTGAGTTGTTATTTTATACTATGATTTTCGTCATGAGGATGTTGCATAATCACTCAGCTGATTTGTTTTCAGTATTTTTATATAATACGAGTCGACCAGTTTTACTATTTGGTAGGTTAAGGGGTGGGAATTAACAGGTGATGTGTTGCTATTCATTGATAAAAATTGAAATGTGTAAGTAAAAAAACAGCTGATGGACAGAGTTCTCGATAAGTGGTGGTCCTAGGTTTGACCACCACATTTTGGGAAGGACCAACACAATTTTGGTAATTTGCAATAGAAATGATAGTGAGGACCTGCATATTTTCTTCAAGGACCACCAGGCAAAAAGATTTGAGAACTCTGGATGGATAATTTGATTGCAAATGTACGACGTGTGGTCAGCTTGTGATGAGCAATGTTTTTTTCACGACCTACTCGTTAATAAGATAGATATCTATTATAACAGAAATAATTAAAATAAGCTCTTTATCGGTTAATTTATGTATGATTGACAGATATCTCCATTGAAAGGTCTAAAACCATTAACGAGAATCTCAAATTACAACTGACATGATGTTCTGGACATTAAATAATGTTTTAACAAATTTATGACAAGAAATGGTGATATAAATCAAATTGCCAAGTCATTAGATCTGAATTTTTAAAAATAGATTGAGGCAGATGCAACTGGGATTAATGCATGATATACATGTACTTAAGCAACACATTTAATTGAAATTACATATAAATTCAAGTGGACATTACAAATGATATGACTTTAAAATAAATAACAACTTTATTCTCTAATCTTTTAATTAATTTTTATTCAGAATTTTCAATATATACAATATCATTTGAAAACACTGCAAGTATATTTTTAATGCATATTTAAAACCATTTCCTTAATGATAGCATGAAATCACTATGCAACCAAAACAGTAATGGAATTTCAATTCTGAAAGAAGTTAACCACTCCTCCCTTCTCTCTCATGGAAGGAAAAGTCATATTCCCCATTTCCATTCTCTTTTTTTATACTTCACCCTCTCCAAAATCCTAGATTAGGCCCTGTATTTTTTCAATGTAAACAAAGAAACATTATCTTCAGGTAGCGTTTTATTCTTGTTTTAAAGTATAGTTTTTGTCTCGCCTTGACGGAGTCAAAAAGTGAGACATAGGTATGCTGTTTCCAGCGTCCGCGGCGGCATCAACAATGTATTAGTTTGTGATTAGGTCTAGTTCATGGTGAACCACTAGTGGAAGGTCAATGATATTTGGTATGCAGTTGTATTAGCATTGGCACATCTCATTACCATGGAGATTATTTGGCCCCACCCCCTCAGTCAAGGTCTATTGACTTTGAAACTGCTTAGTTTACATGTATAAGTTTGTGATTAGGTCAGTTTATGGGGAACCACTAGTGGTAGGTCAATGATATCTGGTATGCAGTTGTATAAGCATTGGCATATCTCATTTCCAGGGAGATTATTTGGCCATGCCCCCTCATTCATGGTCTATTGACTTTGAAACTTTGCTTAGTTTTCATATATTAGTTTGTGATTAGGTCAGTTTAAGGGAACTGTTAGTTGTAGGTCAATGATAATTGGTATGCAGTTGTATAAGCATTAGCCATCTCATTTCCATGGAGAATATTTGGTCCTTACCCCTCAGTCATGGTCTATTGACTTTGAAACTTTTGCTTAGTTTACATGTATTAGTTTGTGATTAGGTCAGTTTAAGATAAACCACAAATGTTAAGTCAATGATATTTGGTATGCAAATGTATAGACATTTGCTAGTTTCATTCCATGGAGATTCTGGTTCATTGACTTTGAAACTTTTACATAGTTTACAAGTTAATGTTTTGTTTAGGTTTGTTTAAAGGGAACGACTTATGAAAAGTCAATGGTATTTGGTTTGCAGTTGTATCAGCATTGGCACATTTGATTTCCATGGAGATTGTTTAGCCCTGTACCTTCAGTCATGGTTCATAGACTTTGAATATTTGCATAACTTACATGTTAAAGTACATGTATTGCTATTTTAATTTCAACATTTGCATTATCAAAATAACAAAAAGGCGAGACATATCTCTGTGTTAACGGTTTATATTAAAAACATGATAATTAATACCTGAAAACAACGAATATACAAAGTCGGCTTATTACTGAACTTTGTACAGATACAAAAATCTGCCTGATTGATCTGAGGTGAGTTTCCCCTGAGAACTTATTTTGTTTGCTATAAAATGGTATGTTGAATAAGATCTTAGACTCATGACTCATTTTATTAAGTATATAAACCGAAATATTCAAAATAAATACCCTCATTATTCTTTTTGATAATCAGTTATACAAATTTTGGGAAATCCTCTAACGTACAACATCTGAACATGACAGCATGCGTCAACAGAACAGTAACAGGGTAATGCGCAAGTTAGAAAAAAAAGTTAACGATTTTGAGTTCATTAGTAAATTGATTTTTATATTGATTGTTATGTGGAAGAGAACAAAGTCTGTATAAGAATCTATTTAATATTAAGGTTCATCATAACAAATGGACAAATATTGCTGTGTTTATACCTCAAAAACTACTTGAGTACAGACTAACCTGTGCAGTTGGAAAAGTTTTAAAAGTTTTTAAGTCATAATGATCCCTGCGTTTCCAAAACATAACTCAACTTTGAAAAGGAAAAAAGGGTACTTTCATTCATTTTTTGCAAAGTGTCCTTTAAAGTTAAATTTATAGACCTTTAAGTAAGTCCCTAAAATGAAGGCTAATTGTGATAAACATATTTGTTGAATTTAAAAAGTTGTAGACAATTTTCTTGTCAATAAAACATAGAAAAATTGCACCCTTATTTTTTCTTGCAATTTTGAAATAACATTCTTAAAGTAGTCAAAAGTTGATTGCAAAAGAGAAGAGTGGGCATCCATGTGATCATTTTTTGGGTTACATATAAAAACCTGGTTTTTTTAATGCTGGAGATCCCATTTATCTTTTTGTCACTAAATTATGTACTGGCACTGTATTCTAATCTGCTAATTGCAACATCATCATGCAGCTATTCCTGCTGTACATCAAAACTCTATATAAATTCCTGTCATATATAAGTTTATTGATAATAGAAAAGTAAACAGTCCTCATTTGCATCAGATTAGTTGCCCTGATTGACTTTGAAACTGCTTAGTTTACATGTATAAGTTTGTGATTAGGTCAGTTTATGGGGAACCACTAGTGGTAGGTCAATGATATCTGGTATGCAGTTGTATAAGCATTGGCATATCTCATTTCCAGGGAGATTATTTGGCCATGCCCCCTCATTCATGGTCTATTGACTTTGAAACTTTTGCTTAGTTTTCATGTATTAGTTTGTGATTAGGTCAGTTCAAGGGGAACTGTTAGTTGTAGGTCAATGATAATTGGTATGCAGTTGTATAAGCATTAGCCATCTCATTTCCATGGAGAATATTTGGTCCTTACCCCTCAGTCATGGTCTATTGACTTTGAAACTTTTGCTTAGTTTACATGTATTAGTTTGTGATTAGGTCAGTTTAAGATGAACCACTAATGTTAAGTCAATGATATTTGGTATGCAAATGTATTGGCATTTGCAAGTTTCATTTCCATGGAGATTATGGTTCATTGACTTTGAAACTTTTACATAGTTTACAAGTTAATGTTTTTGTTTAGGTTTGTTTAAAGGGAACGACTTATGAAAAGTCAATGGTATTTGGTTTGCAGTTGTATCAGCATTGGCACATTTGATTTCCATGGAGATTGTTTAGCCCTGTACCTTCAGTCATGGTTCATAGACTTTGAATATTTGCATAACTTACATGTTAAAGTACATGTATTGCTATTTTAATTTCAACATTTGCATTATCAAAATAACAAATAGGCGAGACATATCTCTGTGTTAACGGTTTATATTAAAAACATGATAATTAATACCTGAAAACAACGAATATACAAAGTCGGCTTATTACTGAACTTTGTACAGATACAAAAATCTGCCTGATTGATCTGAGGTGAGTTTCCCCTGAGAACTTATTTTGTTTGCTATAAAATGGTATGTTGAATAAGATCTTAGACTCATGACTCATTTTATTAAGTATATAAACCGAAATATTCAAAATAAATACCCTCATTATTCTTTTTGATAATCAGTTATACAAATTTTGGGAAATCCTCTAACGTACAACATCTGAACATTACAGCATGCATCAACAAAACAGGAACAGGGTAATGCCCAAGCTCAACTGTTAGAAAAAGTTAGAAAAAAAGTTAACGATTTTGAGTTCATTAGTAAATTGATTTTATATTGATTGTTATGTGGAAGAGAACAAAGTCTGTATAAGAATCTATTTAATATTAAGGTTCATCATAACAAATGGACAAATATTGCTGTGTTTATACCTCAAAAACTACTTGAGTACAGACTAACCTGTGCAGTTGGAAAAGTTTTAAAAGTTTTTAAGTCATAATGATCCCTGCGTTTCCAAAACATAACTCAACTTTGAAAAGGAGAAAAAGGGATACTTTCATTCATTTTTTTGCAAAGTGTCCTTTAAAGTTAAATTTATAGACCTTTAAGTAAGTCCCTAAAATGAAGGCTAATTGTGATAAACATATTTGTTGAATTTAAAAAGTTGTAGACAATTTTCTTGTCAATAAAACATAGAAAAATTGCACCCTTATTTTTTCTTGCAATTTTGAAATAACATTCTTAAAGTAGTCAAAAGTTGATTGCAAAAGAGAAGAGTGGGCATCCATGTGATCATTTTTTTGGGTTACATATAAAAACCTGGTTTTTTAATGCTGGAGATCCCATTTATCTTTTTTGTCACTAAATTATGTACTGGCACTGTATTCTAATCTGCTAATTGCAACATCATCATGCAGCTATTCCTGCTGTACATCAAAACTCTATATAAATTCCTGTCATATATAAGTTTATTGATAATAGAAAAGTAAACAGTCCTCATTTGCATCAAATTATATGCCCTGAAATAGATTTATTGTGCTATAATATAAACATGTGCTATTTTCTCTGCAAAGCCATCAATAATGTTGCTGAAAATTTTCATTTTTTTCTGCTAAAGTTAAACTTTCAAGAACTTTCTTTGCACCAATCGATTTGTCATTCATTTGAAAAAAATCATTTTAGATAAATTATAATAAATTAGAAAATCCCTCTAATGGAAAAAAAATTGCTGATTTTTATGATGTTCCGTACATTGTACATATTCTTTTTGGTGTATTATATATGTGCATGCTGTTAATTTCAACAGCTCGTATTTCAAAATCTCAAACAGTTACCCTCAATTTTTTAAAATTTTCTTGTGTATTTTAACCAGCAGAATTCAAATGTGAATTTAAATAAAAATTCTGTATAGTAGTTTATTGTACAGACATTTGCAGTCTTGAGAACAGTATGCACACATTAGTACTTTTTTTGACCAAATGGCTGTTCTTTATTCAATTCACTTCTTACTGTATGATCATAATTTATCCCTTTTGTCATATAAATACAGAACTGTTCACCTGTGCAGAAGACTAGCAGATAAAAAGTTAGTAATTATAAAGCAGATTCCTGTAGAACAAATGACCAAAGAAGAGAGACAGGCAGCATTAAATGAAAGCAAAGTTCTGTCCATGTTGTCACATCCAAATATTATAAAATATTATGAAAACTTCCTAGAAGACAAAGCCTTAATGATAGTAATGGAGTATGCTCAAGGTAATTACGGTGAAAATTTATAAGTGTCCACCTTCCAAATCAGTATATTGCATTGACATTGTCAATTAATGTTAAATGACCTTTGACTTAGTCTAACTTTGTGTACAATGGTGTATATGGAGTCAAAAAGTACAAAATTAAATGAAAAATATTTTGGTTAACTTTTTTATTTTACAATGAAGACAATGATTAATGTAAAGTTCCAAAGGTAGATTCATGTGGAAAAGTTGAACCACAATGTCCGGTTTCTGTAAAAAAAAATCAATAGTCTTTGCTTTATCAAAAAGTAAAACATTCATAATCACATTTAGTTTTTTTTAGAAAATTGCATGCATTGTAATAAAAAAGCTATCACTCAAATGTGTTTCTTAAAACAGGTGGGACACTCATGGATGTTTTACAGCAAAGAAATGGTATTCTCTTAGAAGAAGAGGTAACTCTCCATGCATTATTGTCATATAAATTTTAGAAATATTGATGAATAAAATGTCACCTGAGTGTAACTTAAATATAGATTGATGAAATTCATTCTCACTCTTTTAATATTAATGTAAATTTCTAACTTGTAAAGAAAAAATGTAATATATTTTAATTGAATAAGAAGTTTAATATTGCAAATCTAAAGACAACTCCCTCCTCCCCCCATTTTTATTTAATACTTGGAAATAACAATATATCAATAAAACTTTAACATATTTGATATTTGCAGAATACTTAGGAACATGCAAAAAAAGGCTATTTGGATTGTATAGAAACATTTATGTTTTTTTTAGGAAATTTTAAAATACTTTGCACAGATGTTGCTTTCATTACAACATGTACACTCCAAACAGATCTTGCACAGAGACTTGAAAACACAGAATATACTACTTGACAAACGAAAAGAAGTGGTAAAAATTGGAGATTTTGGCATTTCAAAAGTTTTAAGCAGTAAAAGTAAAGCTTACACTGTGAGTATACATTTGTAGTTCTTAAAGAATGGTAGACATGGTAGAACTAAGCATTTACATTCTTGAAGAATGGTAGACATGGTAGAACTACGCATTTACATTCTTAAAGAATGATAGACATGGTAGAACTAAGCATTTGCATTATTGTAATCAATTTATCGAAATTACACACAGGTGAGACAAATCTCTGTCAACAGTTTATGACAATAATTTACAAAAACTATTTTCTTTTTGATAATTAATTAATTCAAATTCGGTTCAAAGAAATGTAAACTGGCCATCCATATATATCCAAATAAATCATATTTAATATAAACTACTTTTCACTTCAATTTGAATTCAACATGATAGTTTCGAGAAGAATCTTGAAGCAGTAGTCTTCAGAGTTCATTTCTTCATGATCTGTAAACTGTTTGTTGATATAAAGATATATTTTTTTCAATAATAAATGCAAGAAATAAAGCTTCATTTTTCTTTAAAAAAAAAATAAATCTTGCAAAAAAAATTATATAAATGAATAAATAAAATAAATCACCAAATATATGTGTTATGGGGTCTGTAGAATGAGACTCTTTGTTTGGGTCATATATTTTCATTTCGTTGGTTACCTTTTATTTACTACTTGAACAGCAACTGATTGATAGAGATGGGGAAGAAAAAATCAGTTATTGTAAGAACATCTATAATACTTTTGTACAGTAATTTTATAGCATCTATATTTCTATTCTAAAATTAGATGCAAATATTCCTGATTTTATTTTCAAACTTTTTTCTTTTCATCTATGTTGTAAAAGCACTACATTTTCTTTATCTTCAAAATCAAACGAATTCTGATAGCTAGCTTAATGTTATTTCACCAGCAATAACTTCATGTAAAATTAATATTAGCTTTGAAGTAAACGTTGGTTTTCCGTTTGAATGGTTTTACACTAGTAATTTTGGGGCCCTTTATAGCTTACTGTTCGGTGTGAGCCTAGGCTCCGTGTTGAAGACCGTATTTTGACCTATAATGGTTTACATTTATAAATTTTGACTTGGATGGAGAGTTGTCTCATTGGCACTCATACCACATCTTCTTATATCTATCACACTGAATTGACTAGATATATTTACATCACCATAGCTATTCGTTTTAATTGGTTCCAAAAAAAAAAAGAGTACTATGATTAAGGAAGAAAAATGACAGCACAAACTGGTCACTGCTAAGCTGTATTATACCCCATAACAATAGAATGATATGTTTGTATATACATTGTTTTGATAACCAGATACATTTTAAGATTTAGTATTTGTTTATTTTAGGTTGTTGGAACACCATGCTATATTTCACCAGAACTCTGTGAAGGGAAACCGTATCCTTTGACAAAAATTGTTGGGGATTATTCTGGAATAGGTGGATTTATTTAATAGATCTCTCTTTAGATCTACGTGACATTATGATGATGTGATTTGTCCAATGATGTTCTAAAATATTTGACAATTTTGAGCATATCTTTTAATTTATTGGACCTTTTTAGAAAATTAACAAAAGACGTAGTTCCATATTATGATCTACATTATGATTCAAATGGTTTAAAGATTAATTATTGTAAAGTTGTGAAATTTATTTTTCAAAATGTAGACAAAATATGGTTATCTTGTACAAAGGAAGTTTTTTCTCGGAATTTCATGTCAGAACTTTTATAACAATCACAATACCTGTAAATGATACCTCCTTATAACTTTTTATGTTTTGTTATTGAGTAAAGATCAAATAAGGGTGATGGGTCATGTGCTCATGACAAATCTACTTAGTTTTTTGAGATTTTGACAAGGCCTTTTATCTATAAATTTTGGGCGTCCAAGTAGTTAGGAAGACGAATGATAAATAATGCATCCAAAGAAAAAACCAAAATGATAAATTTATTGCCACAACACTTTATTTTCATCTTGGCTTCCGCACTTCTGATGTCAATGGAATTTTGTGGTTAGATAATTGTAAATGATATATATGTTCATTGATTTAAAAACATTACAAATTGAATCTTATTTTCTGAACAAACATATTACCGGAGCTGATCTATTTTAAAAAAATCATTAAAACTATGTTACAACCTTAACATGTAAATTAAGATATAACCAAAAGAGTGATATATGGGCACTAGGATGTGTATTATATGAGCTAGCAAGTCTCAAGAGAGCATTTGAAGCTGCTGTATGTTATAATATAGCATAATTTTTATCTTATCAAAGTGAATGTAGCAAAGCATAATGAAAGTTTATATTTTTAAATAAGCAATGTCTTACAGTAGTCTTGCTGCAAAATAAAAAAAAAAACCATTCACAATGAAATACAGTTTTTCAAAAATGTATATACTTTTTCAAATTCATGTAACATTTTCACAAATTTAGAAAGATGAAGTCAATGAAAAATCATCTGTCTTGATATGTATACTCCACTATTAATATACTAAACATATATTTGTTTGATAAATAAATATACATTTTGTTTTAGAATTTGCCAGCCTTGGTAATGAAGATCATGAGAGGTACATTTGCACCAATATCTGTCAATTACAGCGATGAACTAAAAAGTCTGATATTAAGCATGCTCCACTTAGATCCAAATAAAAGACCAACAATAAATCAGATAATGGCTCAGCCTATAGTTATAAATGCATTAATGTATCTGCATACAGACATGGGGAAAATAAACTGTACAAGGTTGGTCTTTCTTCTATGTTTTATTAATTAACTTTGTTGTCTCAATTAAGAATAATATTTTTCATGTGAAAAAAGGTTCTAATCATGTATAATGACATATTGAAATTTGTACAAAAACTTTGTCATGACAAGATGTTGATCTTACATTCAAATCTTTTAATATTTATGGTCACTTACTTCTCTTGATTGAAAAGCTAAAGTAAAATGATATACTTAATGTCTCTTTTGTTTTAGAATTCATCGACCAATGCCATCATCCTCTCCATTCAATAGAATGTCTATAAGGGGAAGTCATACCTCTAGGGGTAAGTTTACATTGATTGTTGTTATGGAGAGATTAATTTTTTATCACCTGTTTTTTCAGCTATATAAACACAGATACAGTGAGCATCTGTTGAAAGCCATAATATTTGCAAACATTAAGACAAATCTGTGAAATTATCATTATCTTCTATGAAATACAATTTTTATTTTATTTGTAAAGATATTTACAAGAAATGCATAATTAATTTTTTTTGTGGATTTGCTAGGGTAGTGAACTTTTGTGAAAATATGTTTAATTCAGGAGAAGATAATTTGCTATTCTTTCTTTTACCTTATCTTGTTTGACATCTAGAAAATACGAATGGTGAAAGACAACCTAAAATAGTCAAATTTAGGTGGAAAATTTTAACCTTACTTAAACACAAGGTTCATTGTGGTATATCTATTAACAAAAAAATCTACCTGTCTGATGTATATGTGATTTCTGAGCTTAACTAGAGACTTAATTTCCCATGATACCTTTTTTTGTTAGTATTTGGGAGAGAATAACAACAAAATGAGAAAAAATCTTTTATTAGTTCAAGGATGGGAAAGGAGTAGGTCCAGTAAGACCCCTTTTTGGCCCCAAAATATAGCAGTTTTACAAAATTGTTAAAATGTAAACTTTTAGCTATTTATTGGAAAGTAGAATACTTCTGTTACATAAATATGGGCTGTTTTTGACAATACAATGCACATGTATCGGGTACTAGCATCATTAAATCATGCTAAATTACTGAAATCTTCACAATTTTAGCATTTGAGTTAATTTTTAGACGGTTTTCGTCTTAAACGGATGTGGCCGCATTTGTGTTCATTCTTAATATTTAAATGTAAGTTGTATTTGATGATAATACATAACATATATAAAGGTTGAGGATGAACACGGATGCGGCCACTTTCATTTTTGACAAAAACCATCTGAAAAGTGACCTATTATGGCATATTTGATAGATTTTTAATATTTAAGCTTGAATTTGAGCGTCTTTAATGACTAAATCAGTTCAAATCTTTCACATAAACTAATTGAATCTACTAAAGTAGACACTTAAGTGTTTAAAACTTTTTCAAAATCTTTCATCAGATGACCCTGAATTTTTAGGCTAAAATCGGCCCTTACCGGACCTACTCCTTTATGGAACAGATACACCATATTGTTTTAATTACCCTATAATTAATCTTTTCAACTCTGATTAAAATTGGTAATCAGAAAAATAATTTTTAGAATCTATATCCACCAAACCAACGACACTAAGTTCAGCATTCTATTGGGGAAGTGGTATTGGCCGACCTGTAAAGATGGGACTACCTTCTACAGATACACAACTTATACAGGCCTCAACTGGCAGAACACAGAAAGCTGGAGTTACTAAAAATGGCCGACTGATTGTCTGGGAGGTTAGTTTTATGACCTTTTAACCAGAAAAATACTTTGAAAGTGATAAAAAGGTATTTTTGATGCTCTGAGCTGCAAATATTTTGTGCTTTCTTTTTCTATAAGTTATGAAGGGAAGTAACTTTGGTAAATACAGTTGAATTTAATTAATATTTTCATAAAATAGAACAATGAATTGTAAAGTAAAGAAATGATTATAGGACAATGATGGAAAAAACTAATATACCTATCCCTGGTAATTATTGTTTCAATACTGTGAAAGTACTTTAATTGTGGTATCAATTTTCGTGGTTAGAGCAAAAGTTACATGTTCGTGGGTTTTAATTTCGTGGATTTTAGTTTTCTAAAAAAAAACAAATAGAGTGTAGAATTGAAGCCATTAGAAACGAAGTTTACAAATTGTCTTGATTGAAGGAAGTTGCAAAGTAAACATTTAAATTGTTGCACCCGTGTAGTAATGACACTAATTAACCTGAGATCGAGTGATCAACAGATTAAAGACCGTCAAAAGTGTTAATTAGGCAATAAACATGTCACTTAACAATGCTTAAAGAAAACAGTTACATAAACAAATGCTATAAATGTACATTGAATTGTAAAATTAATTCTTATCAAAAGCAAGCCCAGCATGAAATTGTTATTTCCCATAAGAATTATGAGGATATAAAATGAACACTTCATCATAGCATATCATCACCGAAATCTGGCTTTCATCGATCAAAATATTTTTATGAGCATTAAAAGATCAGAAGTTGTACAGTTTAGGTTTTAAAGATTAAATGGGTATAATCCTGCCTGCAGTTGTAGTTCATAGTGCATTTGCCCTGAGACTACTATTATAGTAGTCTCAGATTTGCCGATATTCAATATTTTCTCTAGATCTTATCGGTAGTCAAACCTACATGGGAATCTTTTCATGTCTTGATTTGGACAACAGTTGTTATATTTCGTTGACACTTAAATTCGTGGATAAAGTCATCCACGAAAACCACAAAATTGGTTCCCACGAATAAAAGTACTTTCACAGTAATACTAAATTGCTTATGTTCTGCCATGATAGTCATCATCAGTAGCAGGAACAGATACACTGATACCTGGAGCTACTGACATACCTGCTCCAACATTTATACCACGTTACCTAGAGGGTCAATCAGCAGTCAACATTCAGCATGTGGCATGTGGGGACTTTCATACTGCTTGTCTTACTGGTAAGTACAATAATAATCATTGGAAATTAATGACATGATATTCACTGAATAAATTGTCAACTTTTTTTAATAAAACTTGTCAAAATTACTGACATGCTATAGGATAGTTAGAAAGATGTTGATATTTATATTTAATCGTAATAAGATTTAATTGGAAAGAAACAAAACAAGCTTGTTCTTTTAACATGTTATGAATAATTAAGCATGAACACAAATATGAAATATAAATGCAGGACAATCAAATTGTTTGGTTAATTTTTGGCTAGATTTTAGAAATTGATTTGGAATACATTTTCTTGCAGTTAGTGGTCTAAGGGTACTCATCGTGAGTGAGATTGTTATTTGAAATAAGATTTGGTCAACACAAAGACTTTAAAGTTGATATTTGTTACTTCTCCACAAAGCAAAAAGCAATTTGTATTAAGAACAAACACTTTTTAGCTGATGGTAGGAATGTTTTGTCACGGTACTATGACATAAAATCCATCCCAGTGTGTTGGTATAGCATAGTTATATAACATTAACATGGGCAGTACGTACCAATTAATCAATAGGTATGCATTACAGATATTTTCACTTACTTTATTACAGATAGAGGAATATTGATGACCTTTGGTAGTGGTGCTAATGGATGTCTGGGTCATGGTAATCATAATGATGTAGCTCAGGTTAGTTTCTATGTAAGGTAGAAAATAAAATATATGTTTCGAATTATACATCTGTCTGTTGAAATTAAATATAAAGGACTAAGATCATTATGTATTGAAATAGTTCATATACATGTTTCAGCAAAATAGATCAGGTCACAAACTGACAACAGGTACATAGGAAAAAAAGTTATTCTTTTGAAATCAACTCATTGACCAGAGATAGGTTATTTATTTGAGCAGAGTTTGTCATCTAAATAGAGAAATATATATGTTTAAAATTACCAGTGTGTGTAAATTGGTATACAATGTCCCATGATGGATGTTTTTTTAGAAATGGTAAAAGTATTGATGATTTTTTCAGGCAAAGATTGTAGAAGCATTATTAGGATGTGAAGTAACCCAGATTTCCTGTGGAGCATCACATGTGATTGCAGTGACCAATGAACATGAAGTATTTTCCTGGGGTAGGGGAGATAATGGAAGACTAGGACTTGGAACTCAGGACTCACATGCCTCCCCAATGCCTGTACCAATACCAGAACACTTTCAACCATCTAAAGTCTGCTGTGGTGTAGATTGTTCTATGATTCTAACTCATGATAATAAATTATTATGTTGTGGAAGCAATAGGTAAAACCATATGTTTTGTGTTTTGGGTTGCTGCCTCATTGGGATATACTTTTTATTCATAAAATTCTCAAGTCATATCATTAGAACTATCTTTCTTACTATCCTTCTATCATTCATTAGATGTAGTAAGTAGACATTTCTTAAGAGGGCTTCAATTCTAATTTCATGGTAGGTTAGAAATAAGTATAAAAATAAGGAGATGTGGTATGATTTTCCACCAAAGTTCAAATGAATTGGATATAAGCAATTATAGGCAACCATAAGGCCTATACTGACTTTCTGGAGTTTAGGCTATTGGATTTACTCTACTGGCAAAATTGACTGTCAATGTAGAAGTGTCAACAAATGTGCAGAGAATAGCATGAATTCTCATTTAAACATAAAACCCCTAGTATTGTTACATTATGTTTCCTGTATTTGCATAGTAATTGCTGTATTTGACTGAAGCATATTCACTCATTGTGACAGTGTTCAGAAGGAAGTACCATATAAATTTTATGTATTTATTTCTGCTGTTTTTTTTTCTAACAATTCTTAAATAGAATTACTTTTAAATTAACATATAATCAGATATTTGTGAAATATTTTGAAGTATGATCATTGTAAAGCTTACCTATGAATATCTTTTTTTATCAGATATAATAAATTAGCCTTGGATGTTATCTCCCCTGATGGGTCAACAATGAAGGTCATAGAGGAAGTTCATTCATTTTCACCTGTAGCATCATACCCACTCATCAATTTACATGTTAAACAAGTTGCCATGGGAACATCTCATTCTGCTGCTGTAACAGGTATATTTATGATTTATTGTATTTAAATTCCTCTTGATGAGAACACAGTGCAGATTTTTCTTTCAACAGAATTATGGTTGTAATTACAGAATAAATGAAAAAAGATAATATTTCTTAATTTTTTATATAATTGTTATTCAATGTTCTGTTCTTTTTTTGTATGTAAGTGTGAAGTGGACGGTATAATCATGTATGTAAACAATTTCAATTTATTAGTATTGTATGAATTATTTTCTAGCTGATGGGAAATGTTATATGTTTGGATCTAACCAGTTTGGACAGCTTGGTAACAGTGGTCATGGTAACAGCCGTGTGCCACAACTCTTGAGAACTTTAGACAGTCAGAATGTTACATCAGTTGCATGTGGTGATATTTTCACTGTAGCTGTTGTAGATGGTAAATATTTCATCATTGAACACAATAGCTTATCTTTTTGCTTAGAGAGTTATTAGTGTATGATGTATATGACTGTGTAATTTTAAAAGTTATTTGCCTAAAAGTTTAAAGAGAATAAAGATATGCTATTATCAGTAAATGTATCCTAAAATAGTACAGACAACACATACTCCTATATTTACTCATCTGTTATTCTCAAAGGTAAAAATTGGAAAGCTGAATAATACTCTGATAATTCCATCATACACATGCACATTAAATTTCATAAAATTATGGTCCCAGGGACTTTCAAGGAAGGATTGTATAAAAATGAGTATTGTCAGTCTGTCTGTTAATCAACACTTTTTATCATGTCCTACAATAACTCACTGTTGCTTTAATTGATTAACACACTATTTGACATGCAGAAATCGAGCTCCCTTTTAATTTTAAAGGTTTTATAATTGTCATTCCAGAGCCATGGTACTTAATCATAAAAAATCTGAAAAAATTGTTGGCATTATGGAAACTTCTTTTCCCTTGAATTATATATTTTTTCAGTGGCGATCTTGATGACATGTTATTTCCTAGTTTTTCTAAAAGAAATGTAGCAAATATATTGAATGATTAAGATCAGCAAAGGCTTTTTTTAAAAGTGTTGTAATCATAAACTGTTAACACAGAGATATGTCTCGCCTTTTTTGATAATGCAAATGTTGAAATTAAAATAGCAATACTTTGACATGTAAGTTATGCAAATATTCAAAGTCAATGAACCATGACTGAAGGTACA
Organism: Mytilus coruscus; assembly: GCA_017311375.1. Classification (NCBI taxonomy): domain Eukaryota; kingdom Metazoa; phylum Mollusca; class Bivalvia; order Mytilida; family Mytilidae; genus Mytilus; species Mytilus coruscus. The sequence continues at coordinate 40,658,432 of CM029595.1, forward strand.
CGGCTAAACAATCTTCAAGGAAATGAGATGTGCCAATGCTAATACAACTGCATACCAAATACCATTGACTTCCCTTTAAACAAACCTAAACACAAACATCAACTTGTAAACTATGTAAAAGTTTCAAAGTCAATGAACCATGATGAGGAGGTGGGGCTATTACATTTGCATACCAAATATCATTTACTTAACATTAGCAGTTCATCTTAAACTGATCCATTCACAAACTAATACACGTAAACTAAGCAAAAGTTTCAAAGTCAATAGACCATGGCTGAAGGGACGGGGCAAAATATTCTCCATGGAAATGGGATGTGCTAATGCTTATACAACTGCATACCAGTTAACATTGGCCTACCACTAATGGTTCCCCTTAAACTGACCTAATCACAAACTAATACATGTAAACTAAGCCAAAGTTTCAAAGTCAATAGACCATGACTGCGGGGGTGGGGCCAAATAATCTCCATGGAAATGAGATGTGCCAATGCTTATACAACTGCATATTAAGTATCATTGACTTACCACTAGTGGTTCCCCATAAACTGACCTAATCACAAATACATTTAAACTAAGCCAAGTTTCAAAGTCAATAGACCATGACTGAGGGGACAGGGCCAAATAATCTTCATGGAATGAAATGTGTCAATGCTCATACAACTGCATACCAAATATCATTGACCTACCACTAGTGGTTCACCATAAACTAGACCTAATAACAAACTTATACATTGTTGACGCCGACGCCGGAAACAACTACCTATGTCCTGCTTTTTGACTCCATCAAGGCGAGACAAAAACTAGATTGGTTAATATTTGGAGTGAAGATATATATCACAAAACATATAACTATTCATTGAAGGTGTTTCATAAAACATTTCATGTTACCAAAATAAAGGGTTCACACAGGACTGATACACAAGCTTCCAAACTAATTAATGTATAATTGATAATGATATATCTATTTACAGACAAGGATGTATATTCATGGGGGAAGAGTTCAAGAGGTCGTCTTGGAAGGTCAGAAGAAAATACAACAGAACCTGGTAAAATAGTTTTTATTGGAGAAGATCCATTCATTGCTGTTGATCTTTCATGTTCTCATGGCAACACACTCTTATGTACAAAACGTAAGTATGATTATTATGTAGGAAGGTTATAATCAATATACAATTGCATGTTTTAATCTGCAAAATGATTTTTATAAATACTACACTGTTTTATTTCTGTCTATCTGAACACATTTCTGTTGCATTTTTTTCTCAGCAACTACATATCAGAGCTTCTTCATAATTGATAATCTATACTGTGTGACATATATGTTCTTCACATTGATGCAAGTTAGTGTAAGAAATTTTGGTTGCAATTCTTCAGCAACTACAAATCAAAGCTAATTGATATTTGGTACCAAGCTAAAGATTGGTAAGCTATACTGTGCGATACATTTTCAGATAGGGCAGTTATCTACTTCCTGTTTTCCTTGTACATGTTTGTTCTTTTCATTGGTGCACATATAAGAATATCAGAAATTTGTGTTGCACTAGAAATCATAGCTTAAATAGATTTGGTATCATGTTTAATATTGGTAGCTAATCAGTAATTGCTTATCTACTTTCTATTTTTCTATTTCGACATTGTTTGGTATATATATTTCCTTTCACTCAAAAGCAAGAGCATAAATAAGTGAGCAGAATCACACTTCATTTTCATTTGCATTGAAATTCAGTACAAATTTTCTTTGAGCCTGTATTCTTGCACTGTTTATTAAGTTTCTGTATGAATCCACTCTGATTTACAGCCTATTATATTGGAATGTAGGACAGCATGATTTCATTTCTGGAGGTTAAGTTTAAGTGTTCTCGTGTTAATGCGCCTGTCCTAAGCCAGGAACCTTCTCTGACAGCAGTTGTCTTAATTAATATTTTATTTTTCTGTCCTTTAGGATTTGGTGTTGAAACAGATTTTTGTTAGTCTTTGTTCAAGGGGGCATTAGCTACGAAATATGAACAAAAATTAAAATATGACTTTTTTTTGTGTTCAATCATTAATTAAAGTGAAATAATAATTCGCTTTTAGCAGCCCAGTGCCCCATTGGTTCAATTTTGTTAAAATAAGCTTAGAAACATCGCTGATGAATTATTCACTTGCAAGTGAATAATTCAACCTCATTGAATCCGTATTCATGTGAACTTCATGTTAATTCCTTAGCTAGAGATGGGCTATGCATATATATACTAGGCGTGTTTAGCTATTTAAAGGAAAACAATGTCAACATTGAAAGTGAAACAAGGGTAAACCATTTGGTTGACTGATTCGATCCACAAAGTCGAACTACTGTATCACTAGCCAGTCAACACTGAGGTCGTGAGTTCAAATCCTGCACGGGGCAGGTGCTCTTGACTCCAATCTTACTTGACTAGGATTGTCAGTTTTCCTACCGAAGGTCGTGGTTCTCTCCGGACTCTCCGGCTTCCTCCACCAATATAAACTGACCACCAGGAAATAGCACAAAAGTGTTAAAAGTGGCGTTAAACACCAATCAATCAATCAATCATCGATCCACAAAGACTCATTCTAATATAATTATAAACGATGATCAACCTATTTTTTAACCTATAATATGAAATCAAACAGACCTAGAAAAATTCAATTGCAGAGGTTCTCTATCTATTTTGTCTATATTTATGTTTATATCGGATTATATGACTGTCGGCAGTCTTCAGAGGTCACATCGATTGTTAATTAGATGGCATCTAGACTAAAATACACAGGAAATGCTGATACATATTATCAAGTCCATGCATCGTAAATTGTTTATTTTAAACTTTTATAATTTGAATATACGTTTTAGTATGTTATAAATCGAATATGAGAATTTGAGTCAAATCAGTGAACATGAATTTAACAGCTAATGCCCCTTTAATACAACAGTTCATAGATCATTACTTCTCATTAATTAACACTGACTGTCAATACAACAGTTTATTCATCTTTACCTCATATCTCATTTAATTTGCTCTGTCTAGTACACAACAGTTCATAGATCTGTACCTTTTTTGACTTGGTGTGATTTAAGGCTTGACATATGGTTGAGACACTAGCCTCTAGATGTCTAGTGATAATTAGTGTCTTCGTAATGCTTTCTCATTTATGTATACTTCACAAGTCTTTGTATTCATATTAAATTACTGAACTTCTCATTCAGACATTAAAAATACCAAGAAGTACAACAATAGATTACTTAGGAAATGAATACTTCTTTTTGTAGTTTTATTGGGGTGTAAAAGAGTTGATAGGAGCACATTTTGCACTGATCAATATATAATTGAAATGTGTGTACTGTTAAAACTTTTATAAGTCCTTTAAAAATACCAAAAAAAGCACTCAGTTCTTACATGAATTATTTTTTTTATGCTAAAATCAGGAAAGTACAAGATACATCTCTTGTTTTGTTTCCAAATATTCCTATGCTCTGTTGTAACATTGTAATGAAGAACATGTTCACTCATGGGTGTTATGTTTTATTGAGACATATACAATCAAACACCAGATTATTGTTGTCTCCAATCAAAATAATGAAATACTTATGAAAGAAACATTTATGTAGTATAATTATAAAATACACAATAATTTTATAATATCTTTCTCTTCTAGCTCAACAAGTGAATGGTGGACCTGTTGACTGAAAGATTGGCCATTTTTGTATTCTTAAATAATTAACCAAGGCTTATTGGACAAAACAATGATTGTGTCCAATGACACTTCAGCAAATTTTACTGCCAAGTAACCAACAGACAATCATATTACATAGTAGCATGGCTAGAAATTAGGTTTTTTTTATAAACATTTATGTATAACTTCAACATTTTACTGCCAAGTAACCAACAGACAATCATATTACATAGTAGCATGGCTAGAAATTAGGTTTTTTTTATAAACATTTATGTATAACTTCAACCAAATGTAGATTTCCATCATTAACTTGCATATTTAAAAACTTCAAGACTTGAAATCATTATTTTGTATATTTGTTATTAATTTTTGCCTAGAAAAACTGATAATATATGAAGCAGTGCTTCTAGAGTTTTTTTAGCTAGGATCTCAGACCAACTTAGCAAGAGTAATGTTTCTTTAAGTTCTAACTGCATTTATATACAATGATAGACCTCTACCTAAAACTAGTTTTACAATAGTCATCTCTTTGCTGAATCTCAAACTTCCTACTTTTATTGGAAATCTACAACCAGATAATACTTTAGAAATTCAAAACCAGAATGATTATTCTTTTATTTTTTGTACTAAACATAGGTTCTGTTGTAATTAAAAGATACTTCGGTTTTTCATTTTAAACTTATTTCAAAGTTTTTGATGTATAAATGATTATGCAAAAAGAGGATACAAGGTTTATAAAATTATTATAAGTAAAATTCTGAAACTTATAATTCTAAGTGCAAGCTAAATTACAACTTGCAATTAATAATGTTGCTTCATAATCTTGAGCTCTTGAATAGACCAGTCACTTAAAGTTCGATGAAGAGCATGTCACTAAGATTATGTTGACAAATACTGGCATATGATATTTATGTAAAAATTGTGCTTATATTTTATGATATATTTCATATTTATCTGGACAAGTACATTTTGTCCTTATAATCTATAATAAAAATACATATTTTAATATTACAATGCATATGCAAAAAATGTTTTGTACTTTCAAAATACCAATTGGCCAAAAAAAATTTCCAAGTTGCAGTTTGAATTCATCTCTTCAAACTGATCAACTTGTGAAAAGTTGTACCCCATTTATACTAGTGAAAGGTTTAAATAAAAGGTTAGATAGAGTCTGGAGCAGAAGTAAATAATAATAGAATCTATTATGTCATTTCATTTTTTAATGAAAATTATATATCAGTTGTATTTTTGCAAGCTATATCTTTTCATGTTATATATATATTCCGTCCATCTTTTATTATTAAATGTGATACTTTGTTACAGTCTATACATTTGTTAGAGATTGTCTAGATTTACATTTATTGTATTATGTTGCAGCATTCACATGCTTTTATTGTAATGTTATTGTTACGTATTTGTTTATTTTGTGAAACACAGACACAAATCTATGTGTTAAGCAATTTATAACAATTTTATTTTAATTTAAGAATTTTTAATTGATGAGATATAATAAAATTTACTGTCAAGTCTGGTTATTTTGTTTGTTCTATAATTCTGTGTTTCATTGACATAGACCTATCTCGAGTTGTTTTTATGCCCCACCTATGATAGTAGTAGGGGCATTATGTTTTCTGGTCTGTGCGTCCGCTCGTCTGTCCATCTTCGGGTCCAAGTTTTTGGTCAAGTCAGGTTAAAGTATTTGGTCAAGTCAGGTGAAAGTTTTTGGTCAAGGTAGTTTTTGCTGAAGTTGAAGTCCAATCGACTTGAAACTTAGTACACATGTTCCCCATGATATGATCTTTCTAATTTTAATGCCAAATTAGAGTTTTGACCCCAATTTCACGGTCCACTGAACATAGAAAATGATAGTGCGAGCGGGGCATCCGTGTACTATGGACACGTTCTTGTTTATGAATGAGTTTCACCTGTTGATTTTGCTGTGATGTAATAACATCATAAGCATTGTGACATAGAAAATGTACAGGAAATATCCATGAATTTGAAAGTCGTCTAAATTATTTAACTTTAGGATCATATAAAAATTGTCGGCTGGCATTTTTTATTTGACAGTTCAGTTGTTCTCTTTAAGATTGCCACTTCTTCATCAATGACATTATCATAGACATATTTTTATTGCAATAATTTTTCTGCACCTCTTCATAAATTAGTGATTTGATCACAATCAAACTTTCAAACAAATCAGTATTCAATGCCATTGTCAACCTCAATTCTATTTAGTGTAAACAATAATTTATTGTGAAAATAATAACATAAACATTCTATTTATGTGACTTTCTTTGGATTTTCTACAACAATTGCTGGACTTTACCATTTCATCATATGATTTTTCAGAAGGGGGTTAGCTAGTCTGTCCTCTGCCTTGTGAAAATTTATAGGCTATGTTTGTCTTTTTTTCATGTTTTATTTCTGGAGTTTCGTTTATAGAGAATATACTTTTTTTTTTTCCACAATTGTTTTATTGTAACAAGAGTATTTATAAGTGTCATCTGCTTTCAGTATTAGTTTCATATATGTTACACTAGTACTTCATTATCACATTCATGTGTCATTTTGTTGTACTATGCAAATATTTTTATTGAAATTTTTATGCATAAAAAATAAAATAGATGATTTTTTTTCTTGTATGAAGTCATTGTATACATTAACAAGAGTGCACATGATTCACTTCCTTTACTGATTATGAATGAACTTTATGTCGAAAGTCTTTGAGATTAAGGTTTTACTACAGGTATCACATATACTTAACATTATCAATGATCCATGAATATGAGGTCACTGTCAGATGAACCCTGCCAGATGGACAAGTACATCATACAATCATCCAAACACCAAATATAGTTGACCAATTGTTTTTATTATCTGAGGGACTGGCCAAACACAAAATTTTATGTTGATCAATGAACCATGAAAATGATGTCAAGGTCAGAAAACCTTTCCGGGCAGATATTCATTCTATACACCATATATAATTGACCTGTTGTGTATAGTATCTGAGAAACTGACCTAGGTTAAAGTCAAGTGCATCCTGTCATACAAACATGTATACCTTGCAATGATTTTATATATCAAATATAGCTGTCCTATTACTTAAAATAACTGAAATAAATCACTTGACAAACAAGTGAAACTGCGAGCTACTGCTCACTGATGATACCCCCAGCCCAAATATTTGACGGTCAACAGGAACTTGTTGAGTGATTAATCTGAAAACGCATCACACGGTATAGCTGACTTATATAAACACTGAAACCAAATTTCAGAAATCCTTGTAATGTAGTTCCTGAGAAAAATGTCACGAAAATTTTCAACTTGGATGTGTTGTGTAAAATGATGTAAGTGTTTGGTAAACAGGAAGTTGTTGAGTGATCAATCTGAAAACGCATCACACAGTATAGCCAACTTATATAAACCCTGAAACCAAATTTCAGAAATCCTTGTATTGTAGTTCCTGAGAAAAATGCGACGAAAAATTTTCATGGGACGGAAGGACGGACTGACAGACTGAGGGATGGATGGACAGACAGAGGTAAAACAGTATACCTCCACTTTTTTAAAGCGGGGGTATAAAAACTTTTATAGTGGATGAACCGTGAAAATATGGTCAAGGGTAACAGACAGAAACTTCAGAACATAAGGCTTCTCTATCATACATATGAAGTATCCAGGTCTTTTACATTCTGGAATATAAAGCTTTATACAAGGAACTGATCCCTGGCCAGATTAGTATCTCTATGTCTCACATTCAGCATTTGTCACAGGAGAGACAAAAATCAGTACTGGCTTTGAGAAAAAAAGATTTGTGATTGTAACTATGAAATACAAATGATTGCTTTAAAAACAGCAACATTTCCTTGAAACAAAGTGTAAGTCACTAATCAAAGTAATGCTGAAAACCCAGAGGACATCAATGGAACAACCCCCCTTAAAACAAAAAAAACCTCAAACTTATCAATATTTTGTTTTTGGCAGCTATAAGAGTACACTAAATACACATTCCTATTTGAAGTGTTGTATTGACGGCAGGTGTGAATTAAATGGAATGTAAGGTAAAATTCCATGAAGTGTTGTATTAACAGTCCTTGCAAAAGGTAAAGATCCATGAATTGTATTAACGTTTGTTGTGAATTAATTTAAATGTAAGGTAAAGATCTATGAATAGTTGCATGAACAGTCGGTGTGAATTAAATTAAATGTAAGATAAAGATCTATGAATTTTTGTATTAACAGTTGCTGTGAATTAAATTAAATGTAAGGTAAAGATCCATATATTGTTGTATTAACAGTCTGTGTGTGATTTAAATTAAATGTAAGGTAAAGATCCATGGATTAGTGTGTGAACAGTCAGTGTGAATAAAATAAAATGTAAGGTAAAAATCCATGAATTGTTGTATTAACAGTCAGTGTGAATTAAATTAAATGTAAGGTAAAGATCCATGAATTGTTGTATTAACAGTCAGTGTGAATTAAGTGAAATGTAAGGTAAAGATCTTTGAGAAACAACAAATGAAAAATAATGTCTAAAGGACACCATAGTACTTTAAAGATAGGCAAACCATATGGAATAAAGGGTCATATCAGTACAAGGATGATGAATTCAACAGAGAGCCATAGATCTGATATTGACACCTAATTTCATAAATAGACTTAACAACATGAAATATCTGTGAAAAACACTGATTAGATTCCTGACATCTCATGAACTTGGAGGTGTTTTGTGAGTACTAAATCCACCAACTTTCATTTTGATCAGCTATTTCCCAAAGCAATAAACTCTGAGTAGCAGAAGTGAAAATCTTGAAAACCAATCTGACCTGAATTTTGTCACAAGGAACACCATACTTAATTTGAAAAGGATTGTATCAAGAGTTCTAAAGTTATTTCACAGAAATGACATAAAGTGTCAAGTGTCAAAACCATAACTCCAAAATGTCAATAAAGAGCTGCGCCATGAGCGCATGATACGCCCATCGCTTTTTCAAAGAATAATGTTCTATAACTCCTCAATGTCATATCAGAAATTTATAAAAAAATAAAGGGAGGTTATTTTAATAGACAGAAACCAGTCACCAAAGTTTCATGAAAACTGCTCAAAGCACTTTTGAGTTATTGTCCGAAAACTGGAAAATCCCCCTTTTTAATGAATAAAACCCAATTACTAAGAAATGTAAAATCTAAATATAAAATTTACTATATATATAAATCAAAAGGGAGCTCACATCACTAGATATAAATAATTCACCAAAGTTTCATGCAAATTGGTTTAAGCGTTTTAGAGTAATTGTGAACGGGCGTATAAAAATGAACATTGTCAATATTGAACTTGACCTCCATATTTTTCTATCAGTAAAAACATATTAAATTTTGAAAAACATTAGTTGAACAGTTCTCAAGTCATTGCACAGAAATAGCTGAGGCCATCTTCCCACCGTGCTAGCACAATCTAAATACAAGATTTTTTATTGTCCAAAACCTGGTTAACATTATCATGTACCTGCCGTCTCATAATGTTACTTTAAGAACAAGAGAAAATGAGTATAAAGCATTCATTAAAGACTTTGAAATAGTTTATTTGTTCCTGCATGCATAACATTACAGCTCACAACATTACACATGATCATAGCAAAAACTGAACACATAATTGCACCAATATAATATAGGGATATCCTCCCAAAAGTAGAAAATGTAAATATTAAGTACATACTAAAAAAATGTAAATATTCTAATAAAAAATGTTCAAAACAATTGTAAGTAGATGATGTACGAAATGAGACAATAAATGAATAACAAATAATTAATGCATGGACATGGTAAATATGTATATACAAATTTCAAATTATGAATGTGAGAAACAAGTACATTGCAAAAGAATTTCTGATATCAGATAACAGAATTTTCATTCACATACTTTTGCTTAAATCATTACATATCCATTAAAGCAAGCTGGTGTAAAGCCAAAATGATATTTTTTTTTAAGTTATACAATCCTACAATTAGAATTTTTTTATGTTCTGACCAAAAGTATGACATCAACACTGATACATTGAACTGTCAGCAGACCCAGTTTGATATTTACTGGTCTTTATCTCACTCACCAAAAATATTTTTTCTACATTCCTCATTTCCATATTTACTGGTAACAGATCAAAGTTAACTTTTATAAGTTAATATGAATTACAGTGAATTCTGTCACATTACAAATCTTTCAGTCCATGAATTTTTCATTAGGTTGACATGGGAGGGGCTAACGGTGTAAGAGCCTCCTCTGGTATGTTAATGTGTGAGATGAAGCGTAATCGTAACTGTAATGCTGGTCTCAGAGTACGGATGAACTTCTCTACTTCATTCTTGACAAGATCACCAATGAACATGTATTTAACATGATATCTAACAGCTGTTAAGGAAAGATATAACAACTGCTTACATTTATAATATATTACAGGTAAAGTGTCATTCTGACCATTTCCTTAAGTTTTACTCTGTCATGAACATCTCCCAAATATATTATAATTAAATAATAAGAAATTTTATACAGAAAGGGAAAATCATAATGAAAATACTTATTATGCAAAAAATATGAAAAACTTTCAACATATCCTAAAACATTTATAAAAAGAACAGCTTTCTAATGTCCAGCACTGATGCACATATTTTAACTGTTCAATGGCAACATTTCTGATATTTTTTGAAGTTCTATTAAACTTTTTTAGGCAGGAGATCATTTCAATACAATACAATTTTTCATATAATTATTTTTTCAAAGGGGCATAAAAGAGGGACGAAAGATACCAGAGGGACAGTCAAACTCATAGATCGAAAACAAACTGACAACGCCATGGCCAAAAATAAAAAGACAAACAGACAAATAATAGTACAGATGACACAACATAGAAAACTAAAGACTAAGCAACACGAACCCCACCAAAAATTGGGGATGATCTCAGGTGCTCCGGAAGGGTAAGCAGATCCTGCTCCACATGTGGCACCTGTCGTGTCATAAAAATCATGATCTGCACTTGATTATTTAACTTGTCCAAAACTTAAAGGCAAAACCTTGCTTATATAAACAATTGATATTAATTTCATCAAAATCTGGCAGGAACTGTAGTTGTGAGAGCACTTACAAGACCAGACAGATGGATGGATGGATGGATGCTTGGTATTTCTATGTCCCTCCACAGATTTGCAGCTGAGGGTGTGAAACCTAACCAGTCTATTTGACAGTATTACTTAACCAAAACTACTGAACCATTTTCGTAAAAATTAATCATCTTTGATAAATGACTCTGCAATTCATTTTCTTTTGCTGTTTACACAGGATGAGTATGTTTCTCTTGTCCAACTATTATAACACCAAGGGGATGATTAATGAGGTATACAAATAAGTTCACATGGACTCTTCCTTTTGTATGCTTAGGGACCTTCAATTTGGCTGTGCAACATGTAAATATGCAGCCAAGTCCAGTCAAAATGGGGGTGATAAATTTTTGCCCAGTGGTGGAAAAATTTAATGCTCTTCACATGTAAACAAACCCTTGAAATAACTCTTTCAGGGGTCCATGGCCGACCTATTACACAGCAATATTTCAGCCTCTTCTCATATAACCTCTTTATCCATAGGCAGTGGAAATATCTTATCCTTCACTATCAACCCACTTTAAAGAGTCTACCTTATTGATTAATTAATTGTTGACCTGAATATGTATGAAATATTTGTCACTGGCCATATAGCAAACAACAATAAACAACAATGAACACAGTCAAAAGGATACAGGAAATCAGAAATTGGATCCACATATCGTAGATGTTCACAGTATCTGTCTACGTTCACTAATATTTCATAAAACTCTATCACAATCTGTAATTAAAAATATGCATTATCATTATAAGTAGTTGTGGGAAATATATTAAAATTTTTTATTTATAGTTAACACATTTACAATTTTTTGTCAATTTCTTCAATAAGTTCTTTGAATAAATGAAATAATTTTTTTTCAATTATAAAATAAGCACAATACACACAATTCCTGAAGCAACCTGATGTGACTTATGGCAGAAAAATAGCATGAATATAGAGAACACCTTTAAGATACATCAATATTAAGGACTAGAATCATTCATATCACCTTTATCCCTATTTATCATAGGTGTACAATGACACATTGAAATACAAAAAGATTGGACTGACTTACCTCCATTAAACACTTGGTTTTCTCTGAATGTAACCTTTGAAGAAATGGTCCAAACAAATGGAAAATAAATAACAACTGTTCTTCAGTCTTCACAGAAGGTTTTAACGTCTCTCTTAAAAATCTGTAATTATATAAGACAACTATAGGACAATTTACTGTAATTATACAAGACAATTATAGGACAAATTACCTTAAGCATCCAAGATACAAGATTTAAGAATAATTCATGGGGCTTGAATATATCGTGATTTTACCACGGGTTGGCACTTTATGCTAAATATTTTACCATGAGCGAAAGCGAGGGTAAAATATCGGCATAAAGGACAACCGTGGTAAAATCACAAAATATTCAAGCCCCATGAATTATTTCGATTCTAATAGGACAAATACTGCAATTCTTTTGGATCAAGCGCTCTAGGTAAAGGCAAATATTTGCCGTTCCCATAAACAAACGCACTATTCAATTGACGAAAAGAACGGAGCAAACTGAATTAGTGACATGCTTAAACATTTACAATAATGTATTTAAATAGGTTCGGATGAATTTAAATGAGAATTTTATTTACATGTCTAATATGTATAAAAAATTGGATTATAACACATTTTAGCATCATTTGTTTATGTTTCCTTGTTGTGATGATTTTCGATTTCACAAGTGTGTATTTTCCTGTAAAATCCTCATATTCTTACCTCATCGTTGTATGACATCGGGTAGCTCATTCATAAAAAGCATATGACGGGAGTACGATCGAACAGCCCAAACAATATATTCATATTTTACCACAAGTGTGTACTCAAAGGGTATGAAGAACGTCATGTTAGAATGTGTATCAACATATGCTTTAAAATAAAATCTTGTCATAACTTATGACTGATAAAATAAATTATGATCTATTCATTGCGAGAATGTGATTATCAATTAAAAGTATAACCTCATAGAAATAATGAAGTCACTTTATAATCAGCATTTACAATGTTGTGATCCAGCCAATTTTGTATCTAGTTTGACATTTTTTCTGACCATACTTTCAATATTTCTTTTGTTATTTTCATTTCCATAATCTCACTGTAAACTGTTGTCCAAAGATGCGGAATTTTGCAATATTGATGCAAATTATTTTGGTATTTCAATTGAAGACACTGCCAGATTTTTTTACATCTTCTTTTTTTTATAAACATTTGAAATTCAATGATTTTGACAAGAATGTTAAGGGAAATCTTCAAACGTGTAGCATATTTTTTATATGCCATTAATAATAATTGGCTTAAACAACAACAAAAATAAATAAAGATTTTTTTTATCTAAATTGGTATTCATCTTCATTAAGGAAAAAAAAAATTCCTGTATTCTAATATGGATGTACAAATACCTAATGCTGCGATGATTCAAATTACTGATAAATAACGATATAATGGGGAATATACAAATACATTTATTGCAAAAAATGCTCAGGTAAGAGTTATGCAATTGTGTTAATTGTTTCAACCAAATTACTGATAATTGTAACTTAAATAGACCTTAATTATTAACTTATGTCAGATGATTATGTCACTGATTTTACAAGTGAAATAAAATTTGGCTGCATTTTTATACTTATCAACTGTCATGATATATTAACTGTGGTCAATTAGGACTGCATTTGAGTGGAGTTGAATCCAGTTAATACTTACACCTTTGAGTGTAATTGTTTACAGTTTGTGACAGTTGTCTATCATACAGGTATTGTATCAATACTCTTGTTTTCCTAATGAAAGAATGGGAATAATAGCATTTCAAAAAGTGTGGGAATCAACTTTGATATCACTACACATCTTGAACCAATTTTATTCAATAGCTTACAGGAACATAAGATACTGATAAAACACTTTCATTATTCTTATCAACTGCTTACATTTGATAAATCACATTTTCAACAATAATTAATAAATGGTAATTAAATATAAATTTTGATTTACAAATGAACTATATGCAAGTGTATATCTAAAAATATCACCATCTCCAAATCTGGAGTGATCACATAGATCCAGCATGGCTGAATCAAAAATGAATTATTACTAGTAGTTATAATTGAACAGAATGATCGCACCCACATTACTCTTATGTAAAGAGGATAAAATTATAAACTCTATGAATGCAGACTTGTAAATATTGGCTTTCAACCCAATAAAAATAGAATAGCCACCACTAGTTACACAAATATTACCATTTTCATGTACTTGAGAGACACCAAAAATTCCAAAGGTTTCATTAATAAAGGGGTATTACTATCACAATAATTGATTTTGAGGTCATGCTAGTAATATTCTACTTCACTGTGTACAGGAACCGTATTAACAAATCTAACATTTTTGTTGGCTGCCAAAAATAACTACCAAATTTCAGAATGATGCCATGCCAAGTAGCCCATGCAGGACATAATTCTACCACATGAAACTTACATAGGTGGTTGTATTAATTGGCCAACTCAAGCATGATACCACACAGTATGACAGATAGCAACTACTGGACACAATAATGGTACTTAGGTAGTTGTGATAACTGAAAAATTCCACCATGATGAAAAACAACCTGACAAATAGCCACTACAGGGAACAATCATGGTACAGTCAAACCTGGGTAAACTGGACCCTGAATAAACTGGTTTCCTGTCCATTCTGGTAAAAATAAGTGTCCCATTATTTTCCCTTTAAATCCTTTGCAAAAATACCCTCTATAAAACTGATCCTGTGTATTCCGATCTCTTTAAGAATCTCCAATACACTTAATTGCATTATTGGTTACATGATACAGTATTGATCGACGTGCAATCATAACAAAGTTGTTTACACAAGAGGATCCTTTAGGGAATAAAATTAGTAAGGTGTTGGACCGTGAACTTATTGTAGTTAACTGTTTTTATAAACAATATAAGGTGGTAATTAGAATAAGTTAGTTCAAACAAGAAATGGAGACTTTATGTATGCCAAAAAAGAGAACAAAGGACTTTGATAACAATCTAAATACACTGTCACCAAAAAGGTAATGCAAAGAACTTATGTTAAAGTATGATCTTATCAAGGAATCTGAAAAATACCTAAGCCAAAGCAGAAAGATCTTGCATTAAAGTTTGGGATTGGAAAAACCACTGTATCTGACATTTTAAAGAGAAGTGGTGAATATAAAACAATTTATGTGGACAACACAACATCTGCAAGAAAACAAAATGATACTGGAAGTAACAACAGAGAGCTAAATGACTTAGTGTTTCAGTGGTTCAACCAAGCCAGAGCAAAATACATTCCCCTAAGTAGACTTATTATTCAGGGAAAGGCATTAGAATTGGCAGAAAATTTGTAAGGGTTCCGTGGAACCCAGTGTCTCGCCTACTTTTGCTGTTAATCACAGGCTCAACAAAATGAGGAAAAAATCAATAAAAATATTCCTTTAGATACTATCTTTTGATTGTAAGAAGCTTCTGTCAAAGTTTGGTATAAATCCAGTATAGTTTATGAATCTAATAAATGTTTTAAAACTTTAACTGCAGACTGTATTTAATGTTAACTGGAAGAAAAACTAAGTCCATTTATAAGTAAAATACGGATAAACAGGTACAAAATTTTAACAAAATTTCCGTCTAGATACTAGCTTTTGATCATAAACAAGCTTCTGTCCAAGTTTGGTACAAATCCAGGATAGTTTAAGAAAGTTGTTAAAATTTTAAAACTTTAACCACAGAGTGAATGTATTGTTTCCTGGCAGAAAAACTAAGTCCATTTATAAGTAAAATACGGAAAAAGAAATTTTTTTTTAACAAATTTACTTCTGGATTCTATTTTATGATCATAAACAACTTCTGTCCAAGTTTGGTACAAATCCAGGATAGTTTAAGAAAGTTATTAAAATTTTAAAACTTTAACCACAGAGTGAATGTAATGTTTCCGCAGAAAAACTAAGTCCATTTACAAGTAAAATACGGAAAAACAGGAATTTTATTTTACAAAATTTACTTCTGGATACTATTTTATGATCATAAACAAGCTTCTGTCCAAGTTTGGTAGAAATCCAGGATAGTTTAAGAAAGTTATTAAAATTTCAAAACTTTAACCACAGAGTGAATATTTGTGGATGCCGCCATGACGACGCCGACGGAATGTAGGATCGCTATGTCTCGCTTTTTCGACTAAAGTCGAAGGCTCGACAAAACCTGGATTTAACTGACTTTAAGGCATCAAATGGATGGTTGAAGAGCTGGTGGTCAAAATTTTGGATTGGTTTTATTTAAAGTTTGCGGTGAAAGTGATGATGTCGATCAAAGTGTAGTAGACAGTTTTAACTCTAAACTCAAAACTACTGTCAGGGATTATACACCTGAAAATGTGTTTAACGCAGATGAAATAGGTTTATTCTTTAAGGCTTTACTGGACAAAACACTTGGTCAAAAAGGGGAAGCTTGCAAAGGTGAAAATTAGCTACGGAAAGAATAACAGTAATGCTAGCATGCAGTAGCACAGGAGAAAAATGTGGATGACTGAGTACATCTTTACCGAATGGATACAACAGATAAATAAAAAATAAAATCACAAAAGAAGCAAATTTTATTGTTTCTTGACAATGCAACATTGTACTCTGATTCAGTACACTTAGAAATGTGATGGTTAAATTTTTCCTACCGAACATTACATCTAAACTTCAGCCATTAGATCTTGTGATTATTGGTACCTTCAAAGCCAGGTACAGGAAGCATATGCTCAAACATGTCATCACTAGTGCTTGGTTCCCAGTTGTGAATCCCAATGAAAATAATGACCCTGACAATGAAGAAGACCTGGATGATGACATTCCACCTTTCTGAATTAATGGGGATGGTACAACAATTTTCTGGTCACGATGATATTTCATTCAAAGAATGCCAGGATTATGACGCAAATGAAACAAGTGAAAGTGAAAGAAAGCTGACGAGACTGAAACAGATACTACCAGGGCTGATCTCTCATACAAGGATGTGTTCAAATAAAATGCTTCGCTGAGCGCAGCCTGATACGACCACAGAGGTCGAACCCTGAACAGTTGGGGCAAATTTGGACACAATATTCAAGCTTGATACTGTCTGAATTTGGATTGTGTTCAAATTTTGACATAATATAGGTTTCTGACACAAAATAAATGTGGTCAAAATCTTACAAATCTATTGCACAATACTGTGCAATTGAAGGTTTCTTCTTTCTTCTTGAAACTTTTCAAAAACTTGAGAAATTTGAAAATTTTGAAAAAATATGAACCCTTAAAAATTGGAAAAAATCCCCCAAACTTTTGAATCCCTCCTTGAGCAATTACCCTCAAACTCAATCCCAGCCTTTCCTTTGTAGTAGGGAACTTTGTAGTACAAATTCAGAGAGATTCATTCACTAAAACACAAGTTATTGTCTGGAAACTAGAAAAATGCTTGTTTTTGGCCCTTTTTTGGCCCCTTATTCCTGCATGTTTGGGGCAATTACCCCCAAACTCCATCCCAGACTTCCCTTTGTGATATGGAACATTGTGGAACAATGTCAGAGAGATCCATACACTCACACACAAGTTATTGTCCGGAAACTACAAAAATGCTTGTTTTTGGCACCTTTTTGGCCCTTAATTCCTAAACTGTTGGCACCATAACCCCCAAAATGAATCCCAACCTTCTACTTGTGGTATTAAACATTGTGGTACAATTTCCGAGCAATCAAAATACTTATACACAAGTTATTATCCTGAAACTAGAAAAATGCTTGTTTTGGAACCTTTACTCCTAAATGGTTGGGACCATCATCCCCAAAATCAATCCCAACCTTCCTTTTGTGGTATTGAACCTTCTTAAAAAATTTCATAGAGATCCATTTACTTAAACTAAAGTAATTGACTGGAAACCAAATGTGTCTTCGGACGACGCAGAGGACGACATCAAACCATTATACGATCCCAAAAAAATTTTTGCGGTCGTATAAAAACAATTCAAAAGACGACTGATTTCTAAAATTTCTTAAGCCAATGAAAACAATGACTGAAGACACTATAGTGTATAGCAAAATGGTTAAAAAGCAGGGAACACTTAACATGTTCATGTTAAAAGAATTGTACACAAATCATGATGTAAACTTTATTAAATACATTTATTTTTAGCACTTTTGTTATTAGTATATTGCTGGCAATAAATCTGACGTAATAAGCCTTAACTTCTGATCAATCTGAAAACCTAAATAAACGGACCCACTGTTCAATCCCGCTGGTTTATACAGGTTTTACTGTACTTACATAGGTAATTGTGATAACTGGCCAATCCCAGCATGATGCCACACAGCATGACAGATAGCCAACACATAACTGCTGTATTGTTCAGCGATCTGTGCATGACTCACAGTGAAGTTGAATATCTGGAATGGCTGACAGCCACCAGGTGTTGCTAAGGTTTTAGAGTTGATTACTTCATATATCTTGTTGTTCAATGCATGCCAATATGTATCCTGTTTGAATGTAGAAAATAATTTTCTTCTTTAAATTTTAGAATTTTGTGTACCACATCTTTATTGACAGGTTCTTCAAAGTTTTTCAAGTAAGTTAGCTACTTAATATGCGCTTGATATTTTTGGCATCAATTTCTACATACAGGTACACGACCTTAACATCCTGTTTATTGGGAGATAAACATGTAAGACACATATATATTATTTACATCTTACATAAATGTATCATATGTGACTCACAGAATTTCAATTTAAAGAGAGTTGTAAGCATAGGGGGCAAAATGATTTTTCTTAACTCAATATTATACACTTAGTTTCTATGAATTGATTGATCTTTGCATGTTTAATGTCCAGTGTAGTTTCTTTGGGAAAATTATTTTCATTCATGTGGATCATATGTACCAAAATATTACAGTCTGAGAGAGTTACATAGATGTTATTCTGTAGAAAAGACTTAAGTTTTACTAAAATATCAGAATTGCATATAATGCATTTGCAATGGACAATGGTTTATATTTTCTGATACAGGAGATAACCTAATTAATATTATATATGCTCCATCACCACATACCATTGCATTATACATGCTATACTTATGTTAAGTATAACTTATGTAATAGTTATGTTGCTTCAAAAGACTTTCCTCTGTGTTTTAGATATGTTTTAGTATAAATAAAGTGTTAAAAAGGCATTAACAAAAGGCATGTGTGTTATAATAATAGAAAATAGTGAATATGAGATGCGCTTTTTATCACAAACAGTCACGAGGACCTGATTTTGTTTTCAGAGGTTCAATACAATATAAAACTGCAGGTAAATCCATTATTATTATTGATTGTTCTCAAATTTACATCTATTTATATTTAAATGAAAATCTGATAAACTTACAGGTAATGCTGTCATAACAAGACCAACAGCATTCATCCAGGACACCACTTTGTTTCTAGGTAGATGTGAACAACTGAAAGAAAAATGTATATTATTTTAAAAGCAGGAATTTGGTATTGTAAATTTTGAAATTCTGTTTTAACTATTGATATAGAACTGTCCTTAAACAACATCTTCACTATGTGCTTAAGTTGGATAGAATTACTAAAATTTAATGCTAAATATACAATGGCAATACAAAGAAAACATCCCCTTGCAGTCCCTAATATCAATGATCTTGACCTTTGACCATTAACAATGATGTTAAAAGCATTCATTCTCTTTTGGGAATCCTTGTACAAATTTGTAGCAGCAGAATTTTATCTGACTATTCAATATACTCATGTAGTCAAGGTCATTAGACATGCCCATATTAGTAATCCACTGATCCAACATGTCTGACTGAAAAATAAATGTAATGATTTCTAATACCATACATACATGTATTACTGTAAAAATATATTATAAAAGTTTACCTCTTTAACACCACATCTAAGAGACATCTACCAACTTTGTCTCCTGGTACAGGTAAAGCCATCATCTCTACACAGGTAACATACAATGCATGGGCTGCAGGACTAGGGAACTCATTAAATCTCCAATCACATGTGGGGAATGGTGAATTCCCATTGATAGCTAGGTAAAGGTTAAGGAAAGCAGTTGTTGTTTGTTGATGTGGTTCATAAGTGTTTCTCGTTTCTCGTTTTTTATATAGATTAGACCGTTGGTTTTCCCGTTTGAATGGTTTACACTAGTAACTTTTGGGGCCCTTTATAGCTTGTTGTTCGTGTGAGCCAAGGCTCCGTGTTGAAGAACTTTGACCTATAATGGTTTACTTTTATAAATTTTGACTTGGATGGAGAGTTGTCTCATTTTCACTCATACCACATCTTATATCTACATAACAATTACATTAGTTCATGTTCAATCACCATAATCAAAATGACAAAAATATATATATAAATAAGTGCAGATCATGTAGATTAGTAACTAAACCCTTTTTGATTTTTTTTTATAATCCTTTAAATATTGGAAAAATCTTTTTATGACAAAGTTATTGTACAAGCAATATTCTATAAACAATGAAATATAACATTTGAAGCTTTAAAATGAGGTTTCATCATAATAGAAAATGGATGAGAAATGGAATGCAACAAGTTTCTAAAGTTTTTCATGCTGTTGTTTAATATTCCAAAATCTAAATGATTTCAATACTGATTTTAAATGCAATACAACAGCGTTTCTTACTAAATATTTTGCTGATAATTATCATCCTTCATCACATATCTTCAAATTCTTGTTGGTTCTGTTGATTCATATATTCCATTATACCAACATGTGTTGACTTGTGAAAAATGCTAAAAATGCTATTTTTCATAGATATTTGAATTTGGGGTTTTTAAAAAATTCTGCATACATGCACATAGGAAATTTGAATTTCATTGAATATTCAAAGGACACACTACAGTTTGGGGCTATTATGCCTTGTAAATTCACCAAAATACACTTACTGTTTCAATATCTTTTTGGTGACGGTGTTGTGCTCTATATTTTGACCATTTCACTGAATTTAATGTCATTCCATTGCGGTATAACTCATAAAAAGAGTATATTTTTAACCCAAAACAGCATTATCAAAGTACATACATTCATCATTACATTTAACACTGGATATTCGAGTTAGTTTGAAATATATTTGATTTTAGGGCCAATTTGGCACCAAATTGTACCTTGTTCTTTTTAATTAACCTATCAACACACCATTCACAATTTTTTTACCCCATGAATAATAATGAATCCATATTAGTTCTACTAAAGTTTAAAGGGAATCAGTAATATATTTCATTCATAAAGGATACTGTCTACCAGTCTTCCAATCAATCTGATATAATACTCCAAGTCTGGATCCCATTCTAAACTATCGCTCTTGATGAACTGTTGGTAGTCCTCTGACAAGAACCAGTTGCCAGGTCTTATGTCTTGATAAGCATCTATAATTAAGATTTCATATCATATAATATCATTAAGTCATTTTAAATATTAAAGATGATTAAAATAATTTGGTTGTTTTAAATGGTGACCTAAAATTGGAAAATTCAATTCAAGTCTATCTTGTGTTCACCATAGAAACCTTTTTGACCAGAATAAAGGACATTTTGATATTTTTTTACGACAGACGACAAAATCTTCTTTCCAATCTAATATTCTCAGTAAAAATACAGGATATTTGATATTACTTATTGGTTAACAATAGTAAGAACATATTATTTTGACTTAACTTCAGCATTTATCTTTAAGTTTACCATGTCTTTTATGGTGACATGTGCTCTGAATGACAATCTGTCATTATGATTCTAGTACACAATGGCCATGCTACCAAGTGTTGTATTTTTTCCAATATATAGAAAGATAAAAAGCTGATTTCATAAATTGAATTTTTTTGTAAATTTAATGACATCATCTATAAAAATTAATACTTCAAATATCTTTAACATACCTTAACTACAGTTTTTTTTAAACATACATGGCAAGCTTTGCTCAAGTGTTCAATATCTTTCCTTATTTCAGAATTACAACCTGCTTAATACATCAAATGTTTACTAAAACTTACGCATTACAGAATGAACTAGTCTTCTTTTGAGTCCTGCTCTCTGTGATAATATCTTATGATAATAATGAAGAGTATTGTACACATATGTAATTGGATGATCTGGAATAAAGATAAGTATCTTATTCAGTATTGTACACATATGTAATTGGATGATCTGGAATAAAGATAAGTATCTTATTCATCTGGAATAAAGATAAGTATCTTATTTACATCAACAAATGATGATGAAAGATCAAATATATACATGGTATAAATGAATATGAATGGTACAGACTGGTTATTTCCTCTCATTACATTTATTCAATTACACCATAATTTAAAACAAAAACATAAATATTTTCTTGATACTTCTATACTATATAAGATCAAAAATAACCGTTTTAAACTAAATGCAACATATCAACTTATTATAATGCCTACTTTAAATAACTGTGTTACAGTTTGCAGTAAAACATGTTGATTTTTTATAGTCAACACATGAAGAAATAACAGTTCTAATGTCTATTCCAGCTAGTGCTTTCTGCATATTAGACAAAGTCATGTGAAGTCATACTGGTTAAACATTTACAATACCTGCATTAAATTCTGATCAAATTTTCATCCTTAATTCATTGAAATAAACAAGATTTAAAACACCTAGGAAATTCTGTTTGATTTTTGACAAGTTGTTTGTCCTCAGATGATGTTTTTTTTTTATGTGTTAAAAATATCGAGTTGAGAGACTTTAAAACTGCAAAATTAGAATGCCTTAAAAATTTTTAAAAAATCAAGCACAAAAAAGTTAATTTTTAAGTTTGAATTTATTATCAATTTTGAAAGTTTAAACCATTACAATATATGGAAACGATAAGTCTCAGCTTTTATTTATTTTCTCACATGGCATGAAACAATCCTATTCATTCTAAGTTATTTTTTCAGCATCTGTTGTTATGAATGTTGTCTAAGCTTACCATGGAACTTGTATAGTATACCCAAACTTTCTAAAATCTTTTCTGCTAGATTAGACAATGATGGCTGTTCTATAATTCTGTGAAGTAGTATGTCTAATACCTATTGGAAGAGAAAACTTAAGTTATAGTTATATAGCTAATTACCTTTTCTTGAAAAATACACTATTTCATCAAATTTTAATTTTCATTGCATGATATATTCTTTCATTTTTAAGACATAATGAAAAGACAGTCCAAGGGATTCTTTATATTATCAATTAACAAAGAATAACTTGTTTCTGAATCCTTAATATTTATTTCATTTGTATCATATTGTTTAATGTTGATTTATCTGAATAAATATTGTTTTAACTAAAGAAATGTTTAATTTCTGGTTAAAATCCAGACAATTTATATTGATTATACCTCTGCTTTTAAAAAAAGTGATGGCTGTTACACATTCAAAACTTTCAGTTCAAAATCTCTCAATTTATTTTTATATAACTACGATATAATCTGAAAGATTTCACTAAATGCAAGAACGTATGTAAATAATAGCTGATTTTGGGATATATATCCCTACTTAATTGTTACAATTTTTATTATAATCTGCAAATCTGCAAAAGAAAACAAGTTAATAAACTGAAATACTATTAGAATCTTACTGGAATGAATCTAAGACAGACATTTCCAAAGTATACAGGTAAATACTGGTGTTGGATAGGACTGTTCAGATCTTGTATTCCTTCATAGTAAAACTTCTCAGGATATTTCTGTAATAAGATGCATTGTATATTTACATGTATGAACACACTTATATATTCTGTTCCATATTAAGCAGAAAATGTTTCCATTTAATCATAACAACTTCCCAACATGAATTGACTTAGAACTATATTTATATATTACATTCCCCTTAAATAATGAGAAAATTATTACATGTCAGTTCTAAGAGTGGATTTTTCTCTCAAATTATAAAACAGTATATTTGAAATGTGTCTTCAATGTTTTGAATTATAATAAATTATTTTACGCGGAGTAAACTAATGTATATACATATATATAAAGAGATTATTTATTACCAGTTGAATAACAATTTTGTCAATAGTGATGGGTTCATTATTGGACACATTTGTGAAACCATCATACCGGATAATTTAAGTTTTTCAATTCTTTCTTTGACTAAAATCTACCTGTCTCTAGTACAAACACAGGGTGATATTAAAAAAAATATATATATATACTATATGTAAAGCCTGCAGTAATATATACTACTGACCACCAATTCACGCTGACTCACCCTATGAAAGGTCATGTGTTTCTCATGCCAGTTACTCTGTAACCAATGTTCTGGAGAATTCTAAACGAGACATACAATCAACATTTAATTTTCTATACCTTGCTGAGGAAAACTGTAGGTTTTGTTCAAGAGCTTTTCATTAAAAAACATTAGTTCATAATAGTATTTGTTAAAAATATTCTATGGCGTATTCAATGTTGGACAGTGAAGTTGTTGAATTATTATTCACATCTATAAAAACTGAAGTTTAAATGATATTTATTTGAATAAATCAACACAAAATATAATGCATATACATATACAAATATGAGATTCACAAAGAAGCAAAGTTGTTTTCAAAAATGTGTTTTTAAAAGTTTATAGGCTACCTTATAAGCCAAATTTTAATGAAATTTACATTTTGGCCATGAAAAACTGAAAAAAGTTTTAAAAATGAAGATGAAGGTTGGAATCAAAGTATTTTTAAATGAGGATTCTTGCACAATATAAGTCACTTGGGTCAGACATTTTGGTAATAAATAATCATAAAATATGCTAAGACATTCTCCTGTAAACTAAATTTATACTTTGATTATGAGTTTGAATAATATTTATATTCATTTCACATGAGCAATAATTTGAAGCAGTAAAAAATTGAAGGGTAGTATGGAAAAGTTTTTTTTTTGTATTTGTATGTTTTACATTCCACTGAGACTAATAGCCTTTCAAAATAAAATAGAATCATCAATAACAGTGTTACCTCCCGAACAAAATCATGGACTCTGGTTTTAAATTCCACTGGTTTCAATAACAACATGTGAGTTATTAAGTAACAAAGTCTTGCTTCATTCTCATCAAAGTTTCTTAGAGCCTGAAACAGAGGAAAAGACAACTTCACAGTAAGATAATATATTGTAAATTATAATATGATTATGTCTTAAGTTCATGAAACAAAGGGAAAGACAACTTCACAGTAAGATAATATATTGTAAATTATAATATGAATATGTCTTAAGTTAATGAAACAGAGGAAAAGACCACTTCACAGTAAGATAATATATTGTAAATTATAATATGAATATGTCTTAAGTTAATGAAACAGAGGAAAAGACAACTTCACAGTAAGATAATGTATTGTAAATTATAATATGAATATGTCTTAAGTTCATGAAACAAAGGAAAGACAACTTCACAGTAAGATAATATATTGTAAATTATAATATGAATATGTCTTAAGTTCATGAAACAAAGGAAAGACAACTTCACAGTAAGATAATATATTGTAAATTATAATATGAATATGTCTTAAGTTCATGAAACAAAGGGAAAGACAACTTCACAGTAAGATAATATATTGTAAATTATAATATGAATATGTCTTAAGTTCATGGAACAGAGGAAAGACAACTTCACAGTAAGATAATATATTGTAAATTATAATATGAATATGTCTTAAGTTCATGAAACAAAGGAAAGACAACTTCACAGTAAGATAATATATTGTAAATTATAATATGAATATGTCTTAAGTTCATGAAACAGAGGAAAGACAACTTCACAGTAAGATAATATATTGTAAATTATAATATGAATATGTCTTAAGTTCATGAAACAAAGGAAAGACAACTTCACAGTAAGATAATATATTGTAAATTATAATATGAATATGTCTTAAGTTCATGAAACAAAGGAAAGACAACTTCACAGTAAGATAATATATTGTAAATTATAATATGAATATGTCTTAAGTTCATGAAACAAAGGAAAGACAACTTCACAGTAAGATAATATATTGTAAATTATAATATGAATATGTCTTAAGTTTATGGAACAAAGGAAAGACAACTTCACAGTAAGATAATATATTGTAAATTATAATATGAATATGTCTTAAGTTCATGAAACAAAGGAAAGACAACTTCACAGTAAGATAATATATTGTAAATTATAATATGAATATGTCTTAAGTTAATGAAACAGAGGAAAAGACAACTTCACAGTAAGATAATGTATTGTAAATTATAATATGAATATGTCTTAAGTTCATGAAACAAAGGGAAAGACAACTTCACAGTAAGATAATATATTGTAAATTATAATATGAATATGTCTTAAGTTCATGGAACAGAGGAAAAGACCACTTCACAGTAAGATAATATATTGTAAATTATAATATAAATATGTCTTAAGTTCATGAAACAAAGGGAATTACAACTTCACAGCAAGATAATATATTTAAGAAATAATTCATGGGGCTTGAATATATCGTGATTTTACCACAGGTTGGCCTTTATGACAAATATTTTACCCTGAGCGATAGCGAGGGTAAAATATCAGCATAAAGGACAACCCGTGGTAAAATCACAATATATTCAAGCCCCATGAATTATTCGATTCTAATAGGACAAACACGGCAATTGTTTTGGATTGAAGCGCTCTAGGTGAAGGCATTATTTGCCGTTCCCATAAATAAACGCACTATTAAATTGGCGTAAAAGATCGAGCAAACTGAATAAATGACATGCTTAAACTATTTACAATAACATATTTAGATAGGTTTGGATGAATTTAAATGATTATTGTACTTATATATCTTATATGTATACAAAGAATGGCTTATATAACACATTTTAGCATCGTTTGTTTACGTTTCCTTGTTGTGATGATTTTCGGTTACACAAGCGTGTATTTTCCTGTAAAATGCTTATATTCTTACGTCATCGTTCTATGACGTCGGGTAGCTCATTCATAAAAAGCATATGATGCGGAGTACGATCGAACAGCCCAAACAATATATTCATATTTTACCACGGGTGTGTACTCAAAGCGTTTGAAGAACATCATATTAGAATGTAAATTATAATATGAATATGCCTTAAGTTAATGAAACAGAAGAAAAGACAACTTCACAGTAAGATAATGTATTGTAAATTATAATATGAATATGTCTTAAGTTCAAGGAACAGAGGAAAAGACCACTTCACAGTAAGATAATATATTGTAAATTATAATATGAATATGTCTTAAGTTCATGAAACAAAGGGAATTACAACTTCACAGCAAGATAAGTTAAATAACAGATTTATCTATTTTACATAAAATTTGCTGTTTTAATTTATCAGAAAGCCATAAAAAAAGATAAGACTGTGAAATCCTGTAAAATCCATACAGTAACTCAGATAAAAGAAGACTATACCCAATACCTACTGTAAATTATAATATGGGTACTGTATATGTACTTTTTTTCGCCGTGTATTTATTTTCACGAATTTCAAGGTAAGTATATTTTCGCGAAAATAAGTACACATGAATACAAATGCAGCTTACATGCATAATAAATATCGCCATTCTTCAACTGCAAAGATCAGAATGTGTTTACATTCACCAAACAAAAGTACAGAACAATTGTAAGGAACAGAGTGTATCTATACTTACCAAACACAGAACCAGTCTGTCTATAGTGACTATGTTGTATTTCCATACCATATCATTCAATGTGTCAATGTACTAAAAGAAAATGGAATAAGTCAATTTATCAATCTAACACTTAGTATTAACCAAAAGAAAATTGAATGAGTGAAATTTATCAATCTAATACTTGGTATAAACCAAAAAGAAAATTGAATAAGTTAATCTATCAATCTATACTTGGTATCAGCCTTATAAAGCACAAACAATGATTTAATATGATAAGATTCAGGTTTGTAATGTCCTATATTAAATGTTTTGTAGAATTTCAGGGTGAACTATAATACTTGATGTAATATCAAGTAGTGTTATGCTATCAGTGTAGACTGTAGCCTGTATTTTGTCAGTGTAGACTGTATATTATCCTCTAAATGTCAATTATAACAACTATTACTGAAGACTGTACATGGTCCTTAAGATTTTTATTATTTCAGGTTTTTCTGGGTCCTTAGTTTTCTGTCTCATTGATGTATACCAAACACCTCCTTTTGTTTATATTCACTTTATGTAAGATATAAAACTCCTCTTTTTATTTTAGAGGAACAGAAATTCCATGTACTTAAAAACCTATTCATGAAGTCTAATATCCAGTAAAGACTTCCATGTACCATTTAACATGTTAAAAAAAAGATGACAGTAACATTTACTCAAATATTGTGAGATAGGAACTCATGCTTTACAGATGACCTTACAAGGCATGTAAAGACAAAATTATACCTTGTTAATATTCTGCCCACTAACACCAGACAAGTTCAACTCAAAAACCATGTAGTCAGCAAATGTACGCAGGTGGGATGACAAAGCTCTGGGACCTAATCTGTCTAATACCCTGTAAAACATTTAAAATCAAAAATACATGAGGAAAGGTTAAAACATTTCATATGTTTCTTTTTATTCAAAATATTCTGAAAGAAATAACTAGCTGAATTTTTGTAATTTGTAAATCTTAGTATTTTCATTCCTGACATCAGAACTGTTCAAGAACTTCAATTCAATAAGAAGAAAATTTACAGCATCAAATGAACTTGCATTTGATAGTTAGCATTTTCATTACACCCAACGGTAAAAACCAGCTTACCAAAAACCGTTTTTTTGCAAGTAATCTGGTTGTTAAAAGAACATTGTAAAAAGTATGTTAGCTGATGAAAACAATGTTGCTCATGAAGAACAATTGATATGAATTTGCTTCAGTTTTGTCCGATATTTGCATAGCAATGTTTGTTTCAAATATTAACTTTTTAAAAGTCTCATCACAATCAGAACAAATTCGGTATTATTAAAGTTGAAAATATAACAATAGTCTGTGTAATTATTGATTATCAATTAATCTTCAAATGACAGGGAGTTTTTCAGCTATAATCTCATCATAGGCTGAAAGTTTTTTATGTGTTTATATTCTAGTATGAAAGACCATTGATAATCTGTTTATCTTTATTTTCCTACATAATTTCAATGATGTAGGTTTATGACTTCATATATGATCTTACTTCTCATCCAAGAAAAAATTAATATATCTCGGGAATCTTTAGATTGAAATGAAAATATGCGAAAAATAGTGATAACAACAATAAACTGTTGACACAGAGATATGTTTCACCTGTCGGCAGAAAATTAAAAAAAACACAACTTGATGGACAGCAACATTGCTAAATAATTCAAAGCCGCTGGACCATGACCTAGGGGGCAAGGCCTCAAATAGTTGTCAAAGTGATAAGGACTGATAGTTATGCAACTTTATAGAAAATATCATTGATCTATCACAAGTAGTTCCTTTTAAACTGACTTAAGCAGAAAACTTAACCATTGTTGACACAGCACTGTCATCATCGCTGCCGATGCTGGAAAGAAACACTACCCCCGGTATGTCTTGTCTTCCTATATTACATTCCTCTCATCAACATTCGAAAATTGGGAGGAATTCTATATGAAATGCATTTTTTCTATATAGATTTATTCTTACTTATATGCTGTAGGTGGCAAATTGTGTTCTTCAAGCATGTTCTTCCATATAATACTACAAAGAAAATAATAAGATATTTAAGGAATAGAGTTAATTCATTCATTCATTATCAAATTAAAAGTTTAAGATGGATCATTTATGGGTATTATAAATTCATCTTAAGATGATGTCTTCACAAATGAAATATAAATTAATTCAGTAAAGCGTATATAACATAGAAAGTTTTATGATATAAAGTATCAATCAATGCATACTTTGAGATATATATTAAACTAGCAGCTGCAAGGAAATTGTATATCCTATCTGGATTAATACTTTACTCTGACACAATGATGTGAATGGATGCTTCATAGCAAAAATCATGGAAATAATAATATAACTTTCAAATTCAGATGACCCTAAGTTTACAAAACATATTCATGAAATGCAGATGAATCTAAATAAGCATTACCATAAAAATAAAGGAGCAGTTCCTTGCATTGAAAAGTGGGCAATGATGTCATCTTCATTTGCCATACCTGAAATAAATCAAAGTAGGTGAATTATAATTTCTGTAAACTGATATCATATTTTATCATATATTAGTTTTTAAGGTCACTTTGCAGAAAAAGAAGTTACCTAAACTATCCCTTATATCTTGAATTAATATCAGCCATCAAGTTTGAAAACAAAATGGGCAGTCCAATGTAATTTGACGGATCCACTTTCTAACCATTCCATCCAAGATTGATATTGAAATTGACTGGAGTAAAAGAATGAATGAACCCAATAATCAGCAGAACATTTACGAAGTAATTTCCAAAATGAGAACTGATGTAACATGTCAATTCTCAGCGAAATCTGGTATATATTGTTTCATCATTAATTTCAAAATCTTAGTTTAGTACATATCATGCTTGTCGTGGTTCTGTATATGACACAGCACTGTAATAAATGAAATATAACAAGACTTACTTTTCCACTTCCTGTACTCTGTATCCACATTTCTTTTGAGAGCCTGTTTATCCTCCCTTTGTATGATATTCTGCTGAAAGTAGTCTCGTAAATTTTGTGGGAAACAAACCAGTGTATTATCTGGCCAGCTGTGTGGTGTATTCTGCATGATCTGATTTAATATTTCTCTAAACCAGGTAGCAGCAAATGATTCTGGACCTAAAATATACAAAATCCACTTGAATTGGAAACCAATATATAATAGGTGAGACATAAAAACCTAGTGGTAGAGTTTAACAAGTTGCAATTCATTTCATTTCCAATTGCGTGGAAAAACCAAATATCTCTTAAAAGTCTACAGAATACTTGAAACAAAAATATCAGTTTTACCATTAACATGAACAGCTCTGGCTAGTGTCAGTACTAATGCTCTGTTTAGTTCCTCAGATTCTGTGGACAGGAAACCAGTCCTGTTCTGTTCTGTAAACATACGAGACAACTGTGGCTGTACTTCAGCATTTCCTAAACCAGATATCAGTCGTAAGGCTGTACTCTCTACACTGTAAAGACAAATACATACAATTCATAGGGTTTCAGTATAAAACTAGGATGCAAATAATACTTTCATGGTTGGGCCTTTTATAGCCCACTATACAGGAGGGTAGTAATGGGGGTACCTTCATGACGAATAACGGTAAAAATTCTTGCCAAATGACGTTAACGGTAATTTTTGGTACATGACAATAAAATGTACACTTTCTTTTAGACGATAAAAAATTGACTGATTTTGACGCATCAAGTTAAATTTTTTCCAAAAATGATGATAACGATAATTATTTTAGACCTCTGACGAAACACGATAAGGATATTTTGACGAATCGCGGTAAAATTTTAACCAATTTGACGCTAACGGTAGCCCAAAATGACAGTTTGACGCCTGACGGTAAAGGACATTACTACCCTCATACAGTATGGGTTTATCTCATTGTTGAAGGTACGGTTGCCTAAAACTACTTACATCCAATTCATTGGCAATCATACCTAATTTTTATATCAACTTTATAATGCAAATGCATAATTTATACTAGAAGATGAAAAAGCTTCACTCAAGCAAACATGATAATAAATATAACATAAATAAGCAGATGATTTACTTATTTCTTCCACATTAAAAGTAGCATGTAACTAACCTAAATTCATTTTTCATATAGAATTTTTTTTCTGCGTTCATAAGAGTATCATCTAATTATTAAACTAAAAATATTTTTCTATTTGTTTTTTTTATGTAGTCATCTACTCATCTAGTTAAGGTCCATTGAAATCATTTCTTCACTAACATTTTTCTAAAGCTTTTGACTAATAAATACTTGAAATACATTTACCACAAATGAAGTTGATTTTGATTGGTCTGTGGGACTGTAGCTAGTGTATGTAGATGTGCCAATAACTGGACTCTGTAATGAGGCTGTGTATGATGTAAACGGTAACTAAACATCTCAAGGAGGGTGTGTAAGATACCCCAGGCATGACTTGTAAACACTGTTGGCAGTAACTGACCTGAAACAGAAATTTTGTGTATGAAACTATTCAATTAATATTGGCATACAGCACAGTAAGCATAAATAGACATAAAATGATACTGACAAGAACAATTTCACTTCTCTCATAATTATTTTTATTAGAATCTACCCAAAAAGGGAAACCTGTTTTGATTTAACTGAAAAACTATACAACTAGGGAAGGGATTTTTAAATTAAAGCACAACAAAAGATCTTGAGGTTTGAATATGAAATGTTTGCATGTTATTGAAACAGCAAACAAATTTGTGTTAGAAGTTGGTATTTTTTTTATACAAAAACTAGGAAGCAACAGAGAATATATAAATGATATAAATGAAAAACTTCAGAACAACCAATATCAAAGTTAATAGAATGTATAACTTACTGATGAAGCCTTTAATTCCAAGAGATTCTATTTCCATGTACACCAGTAAACGACTGTAAGTTTCTACCAGTGCTGGAGCATGGGCAACACTAGATTTTGTCTTGGCTTGCCTCATTACTCTGTGTACAATACTGTGTATCAAACTAAAAAAAAAAAAAAATTAAATGTCCTAATAACATTCAACTTATAGAGAAATGTGGGCAAAATTCATAATATTATAACTACTTCTATGTTAAAAATATAGTATATTTTATCATAAATAAACCTTATATCGGTATACCAAAATTATTTCCTCAAATAAGCAGATTCAACCTTTTCACTCTTGATATCTTGGGAATTCGATTTAAGACTAACAACTGGAAAGATGAAAGTAAAGTTTACCCGAACTTCATTCCTAGGGATAAGCTAGAAATATTTTTTCATAAGTTGAAAACATATTTTCTGAATAGCTGATGACAAACACAGAAACAATATATAACCATATTATTAATAATCACAGAAATACATGTATCATTGAATACTTTTCCTTTAAAAAGGGCTACCTCTCTTAAGAATAACTAACTATATATCTGTTTTGAGGTTGTCATAATCAAAAGGGGTCTTCTTCATCTTGTGGGGTATTTTCACTCATATTGCATTATCAAACCAAGTTTACTAGAGATTGAATATGCGGTTAAAAAATAACAAAATTTTTATCAATTGTGCTTTGACCTTAGCTTTTGACCTAGTGGTCTAAACACCATTAGGAATCTTCCCTGTCTTATCGGACATTATCGAACCAAGTTTGGAAAAGGTAGTATTTATGGTTAAAATATATTGTCAGGAAACCTAAGTGATGAAGTCTTGACCAGATGCTGGCATTCCTGATATTATAACATGACTCAATATGTTTTGAAACTCATCTAAAAAATAATTAAAAAAAATATCTGCCCGCTAACTTGGCTTTCAAGATAATAAGTATATGAAACCCAGATAATTTACTTTACATAGCCTTGTCATTAAACTTACCTCATTTTAGCATGTACTGTCAGAGAGTCCAGTAAGTTCATAGGTAGTGGTTGTGTAGGGGCACATGCTACAATGTTTCCAGGCAGTAACGTTGTGTGTTTATTGTCTCCATATATACTCTCCATTAATTTTCCCATCGGCAGATTAAAAAAATCGTTGTTAGTACTATCTGTAATTATGAATATGAGCATTTCAATGAAATAGCTTTCAATTAATTATCTTAATTGGAAAAGAATGGATAAGGGTAAATACACATGAAAAAACTATGTCATGAAATACTAGGTCACAGCTATATACCAAAGGAACAGTTCTTTTATTACTATTCTTCATCTTGACAATGTTTGGTATTCAATAATGACCTGATATCAACAAGATTTAAGACACTTCTGAACATGTACAGTTGCTGTACAGATTCATTCAAATTCATAGAAAGACATGTTAGACATGTGCAAACTGTGTTTTAAATTAATTTTATAGAAGGGATTTTCCATTTTGCAGCATATGAAAATCCCTTTCCTTATTTGTGTTTTTTATCAAATGACCAGTTCCTCAAATAAGTGATAAAACATAGTGATTTTTTAAAATTTTTTTGTAATGAGCCAACACAATATGTTCTTTTTCAGATTATAAAAATTTCTTTCAATTTGTATACTAATTATAGAGATCTTATCTTACATGCATTGCAAAGCAAGGCAATCCTGAAATCATTCAGTGAAAAGCTCTTTGACTGTAGATTCTGTTCAAAATACCTGCAAAATGTAGTTATAATGCATTTTTAGCTGAATCCAAATTAAATAATTATTAGGATGTATATGATATACTCACTTAATACTTCAAATTCATATTTCCATCACATAATGCTGAAGCCTCAGTCAGAAAATTTCCAAGCAGGACATAGACTTACACACTGCACTGACAGACATCTCTCTGCTTCATTATTTAACTTGCCATATATAACCGCAGTAATTAAAATTTCCCTGTGGTATCTCTAACCTTAGAATGATATATTTTTTATTGTAGTATATAAACCGTTTTAAAAAATAAGGGCCAGTTGCTTTCTTCAGTTCATCTGATATCTTCTTAACTATATGATAGATAAGTCACTTTTCACAAAGCATTTAGATGCTATACTGTTTATATATTACAACAATGTAAAGTATGTTCTATTTTGAAATTGCTACACAAACATTTGTTTTTGGCAACTAAATATATAGGGGTACTTACTCTTGATGCTCCTGTAAAGCATATGGTATTGGTCTTGGTAATTTGACTTGTACTGTCTGAGCTTTCTTTAGTAGGTGTATCCAGATACATGTACTAGCTACTTTATGTGTGGACTGTGCCTTGCTAACATCAGCCATTTTAATGATTTCATTGTCAGAATAAAGTAAATCATACAACTTCATCACAGGCAAGAAATCTTTAAGCTGAAATATCAGGACATTTCCATATACTTAAGTTTAAAGAATTAATTATAAGTATACACATAAAAAAATATTTCACTGTTGATTCAATTATTTTTCATATAAGATACAGAAACATTTGTTTTCTCCATAACAACATTAACCTAGGAGAATCTTAATTTGAAGACTGAAACTCATGAAATTCACTTACTATATACCATTTTTGTGAGTACATGGGTATTTGTATGTAGTATATGGTGGCATAGGGACAGTGTACTTTGCAGTATCATTTCAGTAAATTATAAATACAGTAAAACCTGTATAAACCGGCCAGCTATGGGACTACGAAAAAGAGCCGGTTTGGACAGTTGGTCGGTTTATTCAGGTTTCTGTTTTGACAGGAAGTTATTGACTTGTAACGTCAGATATTTTGCATGTACAAGTTCTGTCCCGTTGTAAATTGTAAACAAATAAATACAAATACGTAATAATCTATTTATTAAAAGTTATGTCAAGATTAGTGTCAAAATATTGTGACATGGACATTACAAGTGTTCCTAGTCCAAATAATAATTTTTTGCTTTTGACCTCATAATTATTTGGACTAAAGTGCTCCTTGTCTTTTCAGTAGTTAACCACGCACGATTGTTGTTATGAGTCTTCGTAGTCATTGGCTATAGAAATTTTAGAAATAATATTTTAACTTTGTTTTACGTATCCTCGTATGTCAAATCGACCTCGACTTCTCAGTTTCACTTTTATTTTGAGTTCATCATTTTCATTTGCATCTGAATCATCGCATTGTTTGAATTGTTCAACAAGAGTTTCGTTTTACTTCCATCGTTCATTTCCTACGTTGGCATGGACAATTAAATAGCAAAAATTTTAGCAAACAAAATTTCATTATGATCGAAACATTGTCGTACAATGTATGGTACCCATAAACTCGACAATGTAATGTCGGCATCCGGGGTCTTCTTCATTATCAGGGTCATTGGTTTTGGGGTTCACATCAGGGACCACAGCATTTCTAAAACACATATAAATTTCTTGCTCTGCGATTTGAAAGATTTATCAAAGTGCAACGTAAGTTCTATCCGAGAGATATTCAGAGTTTCTTTTAGTCTATTTTAATTAAAACTTAATAGTGTTGCAATAAGAAAGTTCACTACTGTAAGTTCATGGTTTAACACCTTGCTAATTGATTATCCTGAAAAAACTATCTTGTATAAACAATTATGTTTTGATTGCACATCGATCAATACTGTTATCATGGTAAATTAATTAAACAAACCTGTTCTGACAGGTACTATTTAATGTAATTAAGAGTATTGGGACTGCATAAGACCGGAATTCAGAATACACAGGGTCCAGTTTACAGGGGTTATTTTTACAAAGACTTTGAAGGGGGAAAAATTGGACTTGATTTTTCGGCCGTAATGAACAGGAAACCGGTTTATTCAGGGTTCGGTTCACCCAGGTTACACTGTAACTTTTAATACTTTTATGCAAGTGTTGAATTTCAAAATCATGCTATCATTAAAACTGACAACATAAGTCTTTGTTTTAGTCATCTGAGACCAGACTGAGATGCAGTGAGCTATTGCTTACTAATTGTACCCCTGTTCAATGTTGTTCACTCCTTGCTCACTAATTATACCCCTGTTCAATGTTGTTCACTCCTTGCTCACTAATTATACCCCTGTTCAATGTTGTTCACTCCTTGCTCACTTATAATACCCCTTTTCAATGTTGTTCACTCCTTGCTCACTAATTATACCCCTGTTCAATGTTGTTCACTCCTTGCTTACTTATTATACCCCTATTCAATGTTGTTCACTCCTTGCTCACTAATTATACCCCTGTTCAATGTTGTTCACTCCTTGCTCACTAATTATACCCCTGTTCAATGTTGTTCACTCCTTGCTCACTAATTATACCCCTGTTCAATGTTGTTCACTCCTTGCTCACTAATTATACCCCTGTTCAATGTTGTTCACTCCTTGCTCACTAATTATACCCCTGTTCAATGTTGTTCACTCCTTGCTCACTTATTATACCCCTGTTCAATGTTGTTCACTCCTTGCTCACTTATTATACCCCTGTTCAATGTTGTTCACTCCTTGCTCACTTATTATACCCCTGCTCAATGTTGTTCACTCCTTGCTCACTAATTATACTCCTGGTCAATGTTGTTGACTCCTTTTTGCAGTAAAATATATGTTTTTGTTAAAAGGAAGTTGAACATCAAAGGAACTCAAAACAAGGCATGTAGTAAGGAATGATCAGATGAGGCTTGATGCTATATATAAAGAACCTTTAACTTGTAGTTATTACAGAATTCCGCCATGTATTGGCTGTAGTCTTTTACTCTATTCAAAATTGCCATAAAGGGGTGTGAATTATAAAGTATTTAAACAAAAAAATAAGAGAATAACTCAACTTCGCAATATTTCAATACAGATTATACACTGCAGATTATTGTAGTGCATAAGTAGGTATAACCAAGATTCATTTTCTATAAGTTTAGTCTATGTGTGTCAGTTGTATGTCAGTTGTATGCACTTAGGTCAGTGAATATTTCATACCATATTTAAAATTAATTTCTAATTTCAATTTCTTCTATCTTTCTTGCTCTAAAATACAGTAAATGATTGTATTCAGTGGAAAATCCACATTTTTAGAAAATTAAGTTATAAATCTGCTAATCCTAATTTCTATTAAACTTACAGGATTTTTCTGTATACTTCCAGATATAAACTGTAACAGTACCCACATCAAATGATCTCTTCCTTTGTTCATATTTCTACCTTTTAACTAAAAATTTACAAATTAAATCATTTTAAATTATTTGTTAATTAACATTCTCTATGAGTATTCAAATTAGAAAACATTTAGTTTAAAATACATATGAATAAAAACAGATGTGGTGCATACGTCAATAAAACAGCAACCTAACAATAAAAATAACCAAAAGCAAAAGACTCAAGAGAGCAACAGTTTTTCAACAGGTATCTTGTATGTACTTAAAAGGAATATGAGTCTTCAATGTAAGAGCTGTTTTGCCTACTGAAATACCTTGTTTCAAATTTATGAACCACGCTGACTAAACTAAAAAAAAAGCATTCATGAGTGTGGTTGAAAGGCACTCAAAATTTATTTTAAGATCTTTCAATATAATTAATAAACTTGCCTGGGTGGTAAATCTGCTTCAGAAATGCTTATCCCCTTTCCTTTCTCAACAGACTATAATCTTAAAATATTGTAGTAATGGTACAATGTACTTAAGGATGTTTGCTTCTCTTGTTTTTGATTCTTTGTCAAATATTGGGAATCCTCTAGTTTTATCCATGTAGTGCAATTAAAAATTTTGCCCACTAACCCTACTTTCCATTTCATTATTTTATTAAACATAGTTTAAAAAGCCATTTTTGAAAATCTTATAAAATCCTTGTTATTTTTTCATACTTTTTGAAAGAAAAAAGGTGACAATTTTAAACATGTTAAATGTTTGAAAAATCTAGAGAGAATCATTTCCCTCCAAATTTTCAATAGCTTATATCTCAAAAACATAGACACTGACCTTTCAGTTTTTTCTGCTCTTTAAATTCCTTTATCTATATGCTATCAATTTATATTGGTCTTATTTATGAAAAGCTTGTTATTTTCAAACAGAAGAGCAAAATCCTTTAATTAGCATTGTAATCACCAATGTTTTCCCTACCTTTTCATACAATGACAGGACCATGTGAGGAAAACTGGCAAACTGGAATAATACAAAATATATGACTTGACTTGACAAATGTTGCCATAGTAACTGATTCATGCCATCTTCTGCTGCAGAGTCTTCATTTTCTGATCTTTCCATTGCCATGACAACCAGATCAACAAGCTGTTCCTCTAGCACTTCACACCTCTGCTTTACCTATAAGATAGACATAATTAAAAACAAATTTGAAAACACAAACTAAGATCAACAACTAAATCTAAACTGTTATCTTTTCACAATTATTTTTATCTTTTCAAAAATATTGAATTTTTCAAATTTAATATACATTTTGTAAATGTGAGGTTAAAATTGCAACTCTCTTAAGCAAATTAGATCTTGGACAATTTCAGCTACACTTTTGAGGCCCATTTTGGTATTGATGCATGCAGAAATTT
The DNA here is from genome assembly GCA_017311375.1 of Mytilus coruscus. Lineage (NCBI taxonomy): Eukaryota > Metazoa > Mollusca > Bivalvia > Mytilida > Mytilidae > Mytilus > Mytilus coruscus. The sequence continues at coordinate 40,697,417 of CM029595.1, forward strand.
AGCTTTCCAGCTTTTAGTCTAGTTGTAAGTCCAGCAACTTTTAGCCTCTAGTCAACCTGGTGAAGGTCATACCAGAATAATGGTGTATGCACTAAACAAGAGGAGTGCTTTATTTGGCTTAAAAATGAAGGTATTGCAAAATCAAATAATTACTGTCAATGGAAAATCTACCTGTAAGGTATTTCAAATATTATGTGTATTAACCAAGATTTTAATGAGAATAGATTGCAAAAATTTAGTTTAATTAAATTATTTCTCCCATGTACTGTATATTAATGGGTCTAAAAACCTTTTAAAAATGAAATCCTGTGCATTTCACAAAAAACTTATAAATTTTGCTATACAATGTTATCATATATACATTTGTTCAAAAACTATGATGTCATGGACCCTAAGCAAAATGTTTTTACTTTTATAAACATACAGAGAAATCTTAAATTAGAAGTTCAGATTTCAGTGAAAAATTAAGCAAAAAAGGGTCTTATTACACTCTCTTGTTGGTAACAGATGTTAGTAGAGATATATACTGCTGTCCAAATTTCAATTCTTGACACTCGTTTGAATTGTTTTACATTTGTCATTTCGGGGCCTTTCATAGCTGACTATGCGGTATGGGCTTTGCTCATTGTTGAAGGCCGTACAGTGACCTAAGTGTGAATTTCTGTCATTTGGTCTCTTGGGAGAGTTGTCTCATTGGCAATCATACCACATCTTCTTATTTTTATATTCATTGATATCTGGGATTTTCCCTTTTCTTTCTATAAAGTAATGAAGGATTTGTAAGCTATTCTAATAACTCTGAAGTACTCCTCACCTGTTTATTAAGGCCAAGCATGTTGCCAACCATTTCTCTGGAATAAGGTTGTTCAAGGACGTATCTCAACAATCCAGTTTGAGGCTTACATAAATCCTTCAAAAATAAAAATACAAATTCTACTATTTATCAATTGCTATGTATGTTGTGTTGATTTCAAAGGTATATTAAGTTGATTATCAACATATACAGCTATTATTAACACAATGATTCTTACATATGCAGCTGTTATCAACACACTGATTCTTACATATTCAGCTGTATTAACACACTGATTCTTACATATTCACCTGTTATAAAAACAACGATTCTAGAATCATTTTTAAAGACCTTGAAACAACCGTCAAAAGTGAGAAACAGCATGAGTACAGCATCCTGTAGATATATAAAAAATCATTAGGCTGTTTCTCTTGCTTTCCAACAATAATTCATGTCCTTATTTAATCCTTTTTCTATTCATCTCAACAATTTCTCCTACATATCATAAGTCAAATTCTTCTCTTAGTACTTAAAAACTACAATTTCTTTCCCTTATCTTTTAAAAAATAATAATAAAAAAGAATTAATGGGGAATGTGTCCATGTGACACAGATGATGCCCCCTTGCATAAAACATTATAAAGGGACATAACTCAAAAACGGTAAAAGCAACGTTACCCAAATTTTCGTGGTATTAAGCATTGTATATAAGTTTCATAACATTTGGTTGAAGCATACTTAAGTTAGAGAACGGAAACGAAAAATTCAGCAATTTTTCCATTTGTAAAGGGCATAACTCTAGAACAGTAAAAGTGATGCCTTCAAAATTCAAACCTGATCTGTATTTTGTGGTAATAAGCATTGTGCAAAAGTTTCATAACATTTGATTGAGACAAACTAAAGTTAGAGAACGGAAATGAAAAATTCAACAATTTTTCCATTTGTAAAGAGGCATAACTCTAGAAAGGTAAAAGTGACGCCACCAAAATTCAATTTTGATCTGTGTTTTGTGGTAATTAGCATTATGTATAAGTTTCATAACATTTGGTTGAGGCAAACTAAAGTTACAGAACGGAAACAAAAAATTCAGCAATTTTTCAATTTGTAAAGGGGCATAACTCTAGAACGGTAAAAGTGACGCCACCAAAATTCAAACTTAATCTGTGTTTTGTGATAATAAGCATTGTGTATAAGTTTCATAACATTTGGTTGAGGCAAACTAAAGTTAGAGAATGGAAACCAATTTTGGGACGTACAGACTGACGTACAGACGGACAAGGGTAAAACTTAATGCCTCCTCCGCTACGGCAGGGGCATAAAACCAAATTGTTACCACTCATCTTGTATCTATGACTAATGCTTTTTTCAAATTTTAAAAAGTACATGGTGTGTTGACAGTTTTAATGCCTTACAAAGCAGAAAACCCTTTTCGAAACTGTTTCCCATAGCCAAGTCTTACCTGTTTTTTTTCTGAGTGTACCCACCTTACAAATCTGTTATATGATAAGTCATTTGTATTCATTGAAACAGAAAAAAAAATAAAATTTTTGAACCCCAAGCCAAAACAAATTAGCATGGGACTCCCATCAAATGCTTGTTTTTATGGGGAGGCATTTCCCAAAATACAATTACTAAGAAATTTGTAACTTGAATTTCAATGTGTTATTTGCAAACATAACAAAAGCCAAATGTAAACAATAATAAACGTGTGCTAAAAATACCCCTACTCCTAATTCAAACAATTGGAAAACAGGAAGGAGGTATCTGGCATAACTGAAAATCACCTACATGTTACAACTGATCACTGTCAAGCTGCAGGCAAAATATGTAGTACTGGTAATTTTGTTCAGGAGTACTGGAGAAATGTGTGACGAAAATATTTAAATTGAAACAACATACTGATGAATTAATAGTATACCAATAGCGCTCACAGGTCTCACCTCATCACTGTCAAGCTACTGACCAAATATAAAGTTAATCTATTTGGTAGTTTCTGAGGAAAAGTGGGACTAAAATATTTGTTGGATGAATTAACATAAGGACAGAAACAAGGGGAATGCAATTAAGCCCCCATCCTTAGATAATAATTATAGAAAAAGCCATAAAAAACAATTAAATTGAGTACTTTACTCTAATGATATATTTTGGTAGATCTGCTGGAACATCAAAAATCAATTAAAAACAACACATCCAAGGAAGGGTTTTGGTCAAGTTTGATTTCAATTGGCCAAGTGGTTACAAATAAACAGTGATGACAACTATGATGAAGAGGGACAGGTGTGCTAAAATTACCTGAACTCAACAAACCTTATCATAAGGAAGAGGTCCATTTAAGGGAAACTTCAAAGTGCTTGTATTAAGTCTCCAAACATGGCTTGTTGACAGAGAATGTCCTACAATTGGTACCAGGTGAGATCTGCCTGTAGAGAGAAACCAATTACATATAAAATTCTACAAGCAATTCAATTAAACAAGAATAAGAACTGATATTGTCTGTAATTAATGAAGGTTAGGTTTCTGAATACAAGTTTATTGTCCTAAATTTCCCTTGCATCAGATAGTGAGTTACGTCCTCAAAGTCAGACATTTTAAGTATTTTAAAACTTGCTACTTATTATAATATTAATGCAATACATTTGTACTGTGATATTTGCAAAGCTTATGTAATATATATTTTTTTAATTTTTGACAGTTTAAACCTTGCTCTTATTTGACCACAACACGCAGAATAATATAGAGAGCTAATAAATGCTGGAAGTGCTAGCTATGCTTAATTGCATAGTTTTTTCTGAAAAGCAGACTATGCAAATAGCAATAAAATGCTCTGCAGAGTGCAGCTCGATATGACCGCTGAAGTCAAACCCTGAACAGTTGGGGCAAGTATGGACACAACATTCAAGCTTGATACAGCTCTAAATATGAATTGTGATTAAACATTTGACACAGCATAGGTTTCTGACACAGAAGGAATGTGGTCTAAGAACCTAAAATTTTGAAATTGGACGTATACCTATTATGGCTCAATATCTAAAATCTAAACACATGGTTAGATCCAGCATATCAAAGAACCCCAAGAATTAAATTTTTGATGAAATCAAACAAAGTTTATTTTTTTACCCTTTGGACCTCAATGTGGACCAATATGATAACAGGACCAAAAATCCAAAAACTAATTACACGGTTAGATTCAGCAAATCAAAGAACCCAAGAATTCAATTTTTGTTGAAATCAAACAAAGTTTAATTTTGGACCAATTGGACCTTAATGTTGACTAATTTGAAAACAGGGCACAAAATGAAAAAATTCGTAAGGGTTCCGCGGAACCCAGTGTCTCGCCTACTTTATGAATCTAATAAATGTTTTAAAAATAACTGCAGACTGTATGTAATGTTAACTGGAAGAAAAACTAAGTCCATTTATAAGTTATATACGGAAAACAGGAAATAAATTTTTACAAAATTTCCTTCTAGATACTAGCTTTTGATCATAAACAAGCTTCTGTCCAAGTTTGGTACAAATCCAGGATAGTTTAAGAAGGTTATTAAAATTTTTAAAACTTTTAACCACAGAGTGAATGTAATGTTAACTGGCAGAAAAACTAAGTCCATTTATAAGTAAAATACGGATAAACAGGATTTTTTTTTTACAAAATTTACTTCTAGATACTATCTTATGATCATAAACAAGCTTCTGTCCAAATCTGGTAGAAATCCAGGATAGTTTAAGAAAGTTATTAAATTTTAAAAACTTTAACCACAGAGTGAATGTAATGTTAACTGGCAGAAAAACTAAGTCCATTTATAAGTAAAATACGGATAAACAGGATTTTTTTAACAAAATTTACTTCTGGATACTATCTTATGATCATAAACAAGCTTCTGTCCAAGTTTGGTAGAAATCCAGGATAGTTTAAGAAAGTTATTAAAATTTCAAAAACTTTAACCACAGAGTGAATATTTGTTGATGCCGCCGCCCGACGGAATGTAGGATCGCTATGTCTCGCTTTTGCGACAAAAGTCGCAGGCTCGACAAAAATCTACATACAAGGTTAGATTTGGCATATCATAGATCCCCAATAATTCAATTTTTGATGAAATCAAACAAAGTTTAATTTTGGACCCTTTGGACCTCAATGTGGACCAATTTAAAATCAGGGCCCAAAATTCAAAATCTGAATACATGGTTAAATTCAGCATATTAAAGAACCCCAAGAATTTAAGACTTTGAATTAAACCCCATTGAAATTGGTCAAGAAATAAGCAATTTATACAAAGTATATAAGAAAAGTATTGTTTTTTGGCCCCTTTTAGACCCTTAATTCCTCAACAGTTAGGGCCATAACCCCCAAAATCAATCCCAAACCTTCCTTTATTGGTATGGAAACCTTGTGGTAAAATTTCATAGAGATCCATAGACTAATAATCAAGTTATTGTCTAGAAATCAATAAAAGTCCTTGTTTTTTGGCCCCTTTTTGGTCCCAAATTCCTAACCATATTGGGCTATAACCCTCAAAATGAATCCCAACCTTTCTTTTGAGGTATGGAATGTTGTGGTACAATTTCATATAAATCAATACACTTATACACAAGTTATTGTCCTGAAACAAGAAAAATGCTTGTTTTTGGCCCCAAATTCCTAAACAGTTAGGACAATAATCCCCAAAATCAATCACAACCTTCCTTTTGTGGCATGGAACCTTGCGTTACAATTTAATTGAGATCCATACACTTATATTCAAGTTATTGTCTGGAAACCAAATGTCTTTGGACAATGACGACGACATCGCCATTTTTGAAGTTGTATAATAATCCACTGAATTCTAGTTTTTACAATATTCCAATTTAATAAACGATACCATTTAGACATATTTTATCTTTTTTTAAGCAAGTAATTTGTGGTTCCTTGACACTAGTGTCTGTATTAAGAACTTAATCCTAATAGCAATTTAAATAAATTCTATGATTAAGTAAAAGCAGTTTTGATAGTATATATATCAAACATTTATCTCCTTGTTGCTTTCATTTCTATTAAAGGAATTCAGAGCTGTCAATGCACAGCTGTGTTAAAACAAAATTAAATACTGTAAAGTATAACGCTACCAAATTTAGGGGGATTACCTTATCATACTTTAATATAACATTTATTTGGTTTCATCCATTTATTAAAAGCATCCAATTTATTCTAACAAAAATATTTGGCATGAATTCAATAAATCTCCAATACATCATGAAGGTTTTCAATTTTCCCTTGTATCTCTGTATTTGTTAATGATGTATGCAAAACATATTATGATACCCAAATTATCTAACTGTAAATAGGGAAACTTTCGCAACAGTTTTATTTTCGCTATTTTCGCAGTAAGAGTTGAAAAGTGAAAAGAAAAAAACGACCACTTATATATCCAGGAAAATGTGCTTCGCCGAGCACAGCTGGATACAACCGCAGAGGTCCAACCCTGAACAGTTGAGGCAAAAATGGACAATATTCAAGCTTGATACAGGTCTGAATTTTCGATTGTAATTAAATATTTGACACATTATAGGTTTCTGACACAGAATGAATGTAGTCAAAGAACTTGAAATTGGTTATATGATTTGAATTTATATTCAACTGAAGATTTCTTGCTGTTGTGCAATACACTGTGCTGTTGCACAATACTTACTTAATCTGTTTTCAGACTATATACAAAGAATTAGCAAAATAAATTGGGGGAAAATTGATAATTTCTTGAATCTTGAGGAAAAAATTACCCCCAAAAAAAAGTAGTATTTAAAGAAATTTTATTTTTGTAAAATGTGGTACAATTTAAAAGACGTCCATACACTTAAACACAAGTTATTGTCTGAAAACTAGAAAATGCTTGTTTTGGCCCCTATTTGGTCTCTAATTCCTAAACAGTTGGGACCATCACCCCCAAAAACAATCCCAACCTTCCTTTTGTGGTATTGAACTTTTTACTTAAATTTCATAGAGATCCATACACTTAAACTAAAGTAATGGTCCGGAAACCAAATGTCTTCGCACAAGGTGATAGCAATATACGAATGCAAATTTTTTACAGTCGTATAAAAACTGATCCCTAAGATAAAGACCAATGTATAATACCGAGTTTTTACAGACCACAGATCTATACCACAACTCATAATTGTATTTTTCAATGAAATTAAGGCACAGTTAGAAATCAAAACTTTAAATTATGGCAATGTTATAAATCAAAACTTTAAAATAAGGCAATGTTAGAAATGAAAACTTGAACTTGTGTTAGTCTAGTTAAAGTGGAAGTCACCTCAAGCAAGCGGACATATACTGTCCCAGGTTAGTGGGAGGGTTGGTGCCTTCAAACGAGTTTAACCCCGCAACATTCTGTATATGCCTGTCCCAAGTCAGGAGCCTGCAATTCAGTGGTTGTTATTTGTTGCTGTATAACATATTTGTTTTTCGTTCATTACTTTGTATATAAATTAAGCCGTTAATTTTCTGCTTTGAATTGGTTAATATCTGACATTTCGGGGTCTTTGATTGCTGACTATGCGGTATGTATGGGCTTTGCTCACTGTTGAAGGCAGTACGGTGTCCTACAATTGTGAATTTCTGTGTCATTTGGTCTCTTGTGGAGAGTTGTCTCATTGGCAATCATACCACATCTTCTTATTTTTATATTATGAATATTGTTATATAAACAACAATCGTTGCAAATATGTAAATGACACCTGTCAATCAGTTTTAAAATGGTTACTCATTGTATCTGCTATACAGATTAATCAGATCAAAAGATCGATTAATAAACATTAACCCTGACAGCATTTCATTCACTCATAGTTAGGTCATTATTCTTTGTTTATTGTGCATAAGTTTTTTACAAGCAAACATGACTATAACTTTAAATCGACTTTTATATTAATGAACCAAATTAAGGATTTCTGATTGATTTAATCACTTCTTTATGATACATGTTAAACTGTTCACTTTCCAAGTCATTTATGAAAATACTTTTATAGGACATCTGGATATCACAAATTCTAAACGGCATGAATTTAGATTTTGTTGGTAAATCGTAAAAAAAAGACAGCATTAAGATTTCCCGGTTTACAGTATATAGTTTCTCACCTGATACTGTAAACATTTGTGCAGCAGGTCTAAAACTGTCAATAAACTCAGCCAAAAGTTTACCAAGTTTCTGAAATTTAATGAAAATATTATCAAATAAAGTTTCTTCTTAATTAAGCTGCAGAAAGTTTCAAAATGTAAAAAAATAAAATCAGAAAATACATTTGCAACAATCTTTCCCATCAAATGGTGTTAACCTTGGGTGCCAGCCAAACGTATTTAACCTGCCACTATCTGTATGTGCCTGTCACAAGTCAGGAACATGTAATTCAGTGGTTGCCGTTGTTGTATATCATATTGGTTTTTGTTTATTGTTATGTACAAAAATCAGGCCTTTAGTTTTCTCCTTTTACATTTGTCATTTTGGGGCCTTTTATAGCTTGCTATGCGGTATGGGTTTTGCTCATTGTTGAAGGCTATACAGTCACCTATATTTGCTTACTACTAGTTACTTATTATTTGGTGAAGAGTTATCTCCTTGGCAATCATACCACATCTTCTTATCTTTATATTATATCAGATTGTTGACTTTAATGTCTAAATAACTTACCCAATGATTGGTTTTGTCATCAGAGCAAACTTTTGTGATTTCATTAATTGCAAAATAAGCAGGTAACAAACAAGTATTTCTGTCCAAAATATAAGTAATCACCTGTAAAAGAATATATACTGACTTTAAAATGGTGAATTATTTGACTGAGGAACAATAATTACATGGGAATTATTTGACTGAGGAACAATAATTACATGGGAATTATTGTTGACTGTTTGTTATATATGATATAAATGCTCTTTAGTTTTTTCATATGGAATTGCTTGTTATAAAGGGTTATAAAAAAATTGCTCCTACCTACTGGCTTTGTCTCAAGGTGCACTTGCATAATCAAAACCAGATGTTTTTTTTATGAATTTGCAAAAACAGAATACTTGCACGTCTTTGCAATATTGAAATAAAACACATATGTGCCACAGACAATGAACCAAACATAACTCTCTCTCAACATACAAAATCTTACCATTATCGTCATTATGATAACAGATACTAGATATATGCATAAACTTAAGCATCACAATTTTAACTACTACAAAGAACTTCGTTAATATTCAAAAATTGGCATTTCAGGGTGCCATTTCCTGATCCAAAGAGTGCCACAGAGCTAAGAAATTCATTTTTCAAATTTTACACAATAAAACTGGAAATTTCAAGAATTGTCTCCCTTGAACTAAAATGAAATTCTAATTTTATTTAAAAAGTTGGCTGTTTATAGTTTCATGTTTTAACTGATTCAGAATCTAATTGAGGAAAAATATGCCAACCTTTTTGGTAAAAAAATAAGCAGCTGATGCAAAATAAACATTGTGGAAATGGCACTTTTTCTCTCCATTTCTTTCTTGCAAAACTGAAGAATATTCATTACTGTCTAGCAATTCAAACAAAAATGCACACATTGTCATGCAGGAAGGTAATGTACAACTATCCTTTTTGTATATATCTCATTTTTAATATATAACATTTTATATATAAATTTATGTTTATAGCCTATCTACTACACACCAAACTACACTGAACTGGGAATTCTTAAACCTAATATTAAAAAAAGGATAATTGAAATGACATATTGTATAACACTCTACTACCCTTGAAGTCTGAATGTTGACCTCTAGATAGCATTTGGTTATTTGTGTCATTCCGTTGTTGTCTCTTTGTCTCAATTTCTACATCTCCTTTCATTTATATAAAACTAAAAACACTATGCGTCTTTCTAATTTCCAACAGAGATGTTAAAATTTATCTTTTCATACTGTGGATTCATTTTTATATATATTTGTAGGACTCAAATCTATGGTGGCTTCCAGATCTATGGTAAATATGACGTCATGCCATCCCCAATCTATGGCAGATTTTTTAGAATCCTAATCTATGGCAACTTTTTATTTTCCTAATCTATGGCAATTTTTTTAGTTTCCTAATCTATGGCGGGTTTCTAGTTTTCTAATCTATGACAGATTTTCTGCAAAGGTCGGACTAGTCAGTGCATATCTGACCAATGATTTCGATGTCGAAATGTCCAAAGGTAGCAACAGAGCTGCTTTTAAGTAAAAACCAGTATATGAAAAACGGATTAGGATTATTACTAGGAAGCATATCCATATTCCATAACTGTTTGTAAAATGAACACAGACTTTAGGGTTGAAATCATGTGCCCTGGAAGAATAAGTATTTCCTACTTTGTGCATGGTACCTGTTTGACCCTTCATTTAACCAAGTCCCTTAACAATGCAAAAAGCAGTTTGAATTTTTAACTAATATCTATTTGAGCGCTAAATAATGTAAATCTTTTTCGACTGATGTGGATTTAAGTCCTGTAATGAACAATGACTGGCCTCAAACACGTGACTTTCTAAAAAGAAATCCCTATTTCTCTACCAGTACAGTTTTTCGACATATTTATAGCGGAAAATAATATTAATATCTATTAGAAATATATGACATAATCATTATTTCCAAATCTCAAGAAAGATTATTTGCTACAATAGTACAGGTACTCACTGTTATATAGCTGACAAAATACTTTACGTTGTGTTACTTCTAACAGAGATCATAGGGATACAAAAAATAACAAAACAGCAAAAAGCAAACCAAAATGATACAATAAAAGCTGGTACAATTAAGGTTGAGGGCAACACCAGAAACACGAGAATAAGAAAACAAGGGTAGAAACAAACATACTTTATTTTTTTATTAGGATCCTTGCAAACTTGCTTTTCTATCTTTTTCTTTTCCTTCTGTATAACAACACCGTCGTTGTCAGTGACAGCTTCGACCTTACATGACGTTATTCAATTGTGACAGAAAATAACGTAATATCCAAATCTGCCATAGATTTGGAGAAAACAAAAACTGCCATAGATTTGTGATTTGTTTGGTGTTTGTGACATCATATTTACCATAGATTAGGAATTTGAAGGAAATTGACATAGATCTGGAACCCACCATAGATTTGAGTCCTACATATTGTATACCTGTGGATTTCATTGGGTAAGGTAAACCACCAACTTAAACATTTTTAAAAAGAAGCATAAATTTTCTATAGACTTGTATGCAGACTATGGCAAAACCACTAAATTATGGAACCTTGAAATAATTTTTTTTATAAATCCATGAAAAATGGTATCCACAAAAATAAATAAATCCCCAATGATACTTACATCCATCATAACATTGATTTGTGACATTATAGTAACATTATCTACCATAGGAATTGTGTGACTCTTCTCTAATACCATTCTAAGTATATCTCTACAACCCTGAAAATGTATAATATAAAAGAAGATCATGACAACTGCAAATCGTATCTTAAGAATGTTTCTAAGAATCTACATGAGTCTAAAGGTATCTTAAGAATGTTTCTAAGAATCTACATGAGTCTAAAAGTATCTTGTTACAAGAGTTTTAGTTTTCCATTTATTTCTAAGTCAATGTATTTCATTTTCAAATAGACTAAAATTCATTAATAATTATGCAAAATATATAAAATAATTTTTTTTATGTAGTTAAAATGAAGAACATTTCTATTCCTTTGCTTGAAAAATACTATGAAGTGCCTGAGAAAATATATCTTTTGAGTTTGGAATAGAAACTTTATGGCTGAAATTCAATTGTTTCTATTATAAACATTCTACTGTTTTGTATTAAAAAAAAAAAAAGATGTATTTTTATTAAGATGGTCAAAATAAAAGTTCAACTTAAGATATATGATTATTTTAAATTAAGGGAGAATATGACACAATGTAAATTGTAAATCCCACCAAAAAAAAAGTTCAACTTAAGATATATGATTATTTTAAATTAAGGGAGAATATGACATAATGTAAATTGTAAATCCCACAAAAAAAAAAAAGATCATCAAACAAATAAAACGATACTCTGGATATACCCTTTGAATGGACAACATTTACCAACAAAACTAACTTTATAAAAAAACACGTTTTTTTTTAACCTCCGGCATATAAATGAACTTTTCAAATACCTGTACACATAAGGAAGAAATGTAATTCTTCTTCAACATCACAAGAAAACTTCTGATTTACCTTGTAGTCCACTCCTCCAACAATTTTTCTGATAAGTTTAAATGTGCCATTCCAAATGTGTGGACTTTTGTATGTTAGCTTCTCCTGATTCAAAAGAATTTCACATATTGGTCTACAAAAAAAGCATAAAAATGTATAATAAACTTGTCTTATATTCAGATTTAGTGGTAATAAATTTTGACAAAAAGGAGAGTGATAGTAAAATCTTGTATCTGGCAACTAAAATTTCAAAATTTGTTTACTCATTCAATCCAATCAAAAGTATATTAATTCTAATTCTTATTGATAAATGCATAGGATAAATAATATGGTTATTACAGTACAGAAATGTCATTGGTAATGTCACTATTATATCACAAACATGTTGATGCATACTTTTAATGATTTCACTTACAGTTTTCCATAAAATTAAATAAGAGCAACAATCTTACCCAATTTTTTTTTCTCTCACTCATATCAACTTTTTTGAAGGAGATATTGATCTTTTTGATAAGGCTATTGCTTATATCTAATATTAATAAAAAAACTCTCAAAACAAGACAATTTTTGCATTTCGTCAAGTTTTCCTTTTAGTTTTAATAAATGAAAGAAATGTGAAATCCTGAGGCAAATATATAAGACAAAAATTAATATAAGTTACTACTTGTATCTTACAGACTAAAGCTTAAAACCTTCATTAGATAGATGAATAAAAATTAAAGGGGCAAAAAAATTGCCTAATCATACCATTCCCTTTCAGTGCTATTTGCATTATCAATCAAAATACGGTGGATTCATTATCATTCGTGGGATAACAGTTTTCGTGGATTTCTTTGGTAAAGGTGAACCACAAATTTAAATGTTCAACAAAGTACAAATTTTCTATAGACTTGTATGCAGACTTTGGCAAAACCATAAAATCAAATATCCATGAAATTACAAATGTTCTTCATCAACAAAAATAAGTACCCAGGAAAATAAATTAATCACATAGTAGTTAATTTATGGAGTAGAATGTAGGAAGAGCATATTTCAACTGATGGTGTCACTGCTTGGTATTATATAAATTATAGTAATAAAATCACTGAAGATCTGAATTATGTTCTTTATTTCTTGCTGTATATATGTCATACAAATGTTATCTGCTTTGGTAAATTTTGTCAGTATAAAAATAATCTGAAATCACTGGAGACATGAGGTAGCTTTAAATGTAGATTCAAGAGGTGAAACACAGATAACCAAAAGTGTCGTCATCAATGACCATTGAGGTTGCAGGCAAACATGAAGGGCATGATAAATAAGTTATACTTTACACAGCTTTTTGTCAAATGTATCTGTAAGAACAAAATAACAATTGAAACAAACATTTTTTTCAAGCATACCAACATCAACAAAAGGAGATGTGGGCTATACATCAGTGAGATAGCAACCCAACAACTAAAAGACTTCTAGACAACAGTATGTTATTATTTACCTTGCAGATACAATATTCTGTTCAACCATGGATTCTAATAAATCTGTTAACAATGTAACACGCCCAGAATTCATTTGTTCATAAACCAAATGTATGTATGTCTTCAATGCAATCTCTACTGATTCCTAAAATATACAAAACATTACTATAGAAATTTGTGCAGAGTTCACTACATCTTAATGAAATCTACTGTAAATTCAGAAATAATTGCGAGACATTTATTATTGCGATTGCTCAACAATCACACAAATACAAGTTTAATTATTACGATTTCATGAAAAGCTGCATACAAATAATGCCATCAAAATCTTAAATGAATTTTCATTTTACGACACCTATCTTGTCACATTTTTTCGCAATAATAAAAACATCACTAATTCTTCTGAATTTACAGTATTCAAAATGACAGTTCTACTTTGCATTCCCATGATGCGTTTTATATTTACCTTGGATAGACTGTAAAAAAAAGCATTCTTTAGAAAAGTTGCAATTTAGTGGGTCATTTCATACTGACTTATTTTTAAAACCATAACCAGATAACCATCGATATATATTACCCTTTTCTCCCCTTTATTTCAAGATGAGAGAAGACTGTAATGAATTGGATAACGGTAAAGTTGCCTTTCCAATGGTTTGTACCGTAAATAAAGAATAACCTCCTGTTACTAAAGTTACGATATACATTGAATTTATTAGTAAAATTAATGCAAAAAATGAAAGAGAAATGTGCCTCTTAGATGTATATTGCAGATGAAAACAAACTGTTGCACATTTTAACTAAACAACTTGAAATGATTACCCTACAAATGTAAATATTATAAGTTTCTAAGTGTGTTATGCTTAACATCAGTTTGTAATGATACTGTTATCCAACTCCTGCATCACTGTCTGACTGAAATCATATTACTAATACTTAAAAAAGTATTAAGTCATAAATTATTTTTCATTGAATCCATACAATCTCTTTTGGCCTCAAGATAATCATGTGACTATAATATCTTTATAACCTAATTAAGCACACTATCCAAGTCAGCCTGCACTTCCGTAAAAATGCCTTATATACTACAATAACAGTGTCAGTTGCATAGAAACTATTTATAATAATGCTTATCAAAAAATTCATTTCACTAAACATTTTCTGTTCTTATACCACGGAATCAAAGTACTGCAAAATGTCAAGCAATAGGTGTTTGATATGATAATCGTAACTAGACTATCAGATAGTTGTAATTTGGAGATGATAATAGTAAATTATCAGTGATAATCATAACTTAATCCCTTGACGGAGAAGGCGACTATATCTAAATCTTGTTTAAAAGTTTGACAGTGTGACCAGAATTGTTGAATAACTGTCTATCTTAAACTAATTTTTTGCTTTGTACATATAGTCTATATATATATGTAAGCCTCAAATCTATGTCCAGCCTCAAATCTATGTCCTTTCCACAAATCTATGTCCTTTTTAATATTGCGTCATAGACGTTCCAAATTTATGTTCTTTATTGTCTCAAATCTATGACTTTTAATGTCTTAAATCTATATTCCTGTATTGTCTCAAATCTATGTCCTTTATTAACTCAAATCTGTGGCCATTTTGTCATAAATATATGTCCCTTATCAAAATGTGGTGACGTAAGACATAGCAAGACGTCATCAAGTATATGACGTCACTGCATAAAAGGAATGATGGCGGAGCAGGACACAATTCAAATGAGGGATACGTTATATCTAGTAAGCGGAAAAGGGTATTTCAAAATGAAGTATGTTGATGTTGCAAAAAATATTCAGTCTTTACTGTTTTTAGTGAAAAAATATGTGTAGTTTCATTCTTGAAGGCACATTAATAAAGTAACATGTATGCTCGTTATGCCAGTAATTTGTACACTGAATTATGTTGTGGTTGTTGAATGTTGATGTCATGGTACGCAATGGATTTTAAAAATACATAGATTTGAAACTGGAATAG
Organism: Mytilus coruscus; assembly: GCA_017311375.1. NCBI lineage: Eukaryota > Metazoa > Mollusca > Bivalvia > Mytilida > Mytilidae > Mytilus > Mytilus coruscus. Next base: position 40,712,828 of record CM029595.1, read on the forward strand.
TTTCACCAGAAAAAACTTTTTAATAAGATAGTGGCACAAAATGTCGTTGTTAAACACAATAAATTATACCCTAAACATTTTTATGTGGTATCTATACATTGAAACATTGAACAAAACGTTTGTAAATAGGTGTATGTGTTTATAGCTTACGATACAGAATAGGTTTAATTCATTGTTGAAGGCCGTACATGTATCTTTAGTTGCTTGTATACAGATGTCATTTTGTCTCAGGTTGTTTATTAACTTGTATCTCATATTTGTTATCAAGACGTAATGGGTAAAGGAAATAACGATAATTACTACAGAACAATTAAACACGGGATCAAGAAAAGCAAACAATTTGAAAATGCTGTAGTTTTACAATAAAATGTAAATCATACAATAATTACACACGCATGTAAAATTTGTAAGCACACACACGGAGAACACATCCCAACTTAACATTGAATTATAGGAAAAGACTTAATCAAACAAAAATCCTATAAGGCAGTACTTATTCAAAGGGCATAGATTTGCCCAAGGCGAAACAAACTGGAAAAGATTTAAGAAAAGGACACAGATTTGAGGCCGTTTTAAACAGACATAGATTTGCAAATGACGTCACGATTGAAACAAATTTGAGAATAGGACACAGATTTGATGCCGTATCTTTTTAACGGACATAGATTAGCGATTGACATCACGATGGGGCACAGATTTGAGAAACGGACACAGATTTGAGGCCGTACACAGATCTGATGTTTACATATATACACGTAAAATCTAGAAAAAATAAAGGTAAGTTTCTAAGAGTGTTAAATTAATTTATGATTCATGGAAGCTATGCTTTAGTATAGTTTTGATATAGGGAGAGTCGTGAATATTGTGGCCCAAGAGGTAGCAGTAGCAGGACAATAAAGTAATAGCATTGTGACATCTGCCTAAAAAACATCTTAATCACTGCCAGAAACAATACAGAATGAAAGAACCTAAGTGAGCGCTCACATACCCCACGTCCCCACATTGTCATTGGAGAAATAAAATAAGTGTAAGAAAAAAAATTGTATCAGAATAAAAATTGAATCATAATTTCCTGTCAATATGCACATCTACATAGTATGTCCTTATTATCTACACAGTTTCATTAAATTCTGTTGTGTGGTTTCAGAGGAGTTGCGATGACAAACTGTTGCAGAAGTACATTGAAGCAAATAAGTTCAAAGGCGTAACTCCTGGAAACAAAATTGAATCGTAAATTCCTGTCGATATGCACATCTACGTAGTATGTCCTTATTATCTGAAAAGGTTTCATGAAATTCTGTTGTGTGGTTGGAGAGGAGTTGCGATGACAAAAGGTTGCAGTAGTATATTGGGCAAATAAGTTCAAAGGCGTAACTCCTGGAAAAAATTGAATCGTAATTTCCTGTCGATATGCACATCTACGTAGTATGTCCTTATTATCTGAAAAGGTTTCATGAAATTCTGTTGTGTGGTTTGAGAGGAGTTGAGATGACAAACTGTTGCAGTAGTACATTAAAGTAAATAAGCTCAAAGGCGTAACTCCTAGAAAAGAATTGAATCGTAATTTCCTGTCAATATGCACAACTACATAGTATGTCCTTATTATCTAAAAGGTTTCGTGAAATTCTGTTGTGTGGTTTGAGAGGAGTTGCGATGACAAGAAACAGGACTGACGGACGGACGGGTCAAAACATTATACCCTCTGCAACTCGTTGCGTGGGGTATAATAAAGAACAGAGTTCCAATGTCCCCCACAATGCACATATTTTAGCTATCCAAGGTACAAGGGCAATAATTAAAAAAAAAAAACTTTTTTGTTTGTTTTTAAAATAATTTATAAATATCTTAGAGAAATGAAGGCTTCAGAGCAAATGCAATGCGATTTCCTTTATAATTAAATTTTCCAAGGGGAATAACTTGTTAAAAAAATTTGATCAGCACTTATTTTCGAAAGTGTCAAAGACATTGCTGATATAAACCTATGATATAAGTTTCATAAAATTCTGGCAAGATTTGTACACATGGGAGCGCTAACAATGCAATTTTCCATATAATCAATATTTCCAAGGAACATAACTCTTTAAAAAATAATTAATCAGCACTGATTTTCAAATTAGTCTGAGACATTGATGATATATACCTATAATATAAATTTCATAAAAAAATCTGGCAAGAATTGTACACATGAGAGTGCTAACAATGCAATTTTCCATATAATCAATATTTCCAAGGAGCATAACTCTTTTAGAAATATTTGATCGGCACTGATTTTCTTACTCATCAAAAACATTAATGATTTAAACCTATAATATACATTTCATAAAAATCTGGCAAGAATTGTACACATGAGAGTGCTCGTAAGACAATTTTCCATATAATTAATGTTTCCAAGGGGCATAACTCTTTTAAAAATTATTGATCAGCGCTGATTTTCAAACTCGTTAAAGACATTGCTGATATAAAACTATGATATAAGTTTCATAAAATTCTGGCAAGAATTGTACACATGAAAGCGCTAATATTGCAATTTTCAATATAATCAATATTTCCAAGGGGAATAACTCTTTTAAAAATAAATTGATTGTCACTGCTTTTCGAACTTGTCCAAGACATTGCTGATATAACCTATGATATAAGTTTCATAAAAATCTGACAAGAATTGTACACATGAGAGCGCTAACGATGTAATTTTCTATATAATTAATGTTTCTAAGGGGCATAACTCTTTTAGAAATAATTGATCGGCACTGATTTTCGATCTCGTCCAAGACATTGCTAATATTAACCAATGATATAAGTTTCATAAAAATCTGGCAATAATTGTACACATGAGAGCTTTACTTTACAGACTTATGGGACACCTTCAAAAAGATGTCCAGGAAAACAAAAGATTACTCAGTGCTACCATTAATTGTTGAAAATAAAGATCAGATATTTGACAATAAAAGGGTAAAGTTGAACATTGAAAAACATATCTTCTGAGGAGGGAGCCACCTGAAAGCTGACTTATTTGATAAAGAAAGGAGATGAGCAAAGAATATATAAGGAAACTAGTGGTACACAGAGATGGCTTTGATAAAGAATCAGCAAAGACGAGATAGTAATTAGAAGCTGCTATATAATGTCCTTGTACAGAAACTGTCCTGTTCCAAGATCTGCAGTTTGCTGAATTTTTCAAGCATGCAGGTGATAAATTTACAGAAGCTTTAGTGCTAATGATGAACATTATAAGTTTGTAGATGATAGCATGTTATGGCACAATGAAAAGACATAAACAAGTTAAAAGAAAAAAACTGCAGAGGATGTCAAAGCAATATTAAAGTGGACTGAAAAAATGGAGAAAAAATGTAAACATGGAAAAATGTGAAGTACGTCTATTTTCAAAAGACAACACAGATACAGAGCAGAAAACACAGGATCAGGATCAGGAGATTCCGTGAATTATTCCGATTCTAAAAACATTTTCTGACATAATCAAAGCGGCCTCATATATATAGTGTCATTACGATAGCAGTCCAGAAAAGTAGACCAATATTTGTATAAAAGAAAATTGCTTTATTTTGAAAGAGTATTTCAATCCTGAATGTTGTTTACAAGTTCGTTGTTATTATATGACGCAATCTTTTTTTTGTCAAAATCAGTTACTATTATCATTGAAATATTTTCTACAGTTACAATTATCTTTCCAATTATTTTTCCACAAGTTACGATTATCTTTCTTAAATTTTCGATTGCTATCATGGCTATTATCTTGGTAACGAGACCATATATGATATTTAGAACACACACACAAAACAAAATAGTACAGATCAACCTGGCGGCTGAGTAATTCTTGAAAACAACACATTTACACGCAGAAATAAGCAAAAAACGATTTCACCGATTTCTACCTCCGCCATGTTTGGATCGTGGTAACTGCATCAGTTTAACACCAGTTATATTATTCACACCATCATACAAACAAGATCAGTGCAAACAATAAAATAACTCTTCTACTTTACTGGGTATGATTATATTTTATGAAGAAAGTCTTTAAGATCAAAGTTTAACTTCATGTATTACATGTATTACATAAACTTAACATTATCAATAATCCATGAAAATGAGGTCAAGGTTTGATGAACCCTTTTAAATGGACAAGTACACCTTGAAATCATTCTAAACACAGAAAATAGTTAACCTATAACTAGAAGGATTTGAGAAAAGTTCTTGATTAAAAAAACCCTAATGCCAACTGATGAACAATGAAAATGATGTCAAGGTCAATTGAACCATGCCAGATATGTGCACCTTACAACCATTCGTTACGATAAATATAGTTGACATAATGCTAATATGATCCGGGTAAACTTATCGATCCTTTAAATAAACTTGTTCTAAAAGGTTACCAATTCAACACTGTAATTAGATCTTTGAATATTGTTTATTGGTATTAATATTGATTTTGTTATCAGTAAATTAAAATCAAACTAAATATTATTTTTATATACATATGCACATTTATGGCTCTACAATCTGTCAATACCTGTATCTTGGCATTGCACAAGGTCATGTTTTTCTCTGACTGTTTATGACGTCTTTACACTAAATCCATTGGATGTTGGATGTGTACTGATTGATAATTTAGTCTTAGATGCATGATTTTTTTATTAGTTGTTATTGGCTTTGAACTAGCTGTCAGTAACTGCGAGTACTCTCAGATCTGTACTTAGTGTCTTTTTGTTGTTTAGATGTATTTCTATTTGTATCCATCTGATGAGTTAAGCCTTTTTCAACTGATTTTTTATAGTCTGTTCTTATGTTGTACTGTTACACCACTGTCCCAGGTTAGGGGGAGGGTTGGTGCCTTCAAACGAGTTTAACCCCGCCACATTCTGTATGTGCCTGTCCCAAGTCAGGAGCCTGTAATTCAGTGGTTGTTGTTTGTTGCTGTGTTACATATTTGTTTTTCTTTCATTATTTTGTACATAAATTAGGCCGTTAGTTTTCTCGTTTGAATTGATTTACATTTGTCATTTCATGGCCTTTTATAGCTGACTATGTGGTATGGGCTTTGCTCATTGTTGAAGGCCGTACGGTGACCTATAGTTGTTAATTTCTGTGTCATTTGGTCTCTTGTGGAGAGTTGTCTCATGGCAATCATACCACATCTTCTTTTTTATACTTATCATGAAAACTTGATGTTGACAAATGAATCAAGAAATTTGGATACAGATCATATTAACCCTGTCAGACAAAACACTAATAACTCAACTAGGTAATAAGGTCCAGCTTAAGTAAACTTTGTCAAAAAACATGCAGACCTTGCTATGATTCTATATACCAAATATAGTTGTCCTTTTGCTCATTTACTCATAAAAACTGTAAAAAAAAATCCAGTGATAAAAAACAACTACATAATTGTTTTAAGCACCAACTTAACCATGAAAATGAGGTCAAGGACAACAGACATATGCCAGATGAAACTTGAGATAATAAGGCATCTTTATACAAGTTATTGATTATCCAGCTCTTCTATCCTAAAGCTTTATACAAATAGTTAAGTTTTGTGGTAAATAAATTCATAGTTACACATTATAAATATAAAATTTCCATTTCAAAATTAGAAAATGTAAAATAACAAGGGCATGTTTTATTGCTCTCTCCTGTACATATCCAGAATATCTTCTGGTGAAAAGTCCTAAAAAATGAATCTGGACCTCTTCTGGAGATATTCTGAAGAAGAAGCAATAGAACAAAAATTCAATAAGGTGTCCAATATAGCAGAATTTTTTAAGTTGAATGACATAACTAAAGTTTACGATGATTTGTTATAAAATTCAGTTGCATCAGCTCATTCGAAAGACACAACTGTAATAGTGTGTTCTGTTTTGGTATTGATGTAATTATATAATAAGTGTAAAAACAAAGAAAATTGGTTGAAAGAAACCGCTGTGTTCACGACATTTTTTCCTAACTTAATTTATCTAAACAAATCCAACCATTTGATTTTCTAGAATAATACATGTATTAAACTGTACAAGAATTTGTCAATGTTTGTCTAATATATGATCAAAAAGACATCATGGGTATCTATCAAAATAGTTTAAAAGAACCAAACAAGTTAATTTGTATATTAAAAGATATAACCAACTTTTAAACTCTTGTTGTCCTGAATATGCATGAAATATTTGCCACTGGACATTTAAAAATAAGCAACCAACAATCAATCAATTTAAACTCAAGTAAAATAAGTTGACAATCTCTTTTTTAATTTTGGAGGGGGAGGGGGAGGGGACAGGATTCTGAATATGAATATGCTGGCCTGGTAAGAGCTGAAAAAAATAAGCATGCATAGCAACAGATCAAAATGAATGGTCAATCCATAAAAAATCCTTCTGCCCCTTTTCTCTCCCCACGATATCAAATGGGTGTCCCCTTACTGATATTGTCTGGCTAGTTCTACAACATAAAACCATCCTTTTCTTTTTTTTTTGCCATTTTTTATAGGATATTTCCATTATTTGTTTTCAGTTGGAATATTCAATAGAAAATGTAAAATACTGACAAGAAATTGGTGATTATATCTTATAGAACTACTGTTAATCAGACGTTATTTGAAATCTCCAATGGAAAATGGAAAAAATAGACAAGAAATTCATGATTATATCTTATAAAACTACAGTTAAGCAGACGTTGTAACTCATGTCTCAGAAATATTACAGTATTGCAAGCAACTATTTATCTTCATCCAGCTTATCGTCCCTAAAGGGATATCCTACAAGGGCTACCATACCATAGAAATGTTTATCATACAGCTCACATTCTATTATATCTTCATTCTTAAATTTATTACTGTCATTTAGGCTAAAAGACGCCATGATAGTTATGTACCTCTGCTGTCTAATCTTACTATTTAAAAGGAAAAGGGGAAGAAAGACAGAAGATCTTTCAAATGCAAAACAACTGAATTGAGTCTCTTCTGACTCACTACCTACGAACAAACAAATATGCCCATGAAAGTTGTACTTTTTTAAGTTTATAAAAATCAAAAATTTGTTTAGACATAACAAGCTTTTTAAGTTGAAAATTTGGTAAATTTTTCCCTCAACTAATTAAATGCAGACTGACATATCTTTGAAATTTTCAGAATGATTGTGGCAAAGTTTGGTTCCAATTTGTCCCGTCATATAATGCTTTGGGAAAAAATTAACAAAAGGTGAAAATATCATGTGAATCTTTATTAACAAATACAGGACAACTTTTTTTTTAAATAGAATTTTGAGCTCAATAAAATCAGTCATCTCCTTCTTTGATTTTAGAAGGAGTATCACTTTTACATTAACTTATCAAAGTGAGACTTTAGTGTATTTAAAAGAAACCTACGTCAAATTCCTGTGTACTTTAAATAAAAGTTCTTTACAACAAGTCAACAACCCCAATTCTAACAATAATAAACGATATTTCTACTCAAAAGAATTCAATTTGTAAAATAACAAAGCCTATTTTTGGTACAATTGTACCTGACAATTCAATAAGTACTTGCACAATGTTGTTGTTTATTGATCTTTTCCTATAACATCACTTTTCTGATAATAATGAAATGCTTAAATAAACATATATTCTTATATTCAACTTTGATTATTTGTAAAATATAAAATTTGAAATGTGATTCAATAGCACAGATATGAAATCATAAACAATCTTTTATAAAATCAAAATTTGGCTAATAAAATGATATTTATCAATCAAATCTTTTTCTATATTACAATGGCTTCAAAATTTAATTAAAAAAATGTCCTACTCTATCGTCAATAAGTGCACTTGCTCTCAAATATTTAAATCTTTTGCACCATTATAAAGAAAACATCAATTTTGCACATTTATAAGTGCTTGCAGACTATAGTTACAATTGATTAGATAATACCTAAACAGAAATACTAAATTTTACAATAAACATATGGAAGCCGTCTTTGCTCCAGTCACACTAAAGCTGATACAACCCTTGGATATAAATTTGATAAAAATCTAGCAAGAATTGTTAACGTGAGAGCACTTACAAGACAGGACGAAAGGACAGCCAGTATTTCTATGTCCCCTGCAACACATTGCATGTGGGACAAAGACTCTTATATACATACATGAATGTCTTGTATGCAAATATTTATGAAATTGATTTGCTTTCATTTATATATTGGGAACATTTTTTATTATGGTATAACTTGTTGATCATTTTGCGTTTTCGTTACCCATAAACTGTTACTTTAGAATTCAGTGCTTTTCATGGACAGATTTATTTAGTATGTTCTTTTTTGTACATGTTGTTAGTCCACTCATGGAGATTAAAAAAGGGGAGGGTTAAAATCTAAAAAAAAAACTAGTTTAACCTTGCCACATATTCATGTGCCTGTTTTCAGTCAGGGGCCTTGTCAAACTGTTAAAATGCAACCCATGAATTCAATTTGGATTATTTTGTTTATATACATGTACAAATAACTAATATTCAGAGTAAACCATTACCATTCAACAAGTTTTGTTCAATGTTAAAAAAAAAGCTTTCACACAATTTTAGCATAACTGCCTGTGCATTACTGAATAATAAGTTATTATTCATATTACAGCACAGATTTGTTTGTATGCCAATACATGTAATTGGCCTTTTATCTGTAATAGTGGGAGAAATCAGTTTGCACCAAAAATGCACCCAGTCAGGATTCTACTTCGTCAAAATTATCTCCCCATTACGCCACCTAATTTTTATAATCCTAAAAATTGAAGCCATTATAGGGTTGAAGCATTGTCAATTTAGCTCTTGAAAACCAATAAATTTATCCACATAGCATAATTACGATCCTTTTATGTCAGTTGTATTTTAAAAGACAAATGTATCTACTAGCTATTGAGCATCACTTAATGTACTTTTATGCCTTTAATCAACTTAAAAATATTGTCTGATCAGTTGTCAGGGAGAATTTAAAAACGTTTTAAAAACTTCTCATTAAATATTTCGTTGAAGGTCAGGCTAAAAATTTTCAGAGGTTGAAGACTAATAACCCTAGAAAACACATACAAAAAATGAAGTTTTTTTGAAGTTATGCATTTTTAGGATCCACTTGTAAAGTCTGTCTTCAAGCAATTTTAGTAAAATTTTGATATTCAAACACACCTACTCTGTTGTTATGACTCATTAGAATGGTATTTCACTTGACTCATAAATTTCATTTTTAGTACTGTGAATTTTAATGTTATTATATCAACCTGTAGCCTAAATATATAAAAACAATAGAATCTGAAGCGAGATGATGTATCAAATAATATTCAATATTATGCAATTCATGGTCCATAAACTCTTTCCAGATGTGTTGTTATGATATTATGACAACGTAAATGCCCTTCTTGCAGTTAAAAATCGGAAAATGTGAAAAGTAGCCAAAATCAGGTGGGGGTGGGAGTCATTTGATGGCCACTACCTTAATTTGTATGGGCCGTAGGTATTGACTACTATCCTAAATACATATAGTTAGTTACGGAACATAAAGAGGTATAACATGGCCAAAAAAATCTGGTCTGTAAAAACTAGGTCCCTGTTTTGTCAGAAATCTGTAAAAAGGGACATTTAGGCAGACCTGGCTTGCCAATAATAATTTCCCAGCAAGACAATCATGTCACATTTACTTTCAGCCAGCATGAATGGGTTGCTGTAACTACAATGTAATAATTAAATGACAAAGAAAAACAGTTTGGTCAATGTTCACCTCTCAAGGTCGTGTTAAAATAAAAAAATACACTGAAAATGACCATTTTTCAGCTGGGATGGATTCGAACCCACCCAAAAATCTGTAACAGGCAAACATATACATGTATGTTAATTGACAAAAGTTCATACTGATGAATTGTCACAATAGAATTCTGATTAATTTGGCACAAATGATATATCTTAAAAATAGTATTTGGCGCAAAAGGACAGCATCCTTACAATTAAAAATGTGGGTGACATTTTACAATTCAGTAATACACTACACTTAAATGCCTTTTTTTCAAAATTTGGATTGGTTAAAAAAAGCTGGGAAATAAACAAGGTATCCAGAAATTCCAAAACTTTTATTTTACCTACCGGGTATATAGAATTATTGGAGAAAAAGTAGAAAGGAGTAGGCCTGGTAAGACCCCTTTTTGGCCCCAAAATATAGCGTTTTAACAAAGTTGTTAAAATGTAAACTTCTAGCTATTCATTTGAAAGTAGAATACCTTTGTTACATAAATATGGACTGTTTTTGACAATACAATGGACATGCATCAGGTACAAGCATCATTATGTCATGCAAAAATACTGAAATGTTCACAATTTTAGCATTTGGGCTAATGTTATGACGGTTTTTGTCTAAAATGGAAGTGGCCGCACTTGTGTTCAGTCTTAATATTTAAATATATATTGAATTAATGATAATACATAACATATATAAATGTTGAGACTGAACATGAATGCGGCCACTTCCGTTTAAGACAAAAACCATCTTAAAAGTGACGTTTTATGGCATATTTGATAGATTTTTCATATTTAAGCTCGAATTTGAGCGTCTTAAATGACCAAATCAGTTCAAATCTTTAACATAAACTAATTGAATCGACTGAAGTAGACATTCAAGTGTTTAAAAAATGTCAAAAATCTTTCATCAGATGTACTTTGAATTTTAGGCCGAAATTAGTCCTTACTGGACCTTCTCCTTTATTTTGTATCCTCTGAAAGTGACTCTCATTAAAGGTTATCTGTAAAAAATGTATATATTAAACAATAAAACTACACTATATTTTAACTATTCTGTGTGAAAATAAGCTTGAAAAATTCATATTGCCAGTATTGCCCAGGTTTTCCCACCCAGGTTTTCCAGTCTTGGTAATACTTTAACAACCCTAACTTAACATACATAGATATAGGAAGATGTGGTGTGAGTGCCAATGAGACAACTCTCCATCCAAATAACAATTTATAAAAGTAAACCATTATAGGTCAATGTACGGCCTTCAACACGGAGCCTTGGCTCACACCGAACAACAAGCTATAAAGGGCCCCAAAAGTACTAGTGTAAAACCATTCAAACGGTAAAACCAACGGTCTAGTCTATATAAAATCGAAACGAGAAACACGTATAAATTACATAAACAAACGACAACTACTGTACATCAGATTCCTGACTTAGGACAGGTGCAAACATTTGCAGCGGATTAAACGTTTAATGGTACAAACCTTCTCCTTTTTCTGAAACAATAGTATAACATCACAACATAGAAAACACACGATAAAACATCAATTGGAAGGCTTAACTCAATCAAAACGTAAATTAACACACTATGAACGAATAAATTGATCTGTGATACCTGAAAGTAAATACATAGTTAATAAAATATTAGGGACAAACATTCAAGGCCAAAAGCAAACAAACAAGTCCAAAAAAGCCATGGCAAGACACAACCATGAAATACATGTATACAATTTGACTTGAAATTAAATTTTCAATTTATTTCAAAAGTTTGGCTTATATACCATGTATACATGTACTAAATGTATTTGTTTCTCCTTTAAAGTAAAACTTTAGCATTCTAAAGCCTAAATCACAGTCTACATTATAAGGGCTCACACTACTTCAGAATAATAGTGAAAAGTGACTTCCCTTTTTTTAAACTTACAGGGAGAATTGGCGAGACTTAAAAAGGGGAGTACTCCATCTCTCTCGCAGTGCTATTAATTTTGGGTTTCACAATGATATATCTTGCCATTTGTATCCTATTTATTCAATATTTTTTTTGTATTGCCTGAGAATACCATTACAGTCAGTTTTCTCAGTTTGTCTTAAATTGTCATTTATAGTTACACAATCATATTTTTCCACTTGTCAGGAATTACCAACTAAACATCTAGTAATGTTGCATATTTGAAGAAGAAAATTTAAAGAAAAAGATATTATCATTTATCAATTAAAGTTAAATGAGGAAAGCTAATCTGTTGATGGTATTCATTGCTTCTCATTAAAAAAATGTAATATTTAACAAAGGAGTAGGGGCAATAAGGCCCTTATTTGGCCCAAATATTACTGCAAATTTAAAAGTTATCCTACATATTCTTAAATTTGTCCTAACTAGACTAAGGTACGAGGTATTCAGAAAATAAAAACAAATTTGACATTTATCGAGTAACCATGGTAACAAACCATGACGAAATTCTTATATTTTGTAAAATTTCTTGATTTTCCTTGTTTTTCATCAAATTTTAAGTATATTTTAGATTGGCAAAGTATATGCGCATCCAAGAAACAACTTTATATTTGGTGAGATTATGTCAATAGTTATAATAAAGCTTCTCTTAAATTATTTTGTTGTTTCTTGGCTGCGCACGATGTCTCCACAATGGAAATAACGATGGAAAACTGCTTAAATTCTGTATTTTTCATCAATTTCATGAAAACAGTACATATTATGACGTAATTGTGATGTCTTCAGATAAAAATCTTATGTTTTTCATTTATATTTCTTGACTCTATGCATTTCCTAACATTATGTGCCAATTTGGTATGGTTGTCAAACATTTTACTCTCTTTGGCCAAAACCGGCCTTAATGCCCCTACTCCTTTAAGCATTTTCGCTGAACTGGTATACATTATTGTTTAGGGGCCAGCTGAAGTCCGCCTCCAGGTGCGGAATTTTCTCAGTGTTGAAGACCCATTGGTGGCCTTGGGTTGTTTTCTGCTCTTTAGTTGGGTTGTTGTTTCTTTGACGCATTCCCCATTTCTATTCTCAATTTTACATTGAAACAATGCATTTGCATTAAAATCTATACTTGTAACTAAGGGGATCTAACCAAATGTCCATTAATGTGTGATAAATGTTTAGGCTTGTTTTTCTCCTGTAAGCTGAGAGAGACATGCATTAGTCTATTATTGTAAGAAAGGGATTTTTATCATACATAATCATGATAATGTAGTTGGTCTGCTTGTAATCCATTGTAAGTATAAATATTTACAAAAAAAAAAAAAATCTTTGGCAAGCGATTTGGAAAGAAAGATCACGTTTTTAATACAATAAATGGATAAAACATTAACTAAATGCAATTCTAATCACATTTTAATGAAGTAACAAATTTATTTTGCAGAAAATTAGAATCTTTTGATGACCGCACGAGTTACAAGTGCCAGAAGTGAAAGAAAATACTTTCAATTGTTTCCATAAAAAGTTGTCCTTTCAAATACATGTATATACTATTTGTACCAGTCTACACAGTCAATGCTTTGATACTGTTTCTTAAGAAATAAATTGTTTATGTCTTTGAATTTCTTTGTTTGTTTCATTAACTTGGGAAAATAGAAAATTATGGATGATGAAAGAGACTGTTGTGAACACCTGGGCAACTAGATATCGCTTTTTGGCGGTAGGGAAAAGCAAAGTGATGGACAGAGTCTACTACCTTTTTTCTATCGCTGAAATTATCCTTAACAAAAGCTGAATAAAGTCATGTATATACATGTATTTTTAAGATACAATTATAAAATACATTTTTTTTGTACTTTACCTCTTGCTGGGCTTGAGTAAACATATTTTTCATTTTGTTTACACAATACTCTTTCTTCCATTTTTCTGTTTCTTCTGTATGACAGATAACAGAACAAAAAGCTTCTTCAAATGCTTCTCCTTTCTGAAAATAAATAATAAATCATGTACTAGGTATGGTAACAACTTACAAGCACTCTAGTATTCATATACTCCCTTTGAAGGCCAACTACATGTAGCACTTGGCACATACACAACGTTAATAACAAGTATGAATTGTGTCATCGGATGCTTATCTCATTTCTTAACCAACATTTCTTGTTAAGCAACCAACAATCAATCAATCATTTCTTTACTCCTCATGTGCCTTGGCTTTTTCACATTTAATGTTCCAAAAGTCGTTACACTTCACATTCCTTTTCTTTTGCTAGGAATTCAATCATTGCATTCTGATTTTAATATATATGCCTACCCAAAAGTCATCTTTAAAAATCATGATCAGCTGAACATACAGTCATGACAGTATTATAATGCATTGCACATGTTGCACTTGCAATCAAATTATCTGTCAGCTCTTCTGTACTTTTCAAAGTGAACATTTAACATAACTCCCTTAGTCTTTAATCATTTCTTATGCTGTTACTTAAAAAAAGGGTTGTTTTTCCTGTCATGCTACAGCCCTCAAAATGCTAGCTTTAACTCCTAGTCTCCCATACTCAGACATGTCTCTTGTCGTCCCAGGTACCTGACACTATTGCAGGTAATGGAGGTGGAGCTGGACTAAGTGACTATAGAATATAGCAAAACTAAAAATGCAGCAATCTCAAGTTGCTTTCTATGAATGAGTTACACTGATTGACCCGAAGTTAATCAGTGTAAACCACGTCAACAAACTTACTGTGACGTAATAACAAAAGCAATGTGACATAGGAAATTACGGGAAAGTGCACAAATTCAAAATCGTCTATCAGGGATGGGCACGATTACTGACAAATGTCAGGGATTTTTTTGTAATCGATTAATCTGACATTTGTATGTAATCAATTGCAATCGATTACTTTTTAAAAGTAATTACATTACTTTTCAATTACTGTTAATTACATGCTACAAAATTATAAAAAATAATAAAGAAAGTTAAACACAATTATGTTGCTCAACTTATTTATAGTGGAAATTTAGAACTTTACTAAGACAGCATTTAAAGCTTTAATTCCAAATGTTATGTCGACAGTTGTTTTCTAGATTGAAGCTCTTACCAAGGGTTTGAAATATTTAAAAATTCTCGAAATTTTGATTTTCAACATGAGTGAGTGGTGATAGAGTTCTTGCAATGATTTCGACCATTGCATCAATCACTTCTTTATATTTTCAGTAATTTTCTCCATATTTTGCAAAGTTTTGCTGTCATACTGACATAATTTTGTTTTTACTTATTATTTACAGTTATATTTGAATATAGTTCATTTCAATGTTGGAAGTTTCCTCTAAAAAAAAATATATAAAAAAGGGAGAATAATTAGTTCAGCTAATTTTAAAGATGGAACTTTAAAATTTATAATCACATGCATGAACTTATTCTTTTGTTTGGATAATCTCCTAATTACAGGTTATAAAACTGCTAATGGAGTACAATTTAGAACCTATGACAATAGGTTTACTCCTGGTTTGCCCACTTTTAATTATACCAATTATCTATTAGTAAAGAAAACAAAAAGACAAAAGGTTTAATGAGCATACAATTGTATAGTCTGTTCCAACTTAGGTATATAGTTTATCAGTGTTTTCTATATATTCAGGTATTTCTTTTATTTTGTACTTCCATTTTCATTAGTATAGAAAATAATAAATAAATATTTTTCTCAATAATTTAATATCAATTCAAAGGATTCATTTATCTTACATGTATAACTAATGACAAAACAATGGCATTCAGTAATAATAGTTTCTAAATGATTTTCATGATATAAATACACCAATACATGTACAAGTTCTCTTTGATTGCAAACATAATTTATATAATATATATGAATCAAGTTTGTAAATGCATTGCATATTAAGGAAATAAATAGAGCACTATGTCAAAATAAGTAATATGGGGCACTATATGTATAATGATGGGAAATACAATCTTTTATACATTTCAAAAGTCACAAAACATTATATTCACATAGTCACAAAACATTATATTCACAAAGACACAAAACATTATATTCACAAAGTCAAAAACATTATATTCACAAAGTCACAAATTACATTATTTCACTAAGTTGTTCAGTTCAAATGGAGAAGATGGGATGCTGCGTCAGAGTAGTCTATCATGCTGATGAGTCCTTGTTGGTATCTGCCTTTCAGTAGTTGGAGTCTCAGGTGTCTACAAATGTACTCTGTATCTTCATCTTTTTGGTGGGCGGCTCCTCCGGCTGCATACTGGATAGAATTACATTCTGTAAGTGCCTTGGTCTTCTTCAGTAACTCAATGATCTCGTAGATGTTGGGGTGGGCATTTTGGAGTCTCTACTTAATTTTGTTGTGTCATCCTTCCAGGTGATTGGTGGTGGTGGTCCTTCTGTGTATTAGTGGTTCCATAGAAAGCGGTATCTTTCAACCCAGAACTCTGTCATGTATGTTGTAGCGGTATGTTGTCAGCTTCACCTATGTCTTCTTAAGTTGTTAGCCAAACATCCTCAACTAGGTGGGGTATAAGTCGAGTGATGTCTTCATTTTCTTTAAAATACAACTGTAAAATTGAGAATGGAAATGGGAATGTGTCAAAGAGACAACAACCCGACCACAGAACAGACAACAACAGAAGGTCACCAATAGGTCTTCAATACAGCGAAATTTCGCACCGAGGCGCCCTTAAGCTGGCCCCTAAACAAATATATATACTAGTTCAGTGATAATGGACGTACTAAACTCCAAATTATACACAAGAAACTAAAAGTAAAAATAATACAAGACTAACAAAGGCCAGAGGCTCCTGACTTGGGACAGGCGCAAAATGCGCGGGTTAAACATGTTTATGAGATCTCAACCTCCCCTATACCTCTAGCCAATGTAGAAAAGTAAACGATAACAATACGCACATTAAAAGTCAGTTAAAGAGAAGTCCGAGTCCGATGTCAGAAGATGTAACAAAGAAAATAAACAAAATGACAATAATACATAAATAACAACAGACTACTAGCAGTTAACTGACATGCCAGCTCCAGACCTCAATTAAACTGATTGAAAGATTATGTCTTCATCATATGAATATCAGGCACAATCCTCCGTTAGGGGTTTAGTATCATACCATCATAAAATATATGAGAAGAGATAACCCGTGTCCACATTTCTGTGTCCACATTTCTGTGCCTTTCGCCAAATACACTGGGTGAAGTGGAAGAAGCAGCCTTTCACGGTTACCTCTTGGAACACTGTCCGTGCTACGTTGTTGGATGCTGTTTCGTAATCAATAAATACTGTTTCTGAACAGTGTATTTATCAAAATTTTAAAAAATAAGTTGAATAAATAAAAGAAATTAAAATGACATTTATTTTAATCTTTTCTTAGTTTCATTATTTTACTTTTACTTTTTTTCAGAATGTACCAATAATTAAAACTATTTGTTGATAAATTGTAAATTTAATTAACATTTTGGTACACATTTTTTCTATTTTTTTCTATTTGTTAAATTCAATATCATTTCCTGCTAAAACTGCATCAAATATAAAATATTTTTGCACATTTTCCTTGATTTAATAGCAGAATATAATATCTTTCATAAAATTTTACAGGTAAAATAATAGGTAAAAATATGACTATAATTTAGAAATAAACTATAATTGTTAAAACAACAATCCTCTTATGTTTACATATGCATGTAATTAAAAGTGGGCAAACCAGGATGACACCATGGCAATATAATGTAAAACTATCACTTAATTAGACATATAAATTGAAATCAAAACAAAGTCTGCATCTCATTCATTAGAAGTCTTTGAAACCTGATTAGTAAAGACAAGAAGGTTGTTGAGAATTCTTTATTCTCTATTCAAAATTGTAAACAATACATATTTTGTTTAAGTGTCAAAATCGGATACATGTATCTATTACTAATCAAGAATTTCAATGCATTGGTTCATTGTCAAAAGCATTTTGTATACTTTCTTAATGTTCTATATCATAACATTATGACGAATCAACAGTTTATCTGTTCTGAGCTAAAACTCCAACTCTTATGGAAAATTATGCTTTAATGAATTTTAATACAAATAAGATTACTTTTGCAATGTAGTTTAGAACTTAACTTATGTTTGTTTTCTTATTTTTTCTACATTTTCTTACTTTTTAATCTATTTTCTTATTTTTTATATAAAAGGTGTTAAGTTATTGACAAGCATTTAAAGTCATTTGTTTCAAAAGCTGGAAATACAGTAAAATTAATTAGATCTGGTTGATCATAATGCAGCTTGAAACAACAGATCTGAATAAGGCATTTCATAAACTCTCAAGTCATATTAATACATTCTATTTTATCTGTACTATAAACTGATGAATAGATGCAGTTGTCTATTTTATATAAACTAGGTTATATTTCATTAAAGTATTTTACTAAAGTAATCGAAATGTAATTGAAAAGTAATGGATGATTACATCATAATTTTTGCTGTAATCGATTAAATTACAATTACATGTAATCGAAAATGTTGTTGATTACAGATTACTGTTGATTACTTGAAAAAAAGACGTCTATCAAATTAAATCAAATTTATTTAGTCGGTAAAAGGATACAATACAGTAAAACATAAGCTCATAATTTTGCTGTTATCGATTAAATTATAATTACATGTAATCAGTTACAGATTACTGTTGATTACTTGAAAAAAAGACGTCTATCAAATTAAATAAAATTTATTAAGCTCAAAATTTTTGCTGTAATCGATTAAATTACAATTACATGTCATGCATGTAATCGAAAATGTTGTCGATTACAGATTACTGTTGATTACTTGAAAAATTTGATTTTTGATTTTTGGTGTTTTAACGCCACTTTTGGGCTATTTCCTGGCGGCCAGTTTTTATTGGTGGAGGAAGCTGGAGTGCCCGAGAAAACCACAGACCTTCGATAGGAAAACTGACAATCCTAGTCAATTAAGATTAGAGTCGAGTGCACCTGCACGAGCGGGTTTGAAATTCACAACCTCAGTGTTGACTGGCTAGTGATTACAGTAGTAACTACTTAGACCACTCGCCACCGAGGCCCCTTACTTGAAAAAAGACGTTTATCAAATTAAATCAAATTTATTTAAAGTTGGTAAAAGCATACAATACAGTAAAACATAAGCTCATAATTTTTGCTGTAATCGATTAAATTACAATTACATGTAATCGAAAATGTTGTCGATTACAGATTACTGTTGATTACTTGAAAAAAAGATGTTTATCAAATTAAATTAAATTTATTTAAAGTCGGTAAAAAGCATACAATACAGTAAAACATAAGCTCTCTAGTGCTTTTAAAACCCACAAAGTCCAGGGCTGGACTACTATTCAAAGCTAAAGCCCTGAGTACAAAAAATATGTTAACTAGTTAATCATTTTTTCATAAAACCGATAGTCCCTCATTTGCAAGGCTATACTTCCTCTTAGCCTTGGGGATTGTTCACAACCTGTTCAAATAATGAAAGACATCAATTATATTTTATTGAAAAGAGAACATGATGATTTTAATCAATGTCTTGGACATTAAACTTACTAATATATCATTGAATACGTCAAAAACGACATCTTCTATAGTTCTTTGTGACATTTTTGTGTTTCCAGGAACAATTTACAATAGACTTTGCAGAAACGAAGAATAAAACAATTTTGTATTTCCCTTCATGGAAGCCGCCATTTTCTAAAATTCTAAAATATAAAGCAATATCCGAGGAAGTACGAAGAAATCCGTTTAAGGTATATAAGGTGTCTAAATTAAAATCGATAGAATTTTTATATTGTTTGCCAAGATGTAGTGTATATCATGCTCTTTTCAAAAATATAACAGAAAGTATGTGTCATGGGGCTCTTTTTCAAGTATCGGTTGTGCAAAATTGTCCGATTTTGTATAGATATTAGGCAGTGGCTATTTTGCAGGCTCTAGCCTAACGTCACGGTACCCAAATTGCACGAGTACCCAAATTGCACCTATTCAACATAAACAGCTGAGAAAATTTTAAAAGTTTTCTTTGAGACTAAACAATTTGTATTTTGATTATTTGACATTATACACGTCTTACAAAATAGGTAAATATATTCAAATATACACTAAACGTTCACAGTATAAATCAACAGATGAAGCTTTCACTGAAAAGAAAATGTACGAAAACGCCGCCATGCGACGTTCTCCTAAAGTCATCTTTTAAAATGAACAAAAAAATATGTTACAAGCATCCGTTTCTTAAAAAATGAATAGTGAGCATGTACTAATGTCAAATTGCTTTAAATATTTGAAAAAATAAAACAAAACATCTGTTATTCGATTTTTAATGATGTGAATTTAAGCATGGATGCAATTTGGGTACTCCTCATTACGGAAGCATTGATAGTTTGGAGGTCGATTCAAACCCATTTTTCTATGACTCAGTATGGATTAAAAATCAAATTGGTGTACCTATATAATGAAGAAGGATACGGCTACAAAATAAACACAGAATGGAAATTTTTGTCTTGATCATAAAAAAACGTAGGTGAAAAAACTGTCAAAATAGGTGCAATTTGGGTACCCTCACGTTAGGTAAGCGGAAGAAAATTTTGCCTGTAAAAACGATTTTGTCTTCACGCAGATATGCAATTTTAAGAACTGACTATTATTTCAAAATCAAAGAAAATTTAAACATATTTGATTTTGAAGCTATGTAATTGATTTTGTTAGATTGCATAATGTTTTATTCAATTTTTATGCCATGAGATTTTCACTTTTATATTTTTACAACATATACAGTTGAAAAATCAGAGATTTTATTCTTATGCATTCGTGTCGCATTAGACTGTGACTGGCTTTATAAGTAATTTCAACTACTATTTTGATATGATTTCATTGCTACAAATGGATGCTCAATATCATCGTTTTATTTTTATTCTATTTTACAAATTCTTATTTTCACTTTGACTGATAAATGTTTTTAAACGATTAAATGTATCTCAAATATTGATACTATTATTTTATTTAACTATATGAGTAATAATTTGATTCTTTTATGTTGACAATGTACAATTTCGTACTACTTTTCAAAAGTAAATATTAAAATCCACTCTTTACAAAGAACCGGCACAATAAGAAAATTCCCTTTATTGCCGGCGCCGGCAAAATAGTCATTGCTATATAAATATGCTATTTTTCCGGCTTTAATTTAGATATTTTTATCAGAGCCGTCAAAATAGCCACTGCCTAGATATTATTATAATCACATCGAAAACCCAATTTTGTGTGATAGAAAGAAAACTAAACGATAGAATTTTAGGATTAAATATAAGAACATTCATCATTACTTCGTGTACTTTTAATACTTTTAATTACCAAAGGAGATCTCGCGAGGATTTCCTAGTGGCCGGGAGAAATTACGTTAGTTCGCCGAGTTGCGAATCTCTTGTATTATATGTCTCTGATATTAGAAGAGAGTTCTTATAATGTGCTTTTTAAAAATAGAATAAAAATCGGGACCACAGGACTCGTCTTTCTTGCTACAAAACTAAATAGGTAAAGTCACTACACCGATTCCATTATAATCGCACTATCAGAATGTTTTTAATTTGCATCTGTAAATATTTTCTTGCACCTATGTTGTCACACCCAGCACGGGCAATAGTGCAATAATACTCAATTAGAGGACTGCACTGTATTGGAAGAAGATAAAAGTTACCGTATCTGAGTTATCTCCCCTTATGTGGTGAAGTTGAACAAAATTTAATCAAACACAAAAATATTCTGTATTTGTTAAAATAAAACACATAATTTTCTTCATTAAGATGAAAAGTCTTACAAATGAATTACGTTCTTATCTTCAGTTTTTACACATCTAATTAAAGATCTAGACCGATTGTTTTCTACTATTTTACAATTCAAGATTGCGAAAGACACCCGATCGATCTACCTTAAAGTCGTTTTTCTGTCGCCGTATTGTATACAAAATAGTTGGAACTCTCCTCAAATTAACTCTTCAACCAACCGGTGTAAATCTAATTAGACGTAACATTTCCCAAGAGTGATTTCTTATCTAACACTTTAATTAACTCCCGAAATTATTCCCAGGAAAAATATGATGTTGAACAAAAGAATTAATGATGTGCGATCAGATAAAACACGGATTTATTTCAAAAATATTCAAATATTGTTACATTTTTCAGTTTTAAGTCATTCAAAATTATTGCAGGTATATTTTAACAAGACTGATTAATACATCTTCGTTTAGTTGGAAAGGAATGGACATTTGAAGACAGTTGAATTTTCATACCATTAGATGATCTATATTAAGTAAGAAAATATAATCAATTTAATAAGTAAATTTTATTTAGAAGCGGCGAATAAATACATAACAATAAATACCATGAGCTCAACGGAGCTTTTAAACCTGAATATATAAAAAATCACAATACATACACACAAAACGGCAATATACAGTCAAAAACATAAAAGCAAGCCGAGAATAATGTGCATACAAACAAATTAAAACCAAACGCAAGCAATGTACACAAAAAAGTGAAAAAGGAAAGGAAAAGAAGAAATAACTTAGCTAAAAGCAAATACTTACAAAATCTCCATGAAAAACGAGAACAAAAAGAGAACTAAATTTTCAAGCAAAGAAGAAAAAACCCAAGATATTAGAAAACAACACAACACATTTTTTTTTTTGCGTAAAATAACCAAATTCACCCCCAATGCGTTTATTTTTCATAACGAGTTCCCATGATTGCCTCTGAGGATAGACATCAACTGCTTTTGACCCTTCACATGTAACACCCTCCGGTACTTTATCATTTTCAATGAGCTCAAATAACCGCGATTAATTTCCTACCTCTAAACATTTGCTAAATATTTAATTTCTCAATTTTTAAAATTTTAGTCGTAGCTAAAAAGATATGTTTCCAGTGTTTACAACCTGTATTTATGGTAAAATTGAAACACACAAATAATATAAAACAAATAGATTTCGGCATCCTGTTATACTTTTTGTTACTACCACTGAGTGTATGCCTTGATGGAGGACTACAAGTCACCGAGGATATCATAATCCCGGTAGCCAGTGCATTTGAACTAGTATGTTATCATTTTAATATTGAGACTTGAGAAGTTTTCAGTGAAAAACTTGTTACACTGTTCTGCTGATGAACTACAGTACTTGTATTTCATTCTATACTACAAACAATATACCACTTTTGTGGTATACTGCACCCACTGGCTACACCACCATTCACCCTCACATTTAATCCTATGCAATTACATTTACCTCCAAAAATAAACAGACAAGGTCTGCATACTGCATCTTTGAAAATTATTATCACATTTGGTGGTATAAGGAGCCGAAGAAGTAAAAGCTAGATAGCGTCATGTAATTTGGTAAATAGTCTTTTTTTAATTCCTTCTTGTAGCTATTTTTCTTTTCTTGGATGTTTTTCTCAGACGGAACATTTATTTTCCCCTTTGCGAGTCTCGCTTATTTATTTTCACTTTTCACACATTTATTTTGTTTGGCAAAATCCTTTCATTCAAGTTTGGGCAAGAATATTTTTCAGTTATTACCAGGCAAAAATATCCATGTCCAAACCCCAACCCCAGAGTATCATTCGGTCGTCCCTATTGTCTTGTCAGTAGTATTTGTCAAATAACTATCCAGGACGCATGATACTTTTTTCGTTAGTCTTTATTAGTGCTTGAACTATACAAAACATAGTCAATTTGATAAAAAATCTTTTCTTTTCTTTGGAAATGACAAACAATTAAATAGATAATACATATATATTTAAGAAACATGCTGAGCTTTTGTCGGATACAAAAATCATTAATTTTCTTAAAGAAAGAATAAATTATCCCACATCCTATGTACAACTGAATTATATATATTTTTTTTGTATTTACAATAAAATAGATTTACGCCTTCTTGATATGACATTGCTGACGTCAAGTTAAATAATTATAGGTTAAAAGTTCATTTTGATTTCATCTTTTATCCTATTATTCAAAATAAAAGAATCAAAACACAGTGTAAAACCAATCACTTTTAGTATCTGTTTATACAAACAAATACTTTCTGGTCAATTTCAATTCATTGGATGTTTAAATATTAAAATGACATGTTAAAAGACCACATACAGATTTTCCCATCGGAAATCGGAATGTACACAATACTTTATGTTTCTGTTGTTTTACTGCAAATATATGGTAAAGTTAAAATTTTATTTATAAAAATAATATTTTGTGTGTAATTTGAAACAAACACACACCGTGTCTGAATATAATTGAATAAAAATAGATGTGGGATAAACGTCAATGAGACAGCAACACAACAACACTGTAAAGCCAATGGCATCTAGATATAGAGGTCAATACACGTTCTTCAACAGTAGGTAGTTGTCTATGAAATATGTCAAGCACTAAATCGCAGTCATAAGTTTTTTATGACAGATATAAAACAGAATAAAATGCAACATCAGCAAAATAAATTTCATATTTCGTGACACTACTATTCCCTTCATTGTAAAAGTTTTATACCGACGTCTGATCGAATATCATTGGTGCAGGTATACAAGCTGGGTCGACATAATAAGTATCTCTTATACTATCATAATGAAAAAGAAGGGATATGGTGTATCAATCATGACAAAAACAATCAGTTC
The DNA here is from genome assembly GCA_017311375.1 of Mytilus coruscus. Lineage (NCBI taxonomy): Eukaryota > Metazoa > Mollusca > Bivalvia > Mytilida > Mytilidae > Mytilus > Mytilus coruscus. Next base: position 40,737,204 of record CM029595.1, read on the forward strand.
ACGCACTTGGAAAACCAAAAGCAAAGGAACCTCACTTTTATTGCTGTTCTTCATCTCAAATTCACAACCAGTGCTTCAACTTAAAGAAAACCCTCACACGTCCCTTTAAATGTCTGACGGTTCCTTGCATCGGTTTTAGCGTAATCATGTATGCATATGTATTATCAAAAATATTTAAAAAATATGACAAAAAAAACCTGTATTAATGCCAGATGCAGAATAGTTGATGTATGGGATCTATGAAAGAATAATGTTTGTAGTAAGATGTATAAACTGAGACACAGTAAACTTTCAAACCACTTCATGATTCATTTGTATTTTGTGTCGTTCGTTAGGTTCAGTGTTGTCTAATTCACAGATACCCTACATCTTCTTGAATTCTTTATGGCGACCATAGATATTGTAAAGCGATAATTTCAGCTATTCTTCCTCATTACCTGACTTGAATAATTTTTAAGTTAATACATATATATCTCTGCTAATAGTGAAATCGCCATAAAGAGAATATGCTCTGGCATATTATGATTCAACTCAATATGCTAATGTTATTCATTAAGAATGGCATGTTGGTAATAGTAAATCATCGCGAAAATCATACTAGACTCTAGATCCGTGAATTTCAAGAAAAAAAAATTTAGATCAGAAGTACATATTTTTATGTTTGTAGGGGCCCCGGTGGCCAAGTGGTCTAAGAAGTCGAACTACTGTATCACTATAGCCTGTCAACACTGAGGTTGTGAGTTCGAAACCCGCACGTGGCAGGTGCGGTCGACTCCAATCTTAATTGACTAGGATTGTCTGTTTTCCTACCGAATGTCAGTGGTTCTCTCCGGGCACTCCGGCGTCCTCCGGCAATAAAAACTGACTGCCACGAAATAGCACAATAGTGCTGAAAGTGGCGTTAAACACCAATCAATCAATCAATCAGTTTTATTTTTGTAGGATCTTCAATTCAAAGGCCACAATTGTCAGTATTTTAGCAAGGATTAACAAAAAGGAAGGTTTCTGGCTTGAAAGATATAAAACCATCTATAGGAGTCATAAATTACTGGAACGATTATGCTGTATGTTTTTTTTCCAAGCTTGATAGTAACCTTCTATTCACACCTCCTCCTTCGTGAGGTCAGACCATTGGTCGCTTGCATTGTAAAGTAATTTATAACATTTCCTTTTTTTCTATTCCATTTTTTAATTAAAAAGTACAATTTAATGAAAAAAAGCGTCAATGACCAATACATACATAAATTAAAAATTTTTAATACAAAAAATAAGTGTTTTGTTTGTAATTTTTGTAAATTGACAGAGTCGGATAGCCCCGAAACCTACATTTAGTGCTTTTGCTTCTATTTTATATGTGCGATTCACCGATTCACACGTTATTGATGTTTCCATATTTTGAATGAATTTGGTAATATAAAATCAAATATTAAATCAATAGTGTGAATACATTAAAGAATCTGAATATTTATTAAGGAAATGGCCACATGTCAATTCGAAAATTCGAAAATTCATATTAACATTATTACACAATAAAGAAACTCTGAATTTCAAATAAATCTTGGTTAACCCTTTCTTATGTTGTATTATTTAAATTCTAATAGTTACATAATTTAAGTATGAACATAATCAAATTACTAACATTACTTGACTGATTGAAATGAAGTAATGTCGATCTGTGAGAAAAATACTTGTTTCAAACTGGTTTTAAATAGAAGGCGCATCTTTTCTTGTGATCTGTATCAATCAAGGGAAAAATAAACAAGCTTTTACGGTAATTTTTAAAACAGTGGTACTCAGAAAACACAAACATATTTACTATTTCCATATAAGAATAAAAGAAGTTGTGGGATATACGTAAATTAGACCACAAGGAAAACAACTAAAAAATCTTAGAGGGCAACATACGGTCTTCAAAAATAGACAGATGTCAATCACAATATATCAAGCTCTAAATTTTCCCGAGTCGAAAAAAAATGTGAATAGATAACAAAACTATTACAAATCTGTCTTCCTCACCGTTTCCTAAAAAAACCACTGACGAATTTGCTGACTTGGGACAGGCACATGAACAAGTGTCGGGTTTAAAGTAGGTTTTACGAGATCTCAATCCCATTCCTTATAATCTAGATCAGTGGACTAGACAAAAGGTACATAATTATGAGAATGATACTGACAAAGAACGGAAAGAACGGGAAGGGCTTAACACTCAAAACACGTAAATATTTTTTTTAATTGTGAATGTTTCAAATGTACAGATAGAAACATAAAGCGGAAAATATTTGAAAAATATATTTTTAGTTGTAAATTATCAAATAGGCGCAAACCATAAAAATAAATTTATTAGTCGTATTGTAATTAAAGTTGAATTTATATATAACTTCTATGGAAAAGCGATTTGTAAATTGTCAAATGGCGCAAAACTTTAAACCATAGGTAGTTTACGCCCTAAATTGTTTCAATACTTGATCATACATGTACTTGTTTATCTTACGATAAAAACCTTACAATCATCACATGAAAATATAAAATCAAAAGGAACTATGTTACAGGAAAAATAATCAGCAATTCTATAAAAGATTCATGGCAATAATAACATTTACTGTCATGTGATTCGTCGTTTTATTTTTTTTCTTATTAAAGTTAAATTTTCAAGTTACAAGTATTGGCGAGTAAACCAACACGACTACCGTTAATAGGGGAATCAAAAGTCACAATCCCAGAGAACTATACACGTCATACATGAGCAAGGCAAACTCATTCTTGAAAAGAAATGAGAAAGGTATCTCGGCAGAAATAGAAAGAAGGAAGCGCAATATTAGCAAAGAACAATCAGTAATAAATCTTTACCAAAATGAATTCCAACCAAAAATAAAACAAAATAGAAAATAATGATATTAAAAAAATTCGGAAATTATGTTCGAGGTAACCAGTATGCTATTCAGACTTTATACAAAAAAAATCTATCCCATAATTATTAAATAACAAACATTGTGAATATATATCTGTTTGTATTGTATAAATATTTAACAAGAATTAGTAAACATTTCCCATCTTATGTTCAGTCTCTGAAAATAGTACAACAATTTGCGGTGTAGGCGCTGTTCCATTTTTAAGTATGATCTTTATGAATTGATTGGATTATTCCTCACACAATGATGCGGCTGACGTCACAAACAACCTTACTATGTTTAGTCTCTACTTTTCACTGAAAACGAATAAACTACAATTTATAACCAATCAAGTTTGCGGATAATTATGCAAACAAATATTTCTCGGTCATTTTTAAATGATCAAATGTCTAATATGGGAACGATTATTTCTGTTAGCTGAATGATAATACAATTTTCACAGGTATAAATGATTTAAAAAAAAAAGATCGGAATGTACAGTTTACTTCGCATTTTACTTGTTTTACTGCAAATATATGGTAAGATTGAAATAAAATTTAGTATATTTTGGAAAAATTCCTTTTATCATGTTTTTGCTCCGTACAGTTAAACATTGAAATGATATTGCAAGACCACCGTATCGTAAACTACTGTTTACTACGTCGAATTATATTTACAAAACACATAGGTTGTGATAACTGTAGTTCAGGATAAGTTGAAAAATAGAATTTAAAATAAAAAAAAAAAAGAACTGGCAAAATGGAATACGTATTAAGCAAAACTTTTAAAATTGGAAATAATTCAAACAATTACTTTGAGTTCCCTTCTTATATATATGTGTAAATCAACTGATCGATTATTTATTTAATGAATTAAATCATGCTTTATATGGTAATGCAGTATAAAGAAATAAGATTCAGAAACAAGCAACATTGCTTATTTCAATCATACAAAATTATGAATGCTGTCAGTGACTTGAATCTAGTAAGAATAATAAATACAACATAATATGTTTGATTGTATTTAAGAGTTAAATGCTTCTTTTTGTAATCTTATAGGGAAAGCGTTTCATACTAAAAATTTACACACGCTCAACGGTTTTACACCCTTATAAATTTACAAAAAGAAGCATTCAATTTCTGATAATTATATGTTTATGCTACAACCATGAAATAACGAGTAAAACCAAGCCTTTCGTCTGTTTTTCTATGCATTGTTTTAAAGTTGTCACGGAGAGGACGTGCAGTTATAGAAGTTGCATTTTATACGGAAATTACACTTAGCTTTTGGAATGTCTCGGCCATTGAAAGTGTATGAAATTTCTACGTAATGTAATTTTGAAGTTCGAGAAAAAAAAAAACCGAAGGGAACGAAATAAACTAGATGTCTTGTAAGACTAGCATATAACTGAAGATGCCATATCATGGTGTGATCATTTAACTTTCTCAATATATATTACTGTACCAATACAAAAAGCGTACTATTGCCTTCATCAGTTAAAAATCCAACACAAAAAGCAAAATAATAATGAAATCAGTGGAAAACCAACAAGAGCATATATTAGTACATGGCGTATGTTAGCATAAATAGTGCACGTTAACAAAAAATGAGAAATTGAGATTAAAAGGTCTGTTGACATCAGTTAGGACATTTTTCACTTGCATTATACATTGTAGTTTAATTTAATTTGGTTAAGTCCAATTTGTTGCTGTTTTGACATTTCTAAACTTGAATGACATGACCAAAAGCAAAGAAACATCGCTTTTATTTATCTATTCTTGGTTAAAAGACAATCATATAGTTAAATTTGTGCAACAGATTACTAAATCTCCGTGCAAATGTAAATCCGCACATTACCCATACAGTGAGGGCATTCCAACTTATAACATCTAAAACACGCCCGCACACACAAACACACAAAGACAAGTTTTTCATTAATTAGAGCAAAACCTGTTCATAAATAATTAGAATACCTCTACTTTCACAATATTTGGTTATGATACATCATAAGTTTAGATCAGCAAGCGTTGACTTCCTATCATGCTCTGTAAATGGATTTTTTTTTAGAATGAGCTATACACCTCCGCAGTACACTTTTCAGTCAAATGTTTATTTGAAAAAAAATAACATGATTTATACTACGGTAAAACATTTTCAATTAAGGTTTTACAGGTACGATTGACGCTTTTGGTTTTACAATTGAGATGAGCAGCAAGAAAGAGATGATTCCATATTTTTCTTTTACCAAGGTCGTACTGTTAAACTATGCTTGATTTGTGTAACTCTAGATGTTAAATGCTACGTCACAAAAAGGCAATCTGATTGAAATCAAAATCCTGTGTCCACGCTGCGCTTGAAAGCAAGAGCGACATGATCTGTATTTTAATCAGATTGCATCATATGGATAGTTTAGATCACGTAAATTTCAGCACAATATTACAGATAAAAAATACCCTACAAAAGATTTTCAATGATATTTTCATTGCAGGTGTTAGTAATATTACGCCTTGTAACAATAATGAAAATGTTGGGGAACATGATCCTAAAAAGAAAAATCATGACACTGATGCCGAGACAGGTAAATATAAGATACTTATTCTAACGTAAATATGACTCCATTTTTACTAGGATGACAGGTCATCTGTAGTAATGCTATCGCCCAGATTCTGAGTGTGCCGCTTTAAACACGCATTACTGCGTATACATATATATAAATGCGCTGACTTCATATATATAATTATTATGAATGAAATTTCACGAGAATATTTGTTTAAGAAGATTTATTTGTAATATTGACATGGTTTGCCGTGAGAAATATATATCAGTAAAAAAATCATTAATCTGTGTGTACGCGGGTTATTCTTGGTATGAAAATAGTCGTTTTGTACCCATAATGCACGCGGATGAATTTCTCACTTGATGACGTATCAGCATCAGCAGTCAAAGGTTACATAGACTGGTACCCGTCCGTTATTTGACAAGTTTGACAATACCGTCTTGTATCAAACTCCATACAGCGTTATCGTTCGGGTCATACTTCCCTTTCTCTACAAGTGTAAAGAAGCGTAGCACTATGTCACCACTGTTTCGGAGTTTGGTCAGGAATGGACTAATTTACTTTTTTGAAATGGCCCGGCGATCTCGAACCCTGATGCTTTTAGTGTATATATGGTGATGGTTTTAATATGGTGGAGGATTTAATGTACACATAGATAACCGAAACATACCTACTCATTTGAGATTTTCCCGACGTGGACGGAAGAAGAATTCCAGAAGAAGAAGAAGAAGAAGATGCACAGGTAAACGCTTATTTGTTCATCTTCACCGCTTCAAAGATGGGACAGCATCAAAGAAAGCCATGGTACAGGTGAATGATGTAATTTCAAGTTGCCAAAATCGAAGGTAAGATCATTAACTCACCCGAATCGTTTGGTATAAATTTTAAGATGCGGATCCAGGATTCTGAAAGGGGGGCCGGGGGTGTCACACTAGACAAAATTTTGGGTGGTATAGGTAAAAAGTCTGGATCAACCATAAATGAAGCTCCATAAAGGCCCCTAAGTATTATGCTCTATTTGTTCGAAGATAGATTTGTAAACGAGAATACCCTAGTGTTTAGAAATTGGTCATAGTTTCTCTGTCATGTGGGTCTCATTGGGGTCTAAGCGTGACGCGGGATTGGCCGATTTTTGTAAGCGTGACACGTGAAAGTCAAATTATTGTAAGTGAAAACGGGAAATAAAGTCGGGCGGGACACGTGAAATTACCAAAAAATGAGCCGGGAATCCGGGAAAATCATCATTCTATTAAGCGTGAATGAAAATTTGCTGTCAAAAAATGAAAAAAGGGATGTGGATTGACTGCCAATGAGACAGATGTCCACTAAAGTTCAAATGAAGTGGATGTAAAACCCCCATCACACTAGACCAAGACCATGAATAAGGAGTTGACCTAAAACTTGAGTGATTTACTAACTAAAATAGATTAGATTGCAGTGAGATCGCGGTATGGTTGGCTTGAATATTCATTAATTTATTTCATAGTTTTTGCGTTGATACTGCGATCTTGCTATGATCCTAATAAGATCCTGCTACGATTTCGCTACGACAGTAACACGTTCTATAGTTACTATCTTGTCACGCTCTTGCTGCGTCTAATAAGACCTTACCACGACTTACACGATCTCTGAACACTTCTTCCATAACCTTCCCGATTGCAATACGTGTCTTAACTACGATCGAAAAACGACTCCACTTCGTTGTCACTAAGCATTTCGTCCCTATAAATATCTTGACTTTCCCATTGTACACATCAGTTTCCTGGAGATAACGTTCCACTAAAGGTATTAAAACACTTAGAGATCGGGGTGCTAAATAAAAAGCAAAGGTCTCAAAAAGGTATGCAATTTTGAAATTTCCAATTTGCAAATTAGGAAATAACACAATTCTCGTGGCAAGGACGTAGTAGAATCGTAGTGATGTGGACGAGGACGACAAGGGCAAAGTAGCAGCGCATTATTGTCTTCCTCATCGTAGAATAATCGAATCAATATTGTAGAAGCGTAATTAAGACGTATAGTGAAATCAGGATAGTCGCAGTGAAATCTTATAGGCCTACCTAATGTTGCAGCGAAATAATTTCCATTGGCTACCCCGATTTCACCACGTTTCCAATACGATGCTTCTACGCCCATCCCGATCTAACTACGTCCTTACTACGACTGAGTTCATACGGTTCTACTTCAACTAGTTTTGGCCATGACTACACTACGAATGTTTTGAGCATATTCAAAGCTCCACGATCATGAAGACTTGGCATGTCCTTATTACGACCTTACCACGATCTTACTATGACTTTTAAAATTTTATAATTTCTGAGATCGTAGTGGGATCGTGGTCCTAGTGTGATGGGGATATAAGTAATTTTTGTTTGTTTATCATATCAAATGTATTCCGTTTTTTCTCAATATAATCTTATGACAGTCAGGGCGTAGCTGCCGTTAGGCACTTTAGGCACGTACCTATACACATATTTTTTTCATAAAATATTTTTTTTTATATACAAAAAATAAAAACAACATTATCTGTAGATACATGTGAACTCGGTAAAACTCTTTAACTATCAAATGTCATTTGTAGACTAGTCTATCATCCTTAGTGAATTGAGTATTGGATAGAATGTCATTATATTCCACCTTATATAAACTAAAAACTAGATCTTTGGTTCAGATTATTTCATTTCTATCAACAAATACTTGATAAGCCTCATCATGCACAAAACCCTGCCTTTTTTTATATACATGATTTATTTTTTATTAATTGTTGTTGACTTTCAAATAGCTTTCCACTTGGTCCTTATCCGACCTACAATAAAATCCTTGCCGAAGTTAGGCGTTCGTTTGGTTGTGCGTAATGTATAGTTACGGAGTCACGTCTGGTCAGAATGGGGACGTTAAATCCGATGCCGCTAGTGTAGATCTAGAGAGAATGTCACGCTCTCTACACGTTAAACAACTTGCAGCAGCTCTTTGAGGGGTTCGTAGGTGGTCTACTGAAAGGAAAAATCTATGTTCCTATCCAAGAAAACCACATTTTCTATGCATTGCATTTCTAAAATTCCAGACCTTCATCCTCGACGATCAGGACCTAGCTACCTGTTGTATTTTTGGTAAATTTGTTTTTGTCCTGAACAATCATGAACTATTTGCCATTTTTAGCAACCAATCAATCAAATAGCTTTCAGCAACTTCGAGTACTCTCAAATCTACCCAAGACCTGATGGGCGCAAGTTCAGCGGCCCCAGACCCCCTGCCGCAATTTTTACCCACAGTGCATTGGACATGTAGTTACGCTTCTCACAGTCTTGACGCCCAGAGTACCACCCACCTTTGGCGAGTCACTGACAAACTTTTTGTATCATTCCTTAATTTGTGACACCAGTAAGCCATTTATCGGTTCCCTGATATCTTGCCAATGGTAATACAAGTGTGATATACCGATAGGAGGGCTCTTGCAAGGCGACTTCTTATAGAAAAAAAATATAAGCGGGAAACGGGAAACTAAAAAAATGATAGGCGGGATACGGGAATCTGACAAAACAATAAGCGGGAACCGGGATTAGATCCCCCCAATGAGACCCCTGTCATGGAAGGACCTCCCCAAAAAGGGACATTTAAAAAGGGGCATGTACAGCCATCTCAAGTGGAAGTTGGGACGATTAATGCCTTGTGTATGGTGTCTCTGCAAGTTAAAATATCCTTTTAATAAATTATTTAGGGGTCTGTAGTTTGCAAGGCAAAATTTTGTGTCCCTACCAAACATGCATGACATGTAAAAATTTTCCTGTGTCAGTTAAATTTTGGCCATTTATATATATCTTTGTAAAACAAATTTACATACCTATCAATTAGATTTATTTGAAATTTGCTAGCTGGATATTTATGAAATATTTGCAACTGGACATCTCAGCATATCTATATATGTCAAATGAATGATACATTTTACTAAGAATCTTTTATTTCAATTAAAGAGTATATGCCATAAAGAGCAACGTAACTTATTAAAATTATTTTCATATATGATGATCATGTATAACATGTCGTTGTGTGAATCTTATAGTGTTGTATGTCCACTTTTGATAAAAATGGTGACAGCTATATATTTGATATCCAAGTGCAATGGTCTATTTCCCTATACAATGTACACCTATAATACAAGATTTCTACACTCTACAAGATTTTGTCAGAACTACACTGTTATATCTCCACCTTCCCGTTTGATAACAATAGCTTATTCATCTAGTTAGTTCAGAGAAGAAAAAAAATTATAGTGTTGTATCTCCACTTTTTTCAGGTATTTTTGCTGTAAAATAATTGTTATTAAAATTATCCTTGTAGTGCTATGATTAAATTGTTTGCATGGTTTGAACTCAATCTATAAGCAACTCTTAGCAAATCCAGTAGTCCAGACTTGGGGATATTACAATCTAATTAAAATATAATGAGATTGGGGATATTACACAGTTAAAAAATCCATGGTCTATCTCAAATAGAAATATAGGTATAAACTAAAACAAAATTGTAAAATGTTCTATCTCCAGAAAAAGGGATGCTTTATTTATCTAAGTCAAATGCGGATCCAGGTTTTTGAAAAAGGGGGCCCGCAGGTCCCTTTACTAGACAAAATTTGTAGTGAAACCGGTAAAAAGTTTGGATTAACCATAAATGAAGCACCATAAGGGGGAGCCCGGGCACCACCCCTCCTAAATCCGCCCCTGTAAGTTGCTTGTCTATTAGAAAAAACCAAATCAAAAGAAGACTTACTCTTCATGTACGTAAATTCGATTCCTATATATATAATTTTTTACGACTCAGTAATACAAATTACAATGTACTCTAAGTGGGTAAAGCTTGCATATTCACAAGTCAGCATTATACATTTTTTGAGATTGCTAAATTTAAAATATTTGAGAAATAATTCCTTCATGTCATGCTCTATGCTCATTTTAACATGGGTAGGCATTATATTTGTCGTTATTTTACACTGAGCGTTAGCAATGTGTAAAATATGGTCAAATATAATGCCTACCATGTTAAAATGAGCATAGAGCATGACATGAAGGAATTATTTCGATTCTAAAAGGACAAAATAGTATTTTTATCAGTCGAAGCATAGGAAAATGTTTAAATTATTTTTTAATACAGCAACGTTTACTTATAAAATTATATGTGTGCTGTTTCTTTCAGGAAAATGTATATACTAGTGAATCAATGGTTTAAAACTACCAGGATGTAATGAGAGATGTCAAGTAATGAACAAAAGAAGTGACATGAAGTTAGACAATAGAACTTGAGGTGCTAGATTTTGTGCTATTGTTACTTGCAGATATATTACTGGATTTTGTTAAAGTGTGAACTGTAAACTCACAGGGATCAAAATTGTGAATTTAAGAATTAAATTTTCATATCTATTTACTGAGTTTATTGCTGCCCAAAAAGAGGGTTTTGTGCTTTTTTACAACATATTTTGTCATAAATTGATTTTATATCTTTTGGTGACAGTTGCTTATTACAATTAGGGCCCAGTTGTTGACATGTGCCGTATATAGTAATCTCTTTGTTCGTCTGCCTGTCACCATGGTCAACACTTCTATGTCATACGATAAGTCAAGATTGCCTCAACCAGTTCAAAAAATTAATATGCAAAGTGGAAATAAATATAAAAGGAAGTTCCCTTGTGTATGAAAAAATGTGGTAGAAAACTTGGTATTTGTAAAAAAATCACAAATTTTGAGAATACATTTTTTGAGCTAAAATTTCCACATAATTTGATATCAAAGTTATGATATGCTTTTCAAAATTGATTCCAAATGTTAAATATTGATTTCTATTTTAATTTGGGGACTAAGTTTTTTGTCTTGCATGCAAATGCGAGTCATAGGGATTACACTCCAGTGACAGAGTAAACTATTTGCATCCAGCTTTATATTTCCGTGAGTAGATGACTTTGATGCTTCAAACAGTATACAAATACTTTATGTTACAAAGTTTCCCTCTGTCATGATTTTTTTATGTCCATTTTCCTTGACGTTTTTTTCATGGCTCAGAGACTTTTTGATTTTTTTTAATAGTTTTTAAATGACTGCAAACTTTTTGTGGTTGTATAATTTTATGACATTGTCGTCGCTGTCCGAAGCTAGACATTTGGTTTCCAGACAATAACTTGAGTATAAGTATACGTATCTATGAAATTGTACCACAAGGTTCCATACGACAAAAGGAAGGTTGGGATTAATTTTGGGGGTTATTGTCCTAATTGTTTAGGAATTATGGGCCAAAGACAAGCATTTTTCTTGTTGAAGGAAAATAACTTGAGTATAAGTCTGTGGATCTCTATGAAAATGTACCACAAGGTTTCATACCAAAAAAGAAAGGTTGGGATTAATTTTGGGTGTTATGGCGCTTACTGTTTAGGAAAAAAAGGGACCAAAACAATACTGTTATAATACTTTGTATAAATTGCTTATTTCTTGACCAATTGGACCACAATAGGTAAATGTCCAAAAGACCGGGTGATAAAAAACCTAAAAAATGAACATTCATAGTAGATCAACGCATTTAAATAAACCATTTTTTTCCAAATAACTTACATAGTACACAAATCTATATCATGTATATTGAGAACTAAAATATGCAGAAGACTAAAACATTTAACTGATATAATATAGAAATATGGTTGCCTGCACAACTCCAGCTCATTAGAAAATACGAATTATTGCAGGAAGGTGCCTGCTATCCTCATACAATACACTATCATTAGAATAGAATTTGAGCATTCAATGAATAAACATGTGCCTAACAGGTTATAAAGATGATCTAATACACCACTGTTATACATATATGATATGATAAAAAGCAGCAATGCAGATTATAATGATTGTCAGATGATGCATATAAGTGAATTATCACAACAGTACAGTCAGTATTACAGCAAGATTAAAATCCCTATCATTTATTCCTCAACCAACAGATCTTGAGTTCATCCGAGTAGACAGTACTTCAGTACTTTGACTATCTTCGGTAATCCAGCAACACCTAAATGAAAATACAACAGTGTCTACATTATACGTACCGAATCATACACAGACAGTATTCCGAATGCACGGAGCCCTTATTTGTTCGGAATTTACAAATAATTTCTTCTTTCACTATGACCAAAGTGTAGCAAATTTGGCCAACTTGAAACATAAAAGTAACAGATATTTCGGAAAATATAACGGTTCGGTTTGTTTCCAAAGAGGTTTTTCAAGTCTACCCTGAATTTGCATCACTAATGCAGTCATCCAAAAGTTTGAATAACATCGAAAGATTAATTACTTTGCTTTAACAAGACTGTGTCCACACTTGTTACAATGCTTATATTATTTTTCAACAATCATACATATACGGATAATATCAAAGTGTTATTCGTTCTATATACATTGCTATGTAGGACAGTTTTGATATACTATACCAAATTATACATGATTTTGCAATATTTTGCATTGAATGATATCAATAACCAAAATGAATTAATGTGTACATTAAGATAATTTATGACTTTTTTTCTGATCGAAGTTTGGTTTTGGTAAAGAATATCGTTCTACTTATTTTCTTATAGATTCGCAAAACTTTCTAATTTATTCTAAAATTGCAGGTTGGAGTCAATAAACATTTATAAGTTGGTTACAGAACTACGACAGAATGTTGTTATAACCTAATTTTACATGACTGTGATACTGTACATTTTAGTAAAAAATGAAAGACTTGAAAATGACCCATGTGTGAAATTAGCCAAGTCTCTTTCGTATAGTGTAAACTCTTTACTTTCTTATAAAGTACATTCAAATCTATTTTTTGGTGAAGGGCTTCTTGTTTAAAATGTGACGGTCACTTACTTTCATTTCGTATAAATTTAAAAAAACAGCATTATTTCTTATTGTAACAGATTTTCGAAATAAAAAAAAAAAAATGGGATTCACATTTTGAATTTGAAAGTAAAACTTTAAACCCAAGACTTCGGCAGAAACTGTCTAGTGAGATGAAGGCAGTAGTAGCATTCCACTTGAAATCAATAATAATACGGCATATAGCTGAAATTGGTATATAGAGGTGTCGATTTGAAAAAAAAGTTAGCTCGTTAAATCTTTAGCAATTTTCAATCATCATTGTACATGTATATCATCATAGGATAATAATTCATTATTATATATTTTTATCAATTATCCATATTTCAAGACATGTTGTCAACTACTTTTTTCAAATAAAAAAACCGATTGTTTAAAAAACACAATCAATCGTTTATACGAAAACAATGCGCAACAAATATTGTTGATTAATAAGGTAGACGAAGCTAATAATTATAGAATAACTAATCGAAGAATTCAAATAGAGGAAAATATTCAACGAGTGACCGAAGAACACATTAATTCACGAATGCGCGTAGCGCATGAGTTAATTATCAGTGTTGTTCGTTTACGAGTTGAATATTTTTCGATATTTGAATTCTTTGATTAGTTATTCTTTTTATTACATTGGCAAAGGTTTTTTTTAATGAAATTAATGTAGAAAATGTAAGGAACTATATCTTTTTTCTACGCATTCACAATTTGTTTTGATCCGACGTTATCGACGTCTTGACAACTCCTATTGTTGTATGACGTCAGAGAGTGAAATAACCACGTTTATTTCACATGTGAAATTATCGGTTTTTATTTGACTGGGAAATCAATGTAATTCATTGCTACCAATGTAATAATTTAAATTATCATATACTTTATAGAGTAAATAACTTATAATTTTTACAGTATGATAATAGCATTAAATTTACGTGAACTCCATATTTCCCGAAATGGTGCTTAGCGGGGCTGATATGGAAAACTTATCAACTGCTTCCGGCCGTTATCGCATGCCTTTCCGTAACGTTATCGCATTGCATTCCGGCGTTACTCGGCAAATTCAGGAAAATACACCTCAATGGTACGTTTTCAGTGAAAAACATAACAAAGTAGGGTACAAAACAACTATTAGGAAATATGAAATTATATTATGTAAAATGCAAAACAAATAATACAATAAATGCATTTTTCAAAGTTTCCAGCATTATTTAGCAAGTCACTTTACAAATGTTGACTTTTCCAAACAGTGTTCATTATGTTTTGTTGTTTTTTTTTATCGTCAATATAAATATATATTATACTGTTGTTTTTCTCTTCCGCTGAGGCATATGCTAGAACGTTTTCATATCGGATGTATTACATTTTGGCGTCCGTCGTCCGTAAACTTTTCACTTTTTGAACTTCTACTTGAGAACCACTTAAAAGGATCCATATATTAAACTGTTATTTTTCTCCATAGTTGAAGAATATGATAAAAAGATCATAACATGTCATTTTTCAGGCTCTTGGGCTGATATTGAACCTTGGTCTGATAATACATCTGATTTGAAAAATGCCATGTAATAATCTGATTCGTCTTTCAGCACTTATATAAATTGAACAGATATTGTAAATATTAAAGGCTACGAATAAGACAAAAAATTAAAATATGAATATTCTGTTTCAAACAATAATAAAAGTGGAATATAGAAATAATAATTATAGAATAACTAATCGAAGAATTCAAACAGAGAAAAATATTCAACGAGTGACCGAAGAACACATTAATTCACGAATGCGCATGAGTTAATTATCATTATTATACCTTACATTATATAGTAATTAATTGATTGGCTAATACGGAATCACGTGTCATAGTTTAATTTCGATGTTTTTTCCAAAAATTGGCAGGAGCGATGAATAACCCCATCAAATTGAAGCCTCCATCGAACAACCGTATTATTCCCCGGTGAATAACCCCGAAAAATTGAAGCCTCCATCGAACAACCCTATTATTCCCCGGTGAATAACCCTTGTCGTACCTCAATGATCACGAGTTAACTCCCTTTAAAGTATTACGTCACTTAACGTCAGATAAACAAAAACAAATATGGCAACGGCCAGGTTAGAAGTCTCCTTAGAAGTCCATCCAATGACGAAGAAACAAGACCAAACAAGACGTGGAAATTCATCTAGTGTCGACGATATCTCTTGTAAACGGCCCTTTTCAGGGCCATCTATATTTTGCGAAAGAGTCTACCTTTGTTGTACATACGCGAAATTTCACACAATAGACACAAAATAGTTTTCTTATGTAAGTGTTTTGACAATCTGTTACAATATTTTATTGTTATTTGTTCGTTCGGTATAATTAACAATTATGGCCCATTGAGTCGGTGAATATCCAAAATTGTCAACCTAGTAAGGGTTATTCCCTCGGCTAAAGCCCTCGTGGAATAACCCTTACTCGGGTTGACAATTTTGGATATACACCTCCTCAGCGGGCCATAATTGTATATTCTAATGCAATTTTATGTGACAATTTTTTCATTGGCTAAAAGTTACCGTCAAATCCACAGTTGAGCAGGCGTAACTAAGGAGGGACCCGCCATTTTGAATTGATTGAATCAACAAATGTTCGATTACTACAATATTATCGAAAATTAAACAACACCTACCTCGAATTCGCCGTTTAAATGTAATTTTATCCAAATTTGAATCGTAAAGGTAACGTAATAACCTCCAGTTTGTAAGTTTTCATTTGTATGACGTCACGTTTAGCCATGACGTCTTTGCGCCAAAATCATTCATGAAGTTTCGCGGATTTTTTTTTGTATGTCAAATTTATACATTTTTTAAGCTTTATCGTATTATTTCTTTTTGTAATGCATTAGAATCGGAATAACAGTACTGTAGTTGAAGAGTTGCCACCGTCAATTTTGATTTGACGGTCGCAAATCTCCGTTTTACTGTCTCCGCTACGCGTCGCCAGTAAAACTGCATTTGCGACCGTCAAATCGACAATTGACGGTGGCAACTCTTCAACTACAGTACTGTTATTCCCTAGTGTTGTTCGGTCACGAGTTGAATATTTTCTATATTTGAATTCTTTGATTAGTTATTCTTTTATTACATTGGCAAAGGGCTTTTTGATGAAATTAATGTAGAAAATGTAAGGAACTATATCTTTTTTCTACGCATTCACAATTTGTTTTGATCCGACGTTATAGACGTCTTGACAACGCCTATTGTTGTATGACGTCAGAGAGTGAAATAACCACGTTTATTTCACATGTGAAATTATCGGTTTTTATTTGACTGGGAAATCAATGTAATTCATTGCTACCAATGTAATAATTCGCTATATTTCGCTATTTGCAGTCAGTATGTTTCAACTTCGTAAAAATAAGCTAAAAAACATCGCTGAGGTATTCTTTACTTGCAAGTCAAAATTTAGCTCATTTGAATCGATATCCATGAAACCTTTAATTTGACATTTAGTTAAGAAGGTTGCGCATGTGTTCCGCATGTGGTTCATTCATTTAAAAAAAATTTAATAATGTCAACTTTGAAAAGTGAAGCAAGGGAGATAACAGGAATTACCATTTCGTAAAATGATCTGGCACACCAAAACCCATTCTTATACAGGAAAAACGATGGTTCCCTTACTTCTATTAAATAACACTTATCAGTTTTAATAGTAAAGCATATGAAAATAATGAAATTAACTATTTTTGAAGTGTCAAAAACTCTCTGGATGTTTTGGATAAATTACGTGCATTTGATAGTCCGTTCCATTCAGTTGACAGTTATGATTCTTCGACTCTGTACACTACACTACGGGAACCACACAATGTTATCATACAGAAGTTCTCTTATTTAATTAAATGGTCCTTTGATAAGCTCTGGTTGCAAATTTATTTGCTACAACTTATCTAAAGCCTTCTTCTGTAACGAAAAAGGAAAACTTGCTAGATCTACTTACTGGAACTGATTAGATGATTAATACCCCAGCACACTAGGACCACGATCCCGCTACGACCTCAGAAATTATGAAAAATTTTGGAAGTCGTAGCAAGATCATGGTGGTCGTGGTAAGGACGTGCCAAGGTCTTCATGATCGTGGAAGTCCACGACCAACTTTGAACATGCTCAAAAATGAGTGCAGTCGTGGCCAAAACTAGTCGTAGTAGAAGCATAAGAAGGCCGTAGTAAGATAGGGATGGGCGTATAATCATCGTATTGGAAATCGTGGTGCAATCGGGAAGCCAATATAAAGGATTTCGCTGCGACCTTACTACGATTTCACTGCCACTATCCCGATTTCACTACGTCTTTATTACGCTTCTACTACGCCTTTATCACGCTTCTACTAAGATATTGATACGATTAGACTACGATGAGGAAGTCGCTGCTACAACGCACTTGCCGTCCTTGTACGATCTTACTACGATACGACTACGTCCCAAACACGATAATTGCACGACCTCTGTTGATATAAAAAACAGATACAATAACTTCTACCTATAATTCAACCATGGACACACATGAACAAAACTTACTTCTGCAATCTTTAATTCAGCTGCACTGTATCGATTTGGCTGATCGGGCTACACATTTTTTGTTATAAGATGAAGGAGAAGAAATACTAGACAGCGTAGGTCCTTTTGGGTGCGCCCTTGGATTTCTGGGAATGAAGACTCCAGTTTGGGTATTACGACCGACTTATGAAAGAATTAAGGATGGCGCATCAACAGTCGTTCTTTGATTTTTTTAAGGATGCCTCCAGAAATGTTTGATGATCTTTTGAACAGAGTAAGAAGATAGAAACCCGATTCAGAAAGGCACTAGATCCCGGTCTGAAAGTTGCTATTACCTTAAGGCACTTAGCTTCTGGCGATAGGTATCCAACCCTTCAGTACGATTTCAGAGTCGCGCGCAATACTATAAGTATTTTTACTCTTGAGGTTTGCCAGTCAGTTGTACAGGAATATACTTTTATTCTTGAGGTTTGCCAGTCAGTTGTACAGGAATATAAAGATGAAGTCATATCCTGTCCAACAGAATCAATTGAATGGCGAGCTATTGGCAAAGAGTTTCAGAGAAGATGGAACGTGCCACACGCTTGTGGCGCACTCGATGGAAAGCATGTTGCTATTAGAAACCGGGCTTAAAAGCGGATCATTGTTTCATAACTATGAAGTTTTCTTTTCATTAGTGCTCCTTGCCTTGGAGGATGCAGACTACACATTTTCATGGATAGATGTAGGAGGTTTGGTTCCATGTCGGACGCCCAGATTTACAACGCGTCAAATTAATGGAGTGTTTGGAAGATAAGACTATTGGATTTCCAGAGTCAGATCCCTTACCTAATGACGACCTAAACATGCCATACCTTATCTTGGATGACGACGCATTTCGGTTGAGAACTTATTTGATGAAGCCATATTCTAGAGCGCAGTGAAAACGTAATGGAAACGTAGTATAGTCGCTGTTTGATCGCAGTACACTCGTATTGAGATCGCAATGCGATCGGGAAGGTCGTGGTACGGTCTTATCAGACATAACAAGAGCGTGACAAGATCGTAACTACAACGTATTACTATCGTAGCAGTATCTTATCAGGATAATAGCAAGGTCATGGTATGGACTTGAAAACTATGAAATACTGTATATTCAGGCCGACCATACCACGATCTCACCGCGATCTTAATTTTTTATAGATCGTAGTGGGATTTTCGTGGTCTTGGTCTAGAGTGACGGGGGCTTAAAGCTGTAAATTGTCTCCTTGACAACATCTATGTACGTTTCGGCAATTAAGTTTACTGACAGGTTGTAGGCATTCCTATGGACACCGATTAAGCCCTTTTAATAGCAGACTTGTTCCTATACTGTAATGAATCACAGTTTATGGCCAAACTCAGTAAAGATCCGTCTTAATTTCATTTAATTGAAAAATAAAAAAAAAGAAATAAAAAAAGAAACACTTACTGTTACATTATATGATATTTTTGCTTTCAAGAATTTTTTTTTTACTGTGGAAACTGTCGAATACAGACAGCAATAATTGTCCTTTTATAGATTTGGATATTTCAATTTCATTTTTTGGACGGTGATGTTCCTTTTGTCCCTTCTTACAGTGTGTATATTTCACAACTTGTTCGCTATGCCCGGGTCTGTTGTCGCGTTTTAGATTTCAATGAACGTAATTTATGCATAACTGGTAAATTATTAAGTCAATAAAACCTTTATTTAATTCTTTCATAGAAACAAAGATTTGGTTAGGAGGTTTAGCTGTACTTTTTAAAACTTGTTGTAAATTTATATACGTCTCATGTTAACTAATTGATCCTTTGAATAACTTATTCTTAAAGGTTATCAATTTTACACAGAAGTAACATCTTTGAAAATTGTTTTATCGGTACTAATATTGATTTTATTTTGAAAAATTAAAACATAACTAAATATATATTGCTTTTATTTATAGTTGTGTTAACTCATGATCCTGCATCCTGTCGATACTGTTTACTTATATTTTGGCATTGCACAAGGTCATGCGTTTCTCAAACTGTTTATGACGTCTTTACACTAAATCCGTTGGATGTATACTGATTGATACTTTAGTTTGGGAGAACATGATTTATTTATTAGTTGTAATTGGCTTTGAACTAGCTTTCAGTAACTGCGAGTACTCCTATTTCGGTGCTTTGTTTCTATTGTTTTTATGTTAGTTGTTTTGTGTCTTGTACCGATCTGTTGAGTTAAGCCAATTGCAACTGATTAAAACAGTTTTGTTATGTTGTGCTGTTACGTCACTGTCCCAGGTTTAGAGGAGGTGGGTTTGAGCACTCACAAACATGTTTAACCCCGCTACATTCTTTATGTACCTCACACAAGTCCGGAAGCCTGTTGATGTCTTTCTTCGAAAAATAAATTGTTATAAATTAGGCCGTTGGTTTTCATGTTTGAATTGTTACACATTTTCCATGTTGGAGCCTTTTATAGCCGACTATACGGTATGGGTTTTCTCATTGTTGAAGGCCGAGCGGTGGCCTATAATTGCTTACATCCACTTCAGACCTTATAAAACGCCACGAGTGTCTGATCAGAAAGTTGATGAACCAGGGATTTGTCAACCGAGAACGTCTCGTCTCTTTTCTATAAAAGTTCATCAGAAGATACCAAGACCTTGTTGATAAATATTCCGTATCAACTTCACAAATCATACATGATGGTCTTGAAGTATAGATTCTAGGTACTGAGGTTGTTTATCATCTTCATTACATTTTATAGTGTTCTTTTTTATCTGTCTTTGTATATTTTTAACCTTTACTGTTTAGTCCATTTTTGGTATTATCCTTTTGGCTCGGTACTTGTACATCACGCCATTGTGTTATTGTGCTGTGGTTATTTTTTTGTAATCTTGTCTTTCATTTTTGCTTATGTGCTTGTCTATAGAGTGCCTATATGCCATTTAATTTTTCTTTGTTGACATTGTTGTTAGTTTTTATAGCGATTAAGATTATAACACAATGTTCACTGCTGTACCCCAATTTTTGACATTTTTACCTATTATGTCTGTTTTGCTCACATAATGTTGTCAATATAATGAAATTCTATGCGCCTGTCATACAAATGAGAGGTTTAGCTAGCTATAAAACCAGGTTAAATCCTACATTTTCTACAAAAGGAAATGCCTGTACCAAGTCAGGAATAGGACAGTGTTTTTCCATTCGTTTGATCTGTTTGAGCTTTTGATTTTGCCATTTGAAAAGGGACTTTCCGTTTTAGATTTACTTTGGAGTTCGGTATTTTATTTATTTTACTTTTCATTTGAACTCTTGTGGATAGTTGTCAAATTCGCAATCATACCACATCTCCTAAGTTTAATATATAGACATATATTTTAATCTATAACATGAAATCAAAAAGACCTAGAAAAATCGTCATTATTCCATAGCATGTGCGTGTCTGTTTACTTATATATATTTTATACGCCCGTTTACGGACGTATTATGGTATACCGTTGTCCGTCCGTCTGTCCGTCACTCGTCAACATGTCGGACAATAACTCAAAACGTTGTAACTAATTTGCATGAAACTTTGGTGAATTGTTAATATCTATTGACGTGAGCGACTTTTCGATTTTTATAAATTTTAGATTTTACGTATCCGACTTATGGGCTTTTATTCATTAAAAAAGGGGGATTTTTCCAGTTTTCGGACAATAACTCAAAAACACTTTAACCAATTTACATGAAACTTTTGTGAATTGTTTATATCTATTCACGTGAGCTCCTTTTCTATTTTGATAAATTTTAGATTTTACGTTTCGAGTTGTGGGATTTTATTCATTAAAAAGGGGATTTTCCAGTTTTCGGACAATAACTCAAAAATGCTTTGAGCAGTTTTCATAAAATTTTGGTGAATTGTTTATATCTATTGACGTAAGCTCCCTTTCGATTTTTATAAATTTTAGATTTTACGTTTCCGAGTTATGGGATTTTATTCATAAAAAAGGGGGGATTTTCCAGTTTTCGGACAATAACTCAAAAGTGCTTTGCGTAGTTTTCATGAAAACTTGGTGACTATTAAAATAACCTCCCTTTACTTTATTTTATAAATTTCTGATATGACATTGAGGAGTTATGGAACTTAATTCTTTGAAAAAGCGACGGGCGTTTCATGCGCTCATGGCGCAGCTCTTTATTCTATATCGGGTTATATGACCGTTGGCAATCTTCGAAGGTCATCTCGATGGAAAATTAGATGGCTTCTAGTCTAAAATAAGCACGAAATGCTGATACATTATTACGAGTACATGATTGTTAATTGTTACCTTTGGACTTTTTGTAATTTGAATATACGTTTTAGTGTGTTATTGATCAAATATGAGATTTGCTTGTATGAATGTTATGTTTCGTGGAAAGGAATTTAAAGTTTAAGAAACTAGGCATACTGTAATGAATCACAGTTAATGGCCAAACTCAGTAAAGATCCGTCTTAATTTCATTTAATTGAAAATAAAAAAAAGAAATAAAAAAGAAACACTTACTGTTACATTATATGATATTTTTGCTTTCAAGAATTTTTTTACTGTGGAAACTGTCGAATACAGACAGCAATAATTGTCCTTTTATAGATTTGGATATTTCAATTTCATTTTTTGGACGGTGATGTTCCTTTTGTCCCTTCTTACAGTGTGTATATTTCACAACTTGTTCGCTATGCCCGGGTCTGTTGTCGCGTTTTAGATTTCAATGAACGTAATTTATGCATAACTGGTAAATTATTAAGTCAATAAAACCTTTATTTAATTCTTTCATAGAAACAAAGATTTGGTTAGGAGGTTTAGCTGTACTTTTTTAAAAACTTGTTGTAAATTTATATACGTCTCATGTTAACTAATTGATCCTTTGAATAACTTATTCTTAAAGGTTATCAATTTTACACAGAAGTAACATCTTTGAAAATTGTTTTTATCGGTACTAATATTGATTTTGTTTTTGAAAAATTAAAACATAACTAAATATATATTGCTTTTTATTTATAGTTGTGTTAACTCATGATCCTGCATCCTGTCGATACAGTTTACTTATATTTTGGCATTGCACAAGGTCATGCGTTTCTCAAACTGTTTATGACGTCTTTACACTAAATCAGTTGGATGTATACTGATTGAAACTTTAGTTTGGGAGAACATGAATTATTTATTATTTGTAATTGGCTTTGAACTAGCTTTCAGTAACTGCGAGTACTCCTATTTCGGTGCTTTGTCTCTATTGTTTTTATGTTAGTTGTTTTTGTGTCTCGTACCGATCTGATGAGTTAAGCCAATTGCAACTGATTAAAACAGTTTTTGTTATGTTGTGCTGTTACGTCACTGTCCCAGGTTTAGAGGAGGTGGGTTTGAGCGCTCACAAACATGTTTAACCCCGCTACATTCTTTATGTACCTCACACAAGTCCGGAAGCCTGTTGATGTCTTTCTTCGAAAAAATAAATTGTTATAAATTAGGCCGTTGGTTTTCATGTTTGAATTGTTACACATTTTCCATGTTGGAGCCTTTTATAGCCGACTATACGGTATGGGTTTTTCTCATTGTTGAAGGCCGAGCGGTGGCCTATAATTGCTTACATCCACTTCAGACCTTATAAAACGCCACGAGTGTCTGATCAGAAAGTTGATGAACCAGGGATTTGTCAACCGAGAACGTCTCGTCTCTTTTCTATAAAAGTTCATCAGAAGATACCAAGACCTTGTTGATAAATATTCCGTATCAACTTCACAAATCATACATGATGGTCTTGAAGTATAGATTCTAGGTACTGAGGTTGTTTATCATCTTCATTACATTTTATAGTGTTCTTTTTATCTGTCTTTGTATATTTTAACCTTTACTGTTTAGTCCATTTTGGTATTATCCTTTGGCTCGGTACTTGTACATCACGCCATTGTGTTATTGTGCTGTGGTTATTTTTTTGTAATCTTGTCTTTCATTTTTGCTTATGTGCTTGTCTATAGAGTGCCTATATGCCATTTAATTTTTCTTTGTTGACATTGTTGTTAGTTTTTATAGCGATTAAGATTATAACACAATGTTCACTGCTGTACCCCAATTTTTGACATTTTTACCTATTATGTCTGTTTGTTTTGCTCACATAATGTTGTCAATATAATGAAATTCTATGCGCCTGTCATACAAATGAGAGGTTTAGCTAGCTATAAAACCAGGTTAAATCCTACATTTTCTACAAAAGGAAATGCCTGTACCAAGTCAGGAATAGGACAGTGTTTTTCCATTCGTTTGATCTGTTTGAGCTTTTGATTTTGCCATTTGAAAAGGGACTTTCCGTTTTAGATTTACTTTGGAGTTCGGTATTTTATTTATTTTACTTTTCATTTGAACTCTTGTGGATAGTTGTCAAATTCGCAATCATACCACATCTCCTAAGTTTAATATATAGACATATATTTTAATCTATAACATGAAATCAAAAAGACCTAGAAAAATCGTCATTATTCCATAGCATGTGCGTGTCTGTTTACTTATATATATTTTTATACGCCCGTTTACGGGACGTATTATGGTATACCGTTGTCCGTCCGTCTGTCCGTCACTCGTCAACATGTCGGACAATAACTCAAAAACGTTGTAACTAATTTGCATGAAACTTTGGTGAATTGTTAATATCTATTGACGTGAGCGACTTTTCGATTTTTATAAATTTTAGATTCTACGTATCCGACTTATGGGCTTTTATTCATTAAAAAAGGGGGATTTTTCCAGTTTTCGGACAATAACTCAAAAACACTTTAACCAATTTACATGAAACTTTTGTGAATTGTTTATATCTATTCACGTGAGCTCCTTTTCTATTTTGATAAATTTTAGATTTTACGTTTCCGAGTTGTGGGATTTTATTCATTAAAAAAGGGGGATTTTCCAGTTTTCGGACAATAACTCAAAAATGCTTTGAGCAGTTTTCATAAAATTTTGGTGAATTGTTTATATCTATTGACGTAAGCTCCCTTTCGATTTTTATAAATTTTAGATTTTACGTTTCCGAGTTATGGGATTTTATTCATAAAAAAGGGGGGATTTTCCAGTTTTCGGACAATAACTCAAAAGTGCTTTGCGTAGTTTTCATGAAAACTTGGTGACTATTAAAATAACCTCCCTTTACTTTATTTTATAAATTTCTGATATGACATTGAGGAGTTATGGAACTTAATTCTTTGAAAAAGCGACGGGCGTTTCATGCGCTCATGGCGCAGCTCTTTATTCTATATCGGGTTATATGACCGTTGGCAATCTTCGAAGGTCATCTCGATGGAAAATTAGATGGCTTCTAGTCTAAAATAAGCACGAAATGCTGATACATTATTACGAGTACATGATTGTTAATTGTTACCTTTGGACTTTTTGTAATTTGAATATACGTTTTAGTGTGTTATTGATCAAATATGAGATTTGCTTGTATGAATGTTATGTTTCGTGGAAAGGAATTTAAAGTTTAAGAAACTAGGCACCAATGTTTATAGGAAATCATCAATAGAAATCGTCAGCAATTGACCGTAATTTCTACTTGAAAATATGAACAATTTAAAAGCAGATAACGGATTTAACGTAATGTTTATAATATTGTTTATTTCCATCTTTTTAGGCACTGCTGTGTTGTTGAATCAAGACACTTACAAATATAGCTGTTGTGGTTTTATATACCAGTGGGAGTTCTATACGAGTAGCACAGGAACAATTGAGGCCCAAGTTTGGCGACCAGGTTCTGGAAATATTTATACACTGGTAGGATCGAATACATTGACAGCGACAAGTAAGTATTTGAAAAAAAATGATGTTACCCTCCACTTAACATTTTCTTAAATGACATTTTTTATGCAACAAATAATGGTAGAATCTAACTACCATGTTAGTCTGTATTAGAAGTCATAGTTAGATAAAACCCGAATTTGACCTGCATCATTTCATTAGATATAATCTATAATACTAAAATAACGAGGTCCAATTTGTCAGCCGGCATGGGGTAAAAACGACGAATCAAAGAATTCAACTTTATATGTAACTAATATAGGACAATGGTGTTGATTAAAAATTACACCATTCCTGGCCCTTTTGTTTTCCACATAATTAATATTTCTAATAATTAACAAGTTCCGTGTCGAATCCGATACCGATACCAAAAGTATATGTCACCTGTTACCTACTCTGTACGTTCCGCCCCTGTCAGGCGCACCACCAAAAAGTGCATTTGGGATTTGCTATATACACGGGTCATAATCGTCATTATACAGGGATTAACACTACTAAATTCAATCATTGTCACATGAAGTTTCCGGTTGTAGTAAGAAAACCAGGACGGGTTCAAACAGAAAGATTTTGAAAGCAGAGAAAACTGTACCTTATACATGTAATCAGCACGACTTTATCAGATGACAATACGAATACTAAAAATCCAGGTTTAAAATAAGGCGTAGGTACTTTAATTCAGTCACGGATCCGCGATGTCGCGGGTGTGTTCTAGTATATATCAAATGGATGATTAAATTTGTCTTGTATAGTTTTCCGCCACATCAATTTGGAGCAATTCACTCTCATTACTTAAAGTATAAATTTCAAAATGCTCGGAAAACCTCGCTTTTCTCGAGTGGATAAATACTGTTATCAACGGGATGGTATGAAAGAATCTCTATTCAAATATTACCAATGAATTGAATTTTAGATCAGTTGTACCGGCTGGTGGGCATGTCTGATGAATCATCTGGGTTTAAGATCCCCTCAAAATAATATTAACTTATCTTTCCAATTGTTCCTTTTCATCAAGAACGTATATTAGTTTTAAATCCTTGTTTTCATTAAATATTGTATGCCCTTTTTTGGATTTTACGGATCCTCTCATGTTACTTTTGGAAATCTCTTGATCAGCATGTATAATCTGTTTTGCTCAGCAATATTTGCCATTTTCTATTGCATTTATTGGTTTACTAAAATAATGATCAGGGGCCGGTTTCACGAAGCTATCCTAAGACCTATCGTAAGACATATCTTAGGACATGTCTTATGATCCTCTTATGACTATCCTAGGACATATCTCAGACCTCGTCTCGAAGCTGTCTTAGGATGAACTTAGCAAAGATATCCTAAACCTGTCGCAAGTTCTTTAAATTTTTCAATATAAACATGGATTTATGCGAAAATTCATGTAAATATAGTATATGTTTCCCATAAATTACTAAACGCATTGATTAATATTCCATAATTAGATAATTTGAAAAATAAATATAAAAAATAAGTGTAATGTATATAAATAATACACCAATATACATATGAAAATTCAAATAGAAAATGGAGAAAAAAAAGAATAAAATGATGACAATTTTTTTTTATACAAGTGAGTTGAATTCAATTTGTCACTATCGGTTATAATAAGGTTAAAGGATAAAATCGTGCATTCTTGCTATAAATACATAGAATGTTCATTGTTTATAAATCATTCTGATAATCCGTCAACATATAAAGATTCAGTTATGAGTAGGAAAAGGAGTCCCAATTTCACAGAATCAGAGTTTCAAACTCTTCTGGATGCCGTGGAAAAGAACAAGTTAGTACTATTCAGTAAACTGTCAAATGTAATTACAAATAGTGCTAAAAAGAAGATTTGGGAGAAAATATGCAGTACAATTAATGCAACAAATCACACTGACCATAAACGTACGGTAGAGGAGATAAGGAAGAAGTGGACGACCTTCATTAGCAGTGTAAAGAAAAACGGCAAGTTTCTTTATTTAAAATGATAAGATGTGGTATGAGAACAGTGGCTGATCCAAGGGGCGAGAGTTCTGGGGGTTGGACCCCCCTTTTGTTGGACACCTTATGCTTTTGTATGGAGACATATGATTGAAACCCCCCTTTTTATATGACTTGCATGAGTTGTAACCCCTTATTACGGGACGGCCTTTAACGCGGAGCTTAGAGAGCTACCATATGATATGATTTGGGGGGGGGGCTAAGATGAAAAATTGTGTCCTGCCTTTTTGTTTTTCCCTCTATTTGGTCCTGCCTTTTTTTTATTAGTTTAATATATCCTGACTTTTTTCTACATAAATTGTGATTTTTATTTTGCATAGTTGCTCATCCTGCCTTTTTTTAAACTCAAAACTCCTGTCCTGCCTTTTTTCAAATTTCATCCTAGCCCCCCTATAAAAATCAAATGGTATCTCACTTAGGTTCACATTTAACAACAATTTATAAAGGGCCACAAAATGACGTGTGACTTGGGACAAATACATAAACAATGAGCGCGGTTAAAACGTTTAACGTAAACACTAGTAACACCCCCTTATTTTACTCCATTAATATGCAATACAAATTCCAGTGCATAAATGTTTATGATTAACACAGTCGAAGTGTACTACCTGAAGTGCGCATTATGGAAAAAGTTCCAATGGAAAAACACTAGTCGTGTGTTTAAAATGTCAAAGTTAGTGCATCATGTGCACTTATCACATGTGGTACAATAACTCGTTTGTTTTAACAACATCTCGTTAAACTATAAATGTATAACAACGATGAATGATGATGAATGGTTGCTTAACGTCCAGCGGTAAATTAATTGTATCATTCATACTCGCATTTCTATTTGTCTGTTACTTTCAATCTATTACAATGTAAAAACCATGAATATTAATCAGTTCATTCTATTTCAGAACCAAGCTGCTCATTCTGGACAGAGAGAACCAAGGATTCATGTATGACAGGAGAGGCACCAATCGCCAAATCGACAATGAAATCGAACAAGATACTTGAGGACAAAACAACACAGAGTTTGATTGCCATCGAAGAGAGACGACTAAAAACAGAAGAAGAAAGGCTTTGTGGCGAAAAACAGAGATTGACTATGGAGTCGGAAAGACTTGATATAGAAAGACAGCGGTTTAACATTGAACAACAGAAACACCAACTGTATTTGGCACAAATGAACATTAATTTCGCACAAATGGTAGTCCAAGTGTTAGACCAACAAACACTGAACACACCTGATGATGCCTAGATTTAAACTTTATAAAACGCGCATAATGTTATATTACACCTTTTTTGTTACTCTTTATTTCTTTGAATTATTAATGAGTCTAGTGTTGTATTTTTCAAAGCTGTCAACCTAAGCATTGAACGATAAATAAACTTTCTGCACACAGGAGTAGAGGATTTAATAAATCTCTGGTAGTTGAAATGGTAAAAAATACAACAAAAAGTATTTAGATGATACAATTTATTCAATGTCCAAGTCTTCCATTTATCAGCCTGTTTCGAACATTTGCACCATCATTCAGATGGCCGACATACTGTTGTCTGTCTATGTGTCCTTGGTCTGCCGGCAATGGTATTCTGTTTGCTATACACATATTATTTAAAACAGCCACAGCAATAAAAATATCACAGCATTTGAATGGTTTGTAAAGCAATGTGCCAGCACTTGCGTCTATGCAACGGAAACGTGATTTTAAAACTCCAAAACTCCTTTCGACAACGCTCCTCGTCTTCATATGGGAAGCATTATATCTTTGTTGATTTCTCGTTGTTGGGTTTAGCACAGGAGTGAGAAGCCATGGTCTAAGTGAATACCCACTATCCCCTATCAGCCATCCATGATCAATTGTTCCGTCCTCAAACATTTCACTTAAGCTAGAATTAGCCCAAATGAAGGCGTCGTGAGTTGAACCTGGCCATTTAGCTACAATGTTCAGAAATTTCATGTTAGAGTCACAAACTCCTTGAACATTTATAGAGTGGTAGTTTTTTCTGTTCACATATAAATGTTCATCTTCTAATGGAGATGTTATCCTTATGTGCGTCCCGTCTATTGCTCCGACGATATTTGGGAAGTCATCAATGCTATAAAAGCCTTCCATCATGTTATGCAGCTGTGCTCGATCAGTTGGCATCTTAATATTATGATTGCATACTCTTTTCAAACACACTGTCCCATCACGGGAAATTCTTGAAACACTCGAGATCGAAATGTTATGTACGTCGGCATTGACGAGCTGAAAACTCCCAGTTGCGAAAAATCTCAAAGCAACCATGACTTGTAAAGACACAGGGAAAGCGCGAGATCTCCTCGTTGGTCTTTGAAGATCAAATTCAAACATTCTGCAAATATCTATAATCATAGGACGTGATAGTCTGTATTTTCTTACTATTTCTGTGTCATCTAAGTAATCCAAAGGATTGTCAGGGTCTCGGAAAATTCTATTTCTGCGTATGTTTTGTTGTTGTCGTCTGAGGTGCATGAAAACTACAGCAGCCATATTTGTTTACAACTCAAGTTAGGACATCATAACGATGTCTTAACTTATGACTATCCTAAGACCATCATAAGACACCTCTCGTGTGGTCCTAACTTTAGGAGATGTCCTAAGTTATGACTACTTTGTGAAACCCACTTAGGACTAAGATATGTCATAAGACCATCCTAAGACATGTCTTAGTCCCAAGACAGCTTCGTGAAACTGGCCCCAGGTTAACATAAACAAATATAAAGATAAAAATAATCGAATTCGCACCAAGTCCAAACGATGTGAAATTTATTGGAAAAAACAAAATTGACATTTTCTGCTATGCATATAACACCCGTGATGCGATTTCAAATTCCAAAGAAATCAGCAGGATTAGGCAATATATTTTACTTAAAGAAATCCATATAAAGTAACTTGCTAACAATACGCCAATACGTTTGTTTGTTAACCTTATATGCTATTTCTAGGTTCCAGACCTTATAAAATGTCAAATATTAAGCACTTAGTGAAATCGTTTTATTTTGAAGGCGCTGGGACCGAGACAATTCAAAGTATTTCTAATGGACAGAGAGTTCGGACGAATGCAAACGACTATGTGGGATTGTAAGTCATTACCCAAATGATTCATTTGAATTTCGGTTAGATTTTGTAACGCTTTACATAACAAGTTGTTAACCTCATGGTTTACAAAACAAAAATGATCGTGAAAGAATAAGTAAGAGTGGTAAAAGAGAGGCGAAAGATACCAAAGGGACATTCAAACTCATAAGTCGAAAATAAACTGACAACGCCATGGCCAAAAAAGAAAAAGACCAACAGACAAACAGATGAACAACAGTACACAAAACAAAAGTTAGAAAACTACAGATTGAGCAACACGAACCCCACCAAAAACTGGGGGTGATCTCAGGTGCTCCGGAAGGGTAAGCAGATCCTGCTCCACATGTGGCACCCGTCGTGTTGCTCAAGTAAGTACAAACCCGGTGACAAGTCTAATTCGGTAGGTCACATTAGAGGAAAAGGGGACGGGATGGTAGTTACGACAATAGAAACATATTCGTTGTCATCTGTGAAACAGATATTCCACAACGGTCAACGAACTCGTGATGGCGTCAATAAAATCTACAAAGGGATGATTTCAACTTCACCACTTGGAACTCTTGGTTTAATAGCTTCCTTGTGAGCAGCAAGCCTCTATCAATGAATCATGATAGGAAATAAAAGCCCTGCAATATCGTATCAACTGGGAGATATATATTCCATATGATGCGCTAATGGAAAGTTGCTACATAGAAATGGAAGGTTCACCATCGTGAAGGAAATCTTATCGAAAAGACACATTAAAATTCAATAGATGATCCAATTTATTGAATTATAAGGACAAATTTGAAAAAAAATAAAATTGTCTGTCAAAATGTCACAACGTTATGATCAGTATCTGAGAAAATCCGATCACCGTTGTAACAAAATTATCAATGTTTAAAATGGCTCTTAAAATTATTTTGTAGTGGCTGAATCAGAAAGTGGGGGAAGGTTTTAATATTAATATAAATGTTATAGTTTTGATCGTTAAAGATCGGGTGCCACTATTTGTGTTCATAAAAAGGATAGTGAAAGATCAGTCTGTGCTTATACATACATTTATCATTGTAATTTGTACAGTACAGTTTATATTTGTTGGGGAATAAACATGTTTAGACTAAGATGTTTCAATGCCATTTGATCTGTTTTTATAGGACCACGCCGACTAGTCCGGAGGTTTATTTCAATATTAAAACATACGTAGAACTTTTAAGCGATTAAGAGATACTATATTTTTCTACTATTATATACCCATCTGTCAAAACGGTGTTGGAGAAAATATGATTAAACAATAGATCAACAACTTACTTCAGCAAAGTTCTCATCTGTTAATAAAATCTTTAATAAAACAGTGTATTTTTGTGTCTTGTAGACATTCCACAGGCAGTTTCATCATCACTCATAAAAGCGAAGGAAAAAATAAAAATAGGTTGAAACTAACAGGTGAAACATCATCTATGCCATCATCGAAAGACTGGTCAGGTGCTAATGACGAAACTGAAAAATATGCTATATACTCATACGTTGAAGCAAGTAAGTCTATACCAAATTTTATATACCACGAATGTCAGAACAGCTTAGACGATGATATTGCATAATGTACTAAATACCTATTTGATTACCTTTATCGTGATTGTTATATACTATTGACAACAATAGTCTTAAGCACGAGAAGGTCAATCTTTTAAATGCATTAAAAGGAGTAGAGCAAGACCAAAGCACAGCACCAGTCATTGGTATATATGTAAGCGAGTCAAAGTTTTTTCTTAGATTAAACTTTGCCTCCAAAGTAACGCTAGAAAATGTGTAACTTCAACCACTAATAAAGACGCAAGTCTATTTGGTTATGATTACATCTTTTTTATTCCGTTATTCAAAAAGGATGATTTTTCCTACGTTCAAAAGGCAACGACCAATGTGTAAAAAAACTATTGTTGTTAACAAGCTATGTGATTAAAGGGATTGTGTATTATTTCTTTTAGCCAGACAGTTTTTGTACGTACAAAATCTAAAGTTTAACCAAACACTATCTCAAACTTAGTTCCCCTAGGTCTAGGATTAAATATCTATTGTTGGACATGAAAATAATGACACAAAAAGTTTAACATTCTAAATAAAATGCCAATTGAAATATCAAAATCAAAAAGTTTCAAGAATAAATTAACAAACAGGAAAAAATTATAGGTTTTACTATGTCAACATCTGTGCATACCAGAAGGAAACTTTTGAATAAAAAAACAATTATTGTACAATGATATATCTGTGACACTTATTGTATGACATGTTTTTTTAATTGATACGAAACGAAAGCAAGCGACGCTAACATTTTCCTTATGCAGAGAAACGCTTTCATTTCGTTTAAATTTAAAAAAGGCATTCAATTCATATATTTACAAATCTTGGAAATGAAATACATATGTTATTAACATATCTGAAACGAATCTGAATGTGAAAAATTTGTAAACACAAAACTTTGGTAGAAATTGTGTATCATCTCTTGTGAAATCAATTGTACGTCATATAGGTGAATATGTCAATTTCAAAGTAGATAGCCCATATTCTATTTGAATTTAAATGATTATTATATCATATAGGATTACAATTCATCGTTTCATATTTCTATGAATTATTCATATTTGCAATATATATAATATTTAATTGGAAACGTATAATGTAACCAGGCGATTTGTCACGCAGCCAATAAGTGTTTTATTTTTCGAGAAATACTGTAAATATTACGATATAAAAAAAGCACTACTACTTTCAGTAACTTCACAATCTTTCATATATGTCTTAGTTATCATATGAAATTTTTTTAATGTAGCTATTTCGGTTGTAGTACTGATATAACCAAATAGAGAGCTCAAATTGAGATAGGATATTTATTATGCGTTTTTCATTTATCTTTGCATTCTTCTCTAACCAAGACAATTATGTAGCAGTTTTAAATGTGCTCATATGTATATAAATTGCCGCATAATGAGATTTTAAAATCTTAAGAAATTTCTGATTTGATATAACCTGTTTCTTTCTATGTATGGTGTTCTTTTGTATACTTAAAATTTGATAATCTTGTTTACGTAGAAGTACATGACGCACCGGTCTCGCTCCTTTTGAAGTTCGTGCAATTACATCAGTTTTCGTTTCTTACCCTAATTTGTCTTCCATAACGATTCATAAATTTGAACATCGGTGAACTATGTTTGTCTTAATTTAATTAATTCCCTAATCTATCTAACTAGGCGCATTTTAGATCATGGCTTTCTAAACGGTATAGATGATACCAATACCAATAACAATACTCTTATGAAATACCAATAAAAATACTCTAATGAAATACAAATAATAATACTTTAATGAAATACCAATTACAATACCTGTATATCAAAGAATCAGTGCCCTTACTTACTTAATACATTTTATTATTGTTTGACAGTCCTAACGAATAAATCAAAGTGGACACAACCCTAGACCGTTACCGATGAATTATGTGGAAATCGTTAATAAAATCAAGTATTTATTAAGTAACTATATCTCTGAACTGATTTCATTGTCATTCTATTGTCTTTTTATTGCTGTTTAACTGTCTTCTTGATTTCTGGTTATTTATTTTTTGTTTAATTTAAAAAAAAATGCAATCTTGTTATCTTTTTTAGGTGACGCTCCACAATTGTCCGGCTTAAGTACATCAACATTTTACAACGACGAACTTTCGATAGGAGACACAGCAGCTACCATTACGACCACTGACAACGATCAAGAGGACATTGGAAGCTTAACACTGACATTACAAACATCTACCACTTATTTTGAAATTGTGGCTGGTTCAAGTAAGTTAATTGAATACCGTTTGTCTAGAAATACAATTATCGAAATAATTTTCATTTTGTATGTTGCCAAATCGGTTTTACAAAATAAAACATCAATAGCAAATTGAAATATGCATGTTGTTTATATATATTGTAGAGACAGTACATTTAAGAAATGAAATTCTAAAATTATGAAACTAAAATTATAACGCTACCATGACTTGAAGTGTCTGTATTGACGTTATAAATTCTTTTGATTTTAAAAGATTTAAATTATCTTAATAACCATATCTTTTTTTTTTAAATTTAAAAATCCATAATCGTAACCAGAATATATATCTCCTAAATGATACGATATTCCAGGGCTTTAGTTTCATATCATGATTTCTTTTAAAGAGGTTGCTTGCAAGGAAGCTATTTTATCAAGGGTTCCAAGTGATAAAATTGAAGTCATCCCTTTGAAAGTTTTATGGACGCGATCATGATTTGGTTGACCGCTATGGAATATCTGTGTCACAGATGACTGCGGATACGTTCCAATTGTAGTAACCACAATCCCGTTTTTCTTTTCCTGGCTTGTGACATTAAAAAAGTCGACATATGACCGTATATTTGCTTGCTTGAGTAACACGACGGATGCCACAAGTGGATTAAGAAACTGTTATCCTTCAGGAGCACCTGAATGTTTAGTGGTCTTCGTTAAGTCTAATTTTAAATTTGTACTCTTGGTATCTTCTATTTCATGTTTCTTTTTTCTACTGGACTTTTGCATCATAGTATTGTGTGCCAAGAACCCGCTTGTAGCTGCTCCTTTAAAATTCTCGTAGAACATGTATTTAACTGTTCTGGTCAGTCACTTTTAATAACATTAATGTTACCAATTCTTCTGTACCAGATGCGCATATCGACAATAAATGTCTTTTCAGTGATGCTCGAGTCCAAATTTATTTGAAAATTCAAAGCTTATTAAAAAACGAAAAGCTTATAAACACGATAATTCAGGGCTTTCATTTTCTATTATGATTCCAAGTTGCCGCCTAAAATGAGACTAGCAAACAAATGAATCTTAATCATTGCACTGAAAACAGTATTTCAAAAGGACAAACAAAATCTTGATATCCCACCAACATTCATGGTTTTTAAACGAGTCATATCGAGATAGTCCATCCTTGATTTTTCTTTTTAAGTAGGTAATTTTGTTTTATAGAACTAAGCTTGATTATTCTGCAAACTAAGCTTCCAATTCCCGCGGGCAAAGTAAATCTTAAACGAATTTAGCTATGTTTGATATCTCTTTTGAACATATATCTCCTAACTTTTGTACATGTTTATACATCTCTTGTTTTCAAATGTTTAAGTTTGAGCATACCTGATGTAGGTTAATCAAGAAAGCAGTTTGGACACACGAAATCTATAACATTTTAATTTCATTGACTATGCCATACATTAATGTAAATGGTATATCGCACATATACTTTTTGATAGATGACATAACAGTTAAAGCTGTACCGCCTGTTGGGACTTATACTCTACAACTGGAGGTCGAGGATCCTTGCACTTTATCATCAACTGATTCAAAAACTATAACAATAAACAACAGAGTAAGTATTTACACAGTTTAATGAATAAAGACATATATTTTTGAAATGAAGAAAACTTAAATAGTTATGATATGCAATAATATGCAATGTGCAGTGTTATGTACTCCTCCTTGGCATCTTTTTATTTAAATACCGCATCAATTGAATTTGGCAGTAATGCACATATCCACCCGTCCGTACGTCTAGATTCGTTTGTTTGTCCATCCGTCACAGTAATTTCCGGATGATGATTAACATACCCTTAGACAAATATATAAAATTTTAACTCAATCATAGACTTATGAATACATTACTATTTCCATTTTTGATGGTTTTGACATTAGCTGTACAAGAATTATGACCCTTAATTTTCAGAAAAAAATTGGATTTCGCGGTTTTCCAGATGATCTTTTAAGTACCGCTTGACGAAATTATTTTGAAATTTCAAGAGTTTGATGGTTTTGGATTGACTATTTCAGATTAACATGCCATACTTAGCTAAAGTACCACTTTACACATTTTGTGTAAAATTTTGATACTATGTCACGAATCACTAATGACAGACCATACACGACTATTTTTATTTTGATGGTTCTGAAATTAACTGTTCAGGGTTATGACCCTTAGTTTTATGAAAAAAAAATGGGATTTCTTGGTTTTCCAGATTAAAGATTAAAAAGAATAAGGTATGCATATCGATACAAAAGTGCCGAGTACCTGAGCTGATCTTTTAAGCTAAGATCAACATTGTGCAACTACTAAGAAGCAAATAGAAATGTTAACTTGTGAATAAAACCTTTTATAAGGATCTTTTAAAATTTATTCACCTTTTCATTTATAAGTACTTGTACGAATATATTTTTTTTTTCTAAAAAAGTTCATCGGAAGAGACCTTGCCACCTTGTTGATAAATATTCCGTATCAACCTCACAAATAATACATAATGGTCTTGAAGTATAGATTCTAGGTACTGATGTTGTTTATCATCTTGATTGCGTGTTATAGTGTTCTTTTATTTGTCTTTGTAACATATTAACCTTTACTGTTTAGTCCATTGTTGGTAATATTCTTTTGGCGTTGCTCGGTACTTATACATCCGATAACGTGTTATTGTGCTATGGTCATTTTTTGTATTCTTGTCTTTCCTTTTTGCTTATGTGCTTTGTCTATATGCCATTTTGTTTTTCTTTGTTGACATATTTTTTTGTTTTTATAGTGATTAAGATTATAACCTCATGTTGACTGCTGTACCCCTACTTTTGACATTTTTACCTATTATGTGTCTATTTTATCACACATTGTTGTCAATATAATGAAATTCTACGCAACTGTCATACAAGTGAGAGGTTTAACTAGCTATAACACGAGGTTTTCCACCATTTTCTACATAAAGTAATGCCTGTACCAAGTCAGGAACATGACAGTTGTTTTCCATTCGTTTGATGTGTTTGAGCTTTTGATTTTGCCATTTGATAAGGGCTCTCCGTTCTCGGTATTGTTGTTATTATTTACTTTTTATCCAATAAATGCATTTGATTTTTTTCCAGTTTTGTCATCAACAGAATGTGCTAAAAAGTAAAAATTGCACTTTGCCATTGTGCATTTTGCTACTTTTAATCAAATGAAAACTTACATACGGACTTCATTAGCATTGGCTATGCTCCTAACACAAAAAATGCACCAACATAATAACATAATTAACCGAAACGATAGGTATATGTCGCAATTCACTATCGATATGTTTTCGCAATCTCAGATCTTAAGTTACCAAAATAGTGTCCTTTTCCCGATTGTTACATTTTGATTGAGTGTTGTTTCACATGCATTGGGGAGTGATAGATATAAGAAGATGTGGTATGAGTGCCAATGAGACAACTCTCCATCCAAGTCAAAATTTATAAATGTAAACCATTATAGGTCAAAGTACGGTCTTCAACACGGAGCCTAGGCTCACACCGAACAGTAAGCTATAAAGGGCCCCAAAATTACTAGTGTAAAACCATTCAAACGGGAAAACCAACGGTCTAATCTATATAAAAACGAGAAACGAGAAACACTTATGAACCATGCATAGCAGGTTATTTTTTTGTCGACACACCCGGTCTCGCCCCTTTTGCGATTCAGTCAGTTTTGTTTGTTACCTTGGTTTGTCTTCTAAATTGAATTATATTGATTTAATCATCGGTAAACTACTGTAGCCTATATTGCCAATTCAAAATAATTTCTTCCAAGCATCTGATGCTATGGAAACAAGTATAACATGTGTTGAAGATATCTATCTTCTTATTGAAGACACATTGTAGGACAACCCAATATTTAAAGATGATTACGTATAGATATGGTGCTGTTGATTTCAGGGAAGTTCGATGCAATCTGCATTTTGTTCGGTACTGACATGATTATTAACAAACTTTTCTTAAATTCTCTGCTGATGAATTAAGAAATTATTAAGAAGTAAGGTTTTAACTCCGTCAGGCAAAATTTACCGTAGATGAATTTGGCTATTATTTTAGGCCCCTTTTAGTCATATTTTTCTGCATGTCTTATGTCTGATTCATCCTTGGCTTATGAATGTTTGGATTTGAGTGTTCCTGAAAAAGATAAAATTCAGGAAAGCGCTTCGGACGCAAAGTAAAAATGTTTTCCCCTTACCTCGCAAGTTATTCTTGAAATATCTTATTCTAGTATTTCTATGGCATTTAATACAATAATTTAAGAAACATTTGACACAAAGGTTAAAGTGTTTAATATCAAGTTCAATTTAAAAATGACGTTAAAAAAGTTGTAATACTACTAACTAAATGTATTTTTGAATCCAAAACAGGATTTCATAGGAACTGGTTTTATGATACGAAACGTAATTAGCCTTAGCAAAAAGAATCCAAGCTCCAGCATTTAAATTGTTTTACACTTTTCGGTGTCTTCGTTGTCAAGAAGCGATAAATGCATAAACCTAGACATGGAGAAACTTAGTTATAAATGTGTTGGCGGAAACAATGTTGTGTACAAAAAAGCCTAGCTATAAATAAAAAAAAAGCAGTACCCCTCTATTAACCGACCAATACCAACAAGAATTTTTACGTTTATCTGTGGCTTTAATTAACAAAGGAAAGCCCAATCCTTTTTTGGAAAACTTATCAAAATGATCTTCTAGTATCTCAAAAACATTTTGACATGACTATTTATTTTTAATGGTTTAAATTAAGTGTTTCTGAATAGCGTTTAAAGCAAAATAAATCAACATTAGCCCACATGCCAAACACATTTATAACATAAGAACTTCTTTCGGATTTTCATATCCCTTGTGTCGATAACCGATGGGAATCAAGTCAAACTTAAACTAATAGATAATTCCAGCAAGCCATTCAATATCGTCCTCTAAATTGTGTTTGAAACCATCACAATACTCCGTTTGCATTGATTTTTCAGCCACCTGTAATGAACAACCTTCCAGGGTCTGTATCAATATCAGAAGATACAGCGGGTAGTACGTTAGTTTTTACAATCAATGCCACAGACACAGTTACTGATCCATTACCTTGTATAAATAGTGGAAGTTCAGTAACATTCTCTGTTACAGCCATACCATCAACTACAGGTAAATTTTCTCTTTTTCAACCATACAATCATCTACAGGTAAAATATCTCTGTTACAACCATACCATCAACAGTAAGTATAATTTCTCTGTTACAACCATACCATCAACTACAGGTGAAATTTCAAAACAAATATGTTCATATAATAATGGTACAGAAAAAGCAACTTCTTATAGGAGTTATTGGCCAAAAATGACGATTTTTACCTAATTTTGCCGATTAACTTGAAATATACCATCGACCGAGAGAACATTTTCAGTGCTATAATGATC
This sequence comes from Mytilus coruscus, assembly GCA_017311375.1. Lineage (NCBI taxonomy): Eukaryota > Metazoa > Mollusca > Bivalvia > Mytilida > Mytilidae > Mytilus > Mytilus coruscus. The sequence goes on from CM029595.1 coordinate 40,777,160, forward strand.
AGCACGACAAGATCTACAAATATGTCAAACAGGGCTTAAATCGTTGGAAAATTATAACCCCTAAATAACGATTCAACAAATGTTTTTGCCTTTCTGCTTATCTTAAAAACCATAATAGATAAAGAGAAAATTTAATATGCAAAACGATCAGCAGTACATGATCTTCAAATTGTTCAACATAGCCGTATCGTCCTCATAGGAGTAATTGCCTCTAAGTGACAGTTTTTACTATTTTTTGCATTTTTGATCAAACATATAGATAAAGAAAATTTAAACAGCAAAATAGATCTACAAATTAGTCAAGATGGCCGAAATAGTCAGTTGACTTCTCATAGGAATAATTGACCTTTACTAATGATGACCAAGACAAGATCTACAAATAAGTCAACACTACTAAAATTATAAGTTGTATCCATATAGGAGTTATTGCCATTAAGGTGATGTTTACCAAATGTTATGTGTTTTGCAAAAACTATAGAAAATAAAGGGAAACTGTTTGCAGCACAATGATCAGCTATACAAAAGCTACATAAAGGCCAACAAAGCTAAAACAAAAAAATTTACATTCTTTGAAAAGTTATTAGCCTTTGAATGAATATTTTTACAAATTTTTTTTTTGTGTTTTGAGCAAAAACTATAAAAGAAAGAGAGTCAATGAAAACAGAAAAAAATATCAACTAAAAAGAGAACTTGGTCATAAATAATATATTATAGTCTGTAATATTGGAAAAAATTATCAACTAAAACAGAACTTAGTCATGAATAATATATTATAGTCTGTACTATGGTAGGTAGTCATTGCTGAAAATGCACATAAATACAGGTGAGCGACACAGGCACTTTCTAGCCTTTTGATTTTTTTAGAACATACATTTCAAGCAATTACTTTTTTCAAACTCATTAACTTCTATGTTCAAATTTAAGTTGACTCTTATCTTGGATTGAGTAAAAGCTGAAATCTTTTAAATTTCAAGGGATAAATAAATTGTTTATAAAATTCTATTAGTACCGATTATAAAAGTAAAAAAAAACATATAATGTTGATCTGATCGACAACGACAAGCTAAAATTTCATACATTTGAAATAGAGCATCAAAGTTAGAACTGCTTTTTGACTTTGTTTGACAAAAGGTCTCAAAGTATACATAATTTTCTGTTATTGTTCATTGATTGGCTTAATTAAATTGTACATTTATATACGATGGAAGATCAAACTAGACGGGAGACTAAATATGATTGCATTTCCTTTTTAAGACTATGGAGTTTATTTAAACGCTGGAATTACACTCGACTACGACACCACATCAACCCATACAGTAACTGTTAGATGTAATGATGGAGATGACACAGTGGATGGCGCATTAACAATTAATTTAATAAGAAATCAGGTGATGAATTAACTTCTTTATTGAAATAACGTTCTCTCACCTTTGAAACTGGGAAAGAAAAAGGTCATGGTCACATGAATGATAATACAAACACATACTTGTAGAAGTAGAATACTGTATATATATATATAATGTATCTCAAATTATTTATTTGGGTTTGTGTCACATAAATGTAAATGTAGGTAAGAAGCCAAACATAAGTTTCCTCGCCTCTCATGGATCATTCAGTCACATCGATCGTAGCAAAACTGATTGTAATGTTGATTTTTTATTTACTTTATAGGTTTGACCTTTACAGAAAATGGTTCAAACGAAGGGAAAAATCAATGTGAAACAAAACATCTTACTCGCATTTCTACCTGTATACTAGAAATCAAACAATGCCTCATATTTCCATAGACACATTATTGTTCAAAAAATGAAAACAACACGTTATAAATTTGATGCGTCCGAAGCGCTTTTCTGGATTTATCTTGATCAGGAACGCTCAAATCCGAATATTTGAAAGCCAAGGATGTATAAAACCGAAACAGTTGAAGAGCTTTATAATAAAAAATGACCTAAAATAATAGCCAAAGTTCAAATGGGGCTTAAAAAGAAGAAAACTATTTGCACTTCTGAAAATGTGCCTTCTATCTCTAATCCTAAAAATGCATGTTTGAAATCTAATAGACAAGGTTCTTTTCTTGTTACTATATATGTATGTAGTTAATAAACATAAAAATGCCACCAACCACTACAGATTTCTAGAAAGCTTCATTGAAATTCAATTTTTTAAAAGTATTGACGGAAAACAAATAAGTATAAATCTAAGTTAACTGTGAAGTGGTAGTTTTTAGAATACGATCTTCAATATTAAAAATGTGGCTCTGAATAGCGGTTAATGAATGATATAAACTTAATTTTTTTGCAGCCACCAGTCATTCAAAATTTACCTGATACTACAAGCTTTTCAGAGGATGCCAACACCAATACCTTCTTACATACACTTACTGTGACAGATGCCGAGAGTGACACAATAACTTGTACACTAAATCCCACCAGTTCTATATTTGATGTGTCTCTTATTCCTCCTGGTAACACTGGTATGTAATTTACCCATTTTACAGTTAAAATTGAACATCTTACATTTATTCTTAGAAATACATATAACCCATGTTATCAAACAAAAATAGTATAAAGACAATTTTTCGTGTTAAGAGTACTTATATCTTGCTGAATGCTACAAGTTCTAAATTTGCGGTGTCTTTTATACCCCTTGCTAACACGGGTGAGTTTTTCGAATATTTTACTATTTTAAGATAATTTTGACCCATTTAACAGCTCAATTAAGTGCTAAAAAATCTTATACGATTTACATAATGATGAAACGTTTACTATAAAAAATGAGAAAAAAAAACTTTATAAATTTTATTATCCGCCCGAAGCGCTTTTCTGCATTCACCTTCATCAGGAACAATGAAAATATTTGAAAACCGAGCATGTACAAGGATTTGTTTAGTAAGACTTACTATATACTATACAAATCCTTGGTATGTATAAGAACCGAAACAGTTGAAGAGCTATATGACCAAAAAGTTGGTTTCAAGTTATTTGGGTTGTGATTTTTTTGGGTGACAGGACATTTGTGATAGACTATTTGAAGATAATGAGAGATGGTATGTTCGCCAATGAGACAACTATCTACCGCAATCCTAATGACGAGGATGAAAGCAGCTATAGGTCATTGAACGGCCTTCAACAGTGAGTAAAACCAAAACCGTATAGTCAGCTATGAAATGCCCCGACATGAGAAGATGTGAAACAACATGCCATCTGTGCTCATTTTGTAACCAATATAGAAAAAAAACATGGTGACGTGAATTCGCGATTGACGATTGTTGGGAAAACCCAAAATTACAATTACAATAAATTTCGTTAAGATTTTTTTAATTATATTTTTTCAATTAAACCTCTCTGAATAAAAAATGAAAATAAATGTGGTCCATCCGAAGCCCTTAACTGGATTTATCTACACCAGGAATGCTCAAATCCAAAAAAATCTTCAAGCCGTGGATAGTTTAAAGCACACTGTGTAACTGATACAATAAAGATTTCAGTTTATACATCATGTAAGCAACTAACTTATTCAGAGTATAAGCCGCTTAGAAAAAGTCATGTCATTTGGCGATGATTTGGTTTTTCTTTTCATTTCCCTTTGTATTCTACGCTCATTTACGTTTATTAAGTTTATGTAAACTGATGGTCTCTAGTTGCAATCGTTATCAAACGTTTTATTGACTAATCCAAATTGTTATTCATGCATTTATTAATTTTTTTAATGGTATGCATAGCATATGGAATCTACCTGACAGGAGGGACAACATTGGATTACGACACAACGTCTTCTTACTCACTGACAGTAGAATGTAGTGACAATAGACGAAGTGATACTGGCACATTTACTGTCAATTTGATACGAAACACTGTACGTTTTTAAATATAGAAAAGAGAATGATGAAACTCCTTTTTCTCAAATAATCAGATGTTGTTTCTTGTATGAAAATCATTCAAAAAGAAAAAAGGAATATAGCTTAAAATGGTTAGGTTTTAATCATCGTTTAGGCAAATTGTTTTCATTTTGGTATTTCATTTGGATGATATGATAATGAAGAGAAATGATAATGGTAATCTGAACAGCAGTCAGTAAAATAATTGAACACTTATAATTAGTGCTTTAATTTGGATAATTGTGGAATATGGATTAAAAAGGGATTGCTTGGAACATATTTTCAAAGAAGAAAATATACGAATCATAAGAATCTGGTATTAATGTGATGCATCGTGAACGCATTTCGAAAATAAGTTCGAGTCAGTGGAGCTCAAAACCTCATAATTGAAATCTATTATGTATCAAACATTTAAAAACAATTAAATAAAATTTAGAGAAAAATTTGTATTATCCTTGAAAATATTATACGCGAAATATAAATTGAAGGCAACACCTTCGTGTGCAAGTACCATAGTTTTTGGTGATAAACAAATAACTTCAAGAAAAATAGATGAAAATGTTGGAGACCACTTTGTATTCTTTTACAAACATAACGATAGATGGTTTGAGAGGGAAAAAGTAGACCTTTACAGGAATGCATTGAAAATGTCTTTGGATGTATTACAGAGGATAAATGAAGCGCTGAAATACTAAGGATTTTTATACCCTAGGATAAGATTACTGTAGCGGTATTTTGCAAAACCTTTCGGAGTTTTGTGTCCTCAATGTTCTTCAGCTTCGTATTTTAAATGACCTTTTTAGTTTTTTTGATTCAAGCGTCATTGATAAGTCTTTTGTAGACGAAACAAATGACGGCGTACAAAATTTTTAGCCTGGTATCTATGATGAGTTTATTGATCATTTTGTAGCCACCAGTTATACAAAGCTTACCCGATTCAAAAAGCCTTATTGAGGATGCCAACACCAACGCCTTGTTACATACACTAACTGTGACAGATGCCGAGAGTGACACAATAACTTGTACACTAAATCCCACCAGTTCTATATTTGATGTGTCTCTTATTCCTCCTGGTAACACTGGTATGTAATTTACCCATTTTACAGTTAAAATTGAACATCATTTTTTCTTAGAAATACATATAACCCATGTTCTCAAACATAAATAGTATAAAGACAATTTTTCGTGTTAAGATTACTTATATCAAAAGAGTAGAAAATGTTGGAAAAGTGGAACATGTTTGCGGGTAAAGTATTTTATTTTCATATCAGTAACTACAAGCAAAGTTTGATACGGTATGGAATTTTTCATTTTTTGTTGTTGTTTCTACTTGTGATCTAGTAATGTATTAAGGATAAGAGCTTTAAATGAACTGAATTGATTTTAATTGTTTGTTCATATGAATAAGTATCATTTGGTAGCCTCTTAGCCAAAATGAAAATGCAGGAGGTTTTAGAATTAAAAAAATAGTTTAACTGACCACATATTATCATTCTGATTATGAAATTAAGAATTACCTTTATACATTTTGGTGCGTCAAAAGCGCTTATCTTGATCCAGAAACACCCAAAACCAAACATTTTAAACCCCTCAGATGTCGAAGTTCTTCGAAGTGTCCAATAGAAAGGCAAAGTTAGCCTGTCTCGTTTTGGTTGTCTTATGCAGTATCGTAAGGTGTGTTTTTTATTGGAAAAACTAGACAGGTGTTGATGGAAGATCTTTTACATTTTCTGTTTTCAATTTAAACTTTTTTAGACTCAGGATGATGTAAACAATGACATAACGTAAAGCCACCTGTCCTGCCACTGAATGTGTTTGTTTATTTGTGTCGTTAGTTTGCTGTCTCATTGTTACACCACATATCCTTCAATTCATATTTATATGTGTCTGTGCATGTACTGAACGGTTTGCAATATTTTACACAGCATATGGAATCTACCTGACAGGAGGGACAACATTAGATTATGATACAACTTCCTCTTACTACCTGACAGCAGAATGTAGTGATAACAGACGAAGTGATACTGGTAGCTTCACTGTCAATTTGATTCGGAACACTGTATGTTTATTTTTTTCTATATGGAAAACAACTGTAACATATGAATAAAAAAGGATGTAGCTTAAACATAGCAATCCAATTGCTCTTATAACTACCAAAAAAGGACCACATAAAAAAAACTTTTCATACTGTCTTCAACAATAAAGAAATATCTATAAAGTTTATCAAGCACTTACTTGTCTAAAAAATGAGAAAATGAAAACACGCACTGAACACAAATTTGTAAGAACTTCGGCTTTGCTCCGAATAGATGTCATTATTATCACTGCTCAAGCATTTGCTTGATACGTAAAAAGTGATTCTTGACTATTAGTTAAACAACAGCAGTATCAAATACCGGAAATAGAAAGTACACGGCAAGTATTTAAGCCAAAGTGAACATACAAATACAATTAAATAGGGTTAACATTAATTGGAAAACATTTATTTTAATGAAACAAATTTCTTTTCACGATTTATTCTTTTTGTATCAATTTTTATGAATGAGGATCATGAGTACTAATGGTACTAATGGCACAAGGGTTTTAAAGTTGTTTCAACCTTTAACCATTTTATGCAATTCAAGAAGAAAATATTGATATTTTGTAGCCACCAGAAATAAACAGTTTACCAAACACAGAAAGCATATCGGAGGACCTCAGTACCCAGACTTTGATACATAACCTGAACGTAACGGACGTTAACACTGCTGATATCATCACATGCTCATTAAACTCAAACAATGCTTTATTTGAAATAAGTAAATTACCACCTGCTTTAGGTTTGTAGTTCTTTTTACGATATTACCATTTTTTATTTTTCATGTTGTCAACATTTGTAATCAGTATCATATGGTGTAATACCGTAATAAAAATTGGGAAACGTAAACAACGCGTTGAGTTTAAAATAAGTTACTTCAGTTCTACGCCCAAGGAGGGGGCTATACTTCTTACTTTCTGCCCGTCCGTCTAATAAAATTTTCGTCGTATTTTTCTAAGGAACTACAAAAGGAGCTTCATAAAATTTGGTATCAGGCTTTCTTTGAGCATACTATACCGTGTGATGACGATTGCTTTTCAGCTTCATGTTTTCCTACCAATAAATATTACCCTATCCAGGGCAACAAGTCTCGCTCAGCTTTGAGTTGATGCCGTTCACTTATTTTTTTTACTTAAATATTTTTTTTATGTTACTTATCAGAGCAGAATCGAAAAGTTTTATCACGCTAAGTACGAATATGTCATTCCTTGTGATGCCATTTGACATCAATCGCTCAGTATTTTCTACCCCAAGAATAGATTACCTTAGCTATATTTTGGTAAACACTTTCGGAAGTTTGGGTCTTCATTGCTCTTCAACTTAGTCCTTTATATGGGCTTTTTTACTTTTCTGATTCGATCGTTATGGATGAGTCTTTTTTCGATCGTCTGACGTACAAAATTTTAACTTGGTATTTATGATGAGTTTATCATCAACTCTTTGTGACCGAATACTTATAGCTGTAACGTCATTAGGGAGAAATTTATTACAGTAAATCTTCTGGCCTTTTTATCAGTTGTCGTTAAAGAGCATGTTCAAAATGTCTTTAAAATATTCATTTGTTTTTTCTTCTTCAAATTATCCCATATGGCTGCTGTGTCCTAACCTTATTTTTAATCATTTGATTCAGGGAGGTTTATTAGGGAAGTTCATGTAACACGTTACGATGATTATCTTCTATTATACAAAAAGCAATTGAAACAATTTATGCAAAATGGCAAGTATTGTGAATGGAAGACCTCTTTCTTATTCAATCGGATGAAAGACATAGATACCAAAGTAAATACCTTTTTTGAAATTATTTAAGTCAATTAGTCCAACGTTTGTATTAGGTTTTGGATTTTAGAATATTTTGACCTGGAGCATCCTAGAAGAGACCATAAGAATACGTATCTTGTGCAGTAAAATTGGTACAATTAACATGATTACAAATCTACATAACCCATCAAAAATCAGTAAAATATTTATACCATATAGCGTCATATCTTACAGATGAATACGGAGTATTTCTAAAAGGGGGAACGGCTCTAAATTATGACACAACACCGTCTTATTCACTTGACATAGAGTGTGGTGATCATCGTAGAAATGTCTCTGGCGTCTTGACAGTTGATATCATTCAAAATGAGGTAACATAATCCAGTTAAAAAAATGAGGAAACTATTTGTTGTGAAAGGAATATTAAAATGAGTTTTTTTAAATCGATATTGTTATTGTATGCATGCTAAATTAAAGATTTATACTATCGATGACCTGTTTTTCTCACTATAAAAGCATATATATTTTTTGCGTTTTCGTAGGAGTGATGAAAAGATAACAATATTAGACTTTCCCTGAATTGTCTACAATGTATATTATTTTAACTTTGAACAATAGAAACTGGTTCGTTGGTTCATTTAGAATAAAATAATTCCATTTAGTTGTGTTTCGTGTTGTTTTTTTAGCCTCCAACCATTGTTAACTTACCAATGAGCTGTGAGATACTAGAAAGCATAACAACAGAAAGTCTATTGTATACCGTATCTGTTACAGACCCGACCAATGACACAGTAACATGCACTCTGACAACAGTCACTACTATGTTTTATTTGCAAATTGGATCAAATCAGTATGGTAGCTATTCGAATTATAATTCACTCCTTCAACTTCAAATTGTCACATGTGTCATTGTTATTTCACGTATAAAACCATTGAAATGAATCAATATAGGTTGACGGAAGTAAAAGATAAATTAAACCTTTCAGTCTATAACAGAATTATTGTCAACTTAAATCGACTGAAATTTTCCAAAAGGTTTGAAAGCAATAACAAGATAAAGTTAATAAAAATTTGATAGGAATTAGTTGCAGATGGTTTTAGTTTGTTACCCGGATTTGTTTTTGCTTTATCGAATTATGACTATTGAACAGCGGTATACTACTATTGTCTTTATTTATACCAAAACGATTAGTACTGTAAAGCAACATCATGATTTCTTAAACTAAGTTTGACAATACGTAAAGTGTATGCAATGTACGATTTGATATTTGTGATACTCAAACCAAATATTTTAAGTAATTTGATTTTCCAAAATTTCGCCCTCAATCTAACCTATTTAGGGTTTATATTCTATAAACAAATTTCGTGCGAAATTAAATTGGTATCATCTCACGTTTATTATTTTTTCTGTAAAATACAGTTTCACTAATCTTATATTTTACTACTAAACCATTTAAAAAGAAATGACCTTTTATCAACACAGAAACTGAGATATATGTTAGAGGGAATCAAGGTTTCGTATATGACACCCAAAGGCAGTATACATTGGAAATCGTGTGTGCTGATCAACAACGAAATGATTCCTCTGAGTTTTACATATACATCCTGCGTAACATGCCACCATATTTTACTAATATCCAAGGTAAATATTGATAAAAAGAAAACTCGTGTTTATGTAATATAGCGTTTAACCAGTACTTTCCACCATAAAATTTATTGTCATTGCTAACTACAAAAAAAGGCAGATAATGTTTGTGTTTGCAGGTAATTAATCATATTTCATCATTCTGGTTAATTAATATCCCTTATTCCACATTTGTCTTGTAGTAAATTTATTTACGTTGGAATCAATTATGTCAACAACAAAAATAAAATCCACAGAAAAAAATCACATATCTTTAACCCAAAGTTGATGCAGTCAAAAATAAGTATATTTGACCACAGAAGAATGAACGCAAAGGACAAAAAACGTAAATTGCAAAATGGAATTCCTAATTAAGATAAATATTAAGTTTTATTTCTACTTGGCAAAACACCCTACATTAATCTTTGTTTCATAAAAGTTTGACATCTGAAAATTTTTGAAATCTTATTGATTCAGATAAGTATGCAAGTTTAAAATAATTGAATTGATTATATATCTACAGATAAAACTAACGTACCGGCAAAAACCACGACAATTGGTCAGGTTATATTTACTGTACAAAGTGTGGATCCTGAGAATGACAATCTACAATATACCATGACAAGTAGTAGTTTGACTACACCCTTTCTGATTAACCAAAATAGTAAGTATATTTACAATTTTTGTTATTGATTTTCTCACAGTGCTATGAAATATAAAAACATTAAATATATCAATAATCTAACACAATACTTTTTTTTTTATCTCGCCTACATTTGAAATGTAAATTCACCGAAGAATGACTAGACTATAAAGCCTTTGTTAGTCTTTTTTGTTTCTTTTTAATTTTGGTTCATTTATATGTTTCGGAGTTTAGTGTGACGTTCATTTTCTCTGAACTAGTATACATATTTGTTTAGGGGCTAGCTAAAGCCCGCCTCCGGGTGCGAAATTTTCTCGCTGTGTTGAAGACCCATTGTAGGCCTTGATCTGTTTTCTGCTCTTTGGTCGGGCTGTTGTCTCTTTGCCACATTCCCTGTTTCCATTCTCAATTTCATAAAGAGGATATATCGTTCATTGTATTGAATTGATATGCTATGATGCTTACCCAAATGAACAACACAAATAAGTAGCAATAAAGAAGTATTTAATACTTGGTGGATTTTTTTCAGACTTTAAATGAGAAGGTTTTATGTAGAATTTTTTGAAACAAATGACATATGTTGTACCTTTATGTATTTTTTACTCTGTATAGCTGGTGAAATATCACTAAGTCGATCCATAGCAGCTGAGTTAGTATCTGGATATGAACTATTCATAAGTGTATCAGATGGGAGGAATGTTGTTGCTAGTCGAACGCTATCAGTACGGATTACAGGTACATGATTATGATTAGATTTATTCTAGCACTGAAATTACTTTAACATTTTTAAAAATTATATGTTTTTGTGCCCAAATTAATTTAATGTGTTCGGATCATGTTAGTGCAAGGATGTCAATTTCGATTACAAAACATAATGATCATATTATAAATGGCTATGTACAAAACCTGGCTTTTATTACATAACATAAAAGTGTATAGATGCTATGCTTACACTGTTCAAAAAGTGTACGCACCATCATGATTGCAAACTAAAGCTAGTTCAAGAGAAAAATGCCTTAAGGGAACAAACCTTGTCATTTGAATAATCGTTAAAATCACTGTTTGTCTTTCTAAAAGAACACTATGGTTACATTGTTTTTTTCATATATTCTTCTAAAAAAAAACAAAAGTAAAACTATAACAGAACGTTGGTTACACATTCTAAATGTACACTTAATGCAGCAAAAACTATATTCCTTGCTTAAATATTACGGAATCAACAAGACATTAAGTGTCTTTTGGGTATTTCGGGAGCATTTAATCGTATGGCTGTTAAATATTTGAATCGCATTGACATATCTGAGAAAAAATAACCCTTGCAACTTTGTAAGTTCCAGCGGGTATAATCTACACAGTAGTCAATGTTTCGATACTGACATGATTATCAAACGTTTCTCAAATAGTTACAAAATATAAACAAGAATACACAATTTATTTTATCGCTGTAAATATAAGAGGCAACAATGCTTTACCAATACCGTATACCGTACAGCCATTATGCATGTACAAATGGAGTAACAAAAATGATGGAAGCGCATGAACTCCAAAGAAAAGCAAAAAATTCTGCTTGCATCGATAGGATAAGCGTCTCCCGCTATGCATGCATCATCCGTCATGAAAATCGAGAATTAATAAAAAATCACGATAAGGAGTAAGACACAATCAGTAAATATCAAGATCAGACGACCATGTTAATATATAGAAATATAAGATCGCAAAATGTCGCTCGACCAATGTGTGTGAAGGTACCATAATGTCGTTTTCAGTTGTTCTAGATCTAGTCTAAATAATATTATGAAAAACCCAACAAAAGATGAAATATGAACTTTGAAATTATTTATATAATTTCAAACGAAACTTAATGTTCCTTAAGCTTTGAAATTCCTTCATTATTAGCACCGATGAACAGATGTAATTCCTAGACTTACAAACACGTTATCTTGTGGAAAGTAGTTTTATAGTATAACAAACCTCATCAAATATATCAGTCTCATAGTTTTGTAAGACAGACGTGCGTTTCGTCTACAAAAGACTTATTAGTGACGCTCGAATAAAATAATGTTAAAAGGTCAAATAAAGTACGAAGCTGAAGAGCATTGAGGAACCACAATTTTTATTGATTGATTGATAGATAGTTAGTGTTTAACGCCTCTTTCAGCACTATATGCTATTTCGCAGCAGCCAGTTTTTATTGGTGGAGAAAGCTGAAGTGCCCGGAGAGAACCAACGACCTTCGGCAGGAAAACTGGCAATCCAATTCAATTATGATTTGAGTCGAACGCAGCTGCCACTTGCACCAGTTTTTGGTGGGATTCGTGTTGCTAAGTCTTTAGTGTTCTATGTTGTATTTTGTGTACTATTGTTTGTCTGTGTGTCTGTTTCTTTTTTAGCCATGGCGTTGTCAGTTTATTTTCGATTTATGAGTTTGAATGTCCCTCTTGTATCTTTCGTCCCTCTTTGTAATGTTTGAACTCACAACCTCAGCTTCGACAGACTAGTGATGCAGAAGTTGAAATTCTGAGACCACTCAGCCACCGAGCCCAACTCCCCCCTAAAAAAATCCGCAAGGTTTTGCCAATAAGCTGATCGATTCTTACGGTAGAAATGCTGACTACTGAACTGAAGCGTCATCGACCCAGCGGTATAGACTTTAAAAGAAAAAGTGATTGAAAGCAATTTCAGTGTGCATCATACGTCCAGACACACTTATAAAAAAAACATATTTTAAGACTTAATTGTAACACATAAACACAATCAATAACTAAAAGAGGATCTTATGTGCTTTGTATCGATCTGATGAGTTTTCAACTGATTCATTATAGCTTGTTCTTATGTTGTACTGTTACACTACTGTCCCAGATTATGGGGAGAGTTTGGCGCTAGAAAACATGTTTAACCCTACCATATTCTATATGTGCCTCTCCTAAGCCTGTAATTCAGTGGTTGTCGTTTGTTGCTGTATATATATTTTTTTTCGTTATTTTTTTTTATACATAAAACAGACCGTTAGTTTTCTTGTTTGAATTGTTTTCAATTTGTCATTTCGCGGCCTTTTTATATATTACTATGCGGTATGGGTCCTACTCATTGTTTAATGGCGTACGGTGACCTATAAATGTTAACTTCTATGTCATTTAGTCTCTGGTGGAGAGCTGTCATACCACATCTACTGAATTACTGGAAACCAAAGTGGCAAATACAACTAGAAATGTTCCACTGTTAGGTAACCAATGTTATATTGATGCATAAAATATATAATGCTTTTTTTCAGAAATCAACAGTCCTCCAGAATTTCTAACTCCTTCGCACAATGTAAATATATTGGAAGGAATAAATATTGGTTCAACAATATTTCAACCAGTACTTACAGATGCAGATGTGTCAGATGTTCATACATTTTCCGTCTCATACTCGCCACCAGAGGGTGCTGTTTATTTTCAAGTTGACTCGTCATGTACGTTTTATCTATTAATCAATATTTAAAGTGAAAATGAAGTATATCTAGTTAAATATTAAGTTCTTTTTTAAACCTGTAGTCTCGCAAATTTGCATATCACAAATTCACCTTTTCTAGCAATAACTGAAAATGATAGTATAGTATTTTTTAACGTAAATTTTGTTGCAGTACTCATATTCATGTATTATATAGATGTTTTCTTTACAGAATTTGTATTTATCGTTTACACAACGTTCAAGATCTAATAAGAGCAATTTTATTTGACGAAGAGTAAAGAAATTAATCATCGTATCATACAGTTGATGTATAAGCTTGTTAATCACTGTGTGATTTGACACTAACACTTTAAGCTATAAATATTTCTTCGAAATATTTGATGGGGTTATTCCAAAAAATATACAAAATTTTAATAGTTGACATATTAGACAAATACACCTATATTATCAGAGACAACAATATAAAAGCAATATATGAACTATATAGCCTGAATTGGCACTCAAATTGTTTTTGAGCCCAAACTCTCTAATAGAAAACACATAAAGTAAACTCTTCTTCATAAAATTAGCAACATTATTTCCACTAGCGATCACATAAAATACCAGTAATAATTAAAAAATTTTGTCCTGACTTATAGACGGATTATTATCGAGATAAATTCACTTTAGACTTGTTGGTAAAAATAACAATAAGTTTTCAAATTTAACCTGAATTTAGTACGAAACTAATCAAATCGTAGATCAATAAAAATATAAAAAATCATGTTCGGAAAATGCTGCGAAAATACACTCATCATTGTAGAAATTATTGTGTATTTAATATAGTTTTAAAAGAAATACATTGAAATCGAGATATCCGAAGTCATCGTTATACAACACTACTTTCCATGTGATTTTAAGTGTTTTGTTTTTAATTATTTCAGCTGGATTAATAACATCGCTTGCTCAAATTGATTATGAGATCATTCCCTACAAAACATTCCTGTTGATGATTACTGGTTCAGATTCTCTGATGGAAGATTCCACAAATATAACTCTGAACATACAGAATGTGAATGAAGCTCCAACATTTACAAAGAAAAATTATGCATTCACAGAAACAGAGAATAGTGTAAGGTCCAAAGTGTTTCACTGAATTAAAACCTAAATGTTAGAACATTGAACACTGCACATCGTTTGCGTTGTTTCTTATTTTCTTTATTAGCTCACTTCGCCCGTAGTACCAGTGTGAGCTTTTGCCATCGATTGGCGTCCGTTGTTTGTCGTCGTCGTCGGTTCACTTTTACAAATATCATCTCCTTTGAAACTACAGAACCAAATTTATACAAACTTAGCCACAGTCATCAATGGGGTATCTAATTTAAAAAATGTGTCCGATGACCCGGTCTGCCGATATGACTAAAAATAGAACATAGGGTAAAATAAAGTGTTTGTCTATTATTTCGAAAACCGCTATAGATAAAGAAAATTTGACAGATTAATAACTGTAACTTGCAAATCTTAAAACAAGACAAGATCTACAATAAGTCAGCATAATGAACGATTTTTCCCAATTTTTTGCATATTTGAAAATTATAATAGATAGATAAAAACTTTAAATAGCAAAAATGATCAGGAAGACAAGATCTACAAATAAATCGTTAGTTGACTCCTTATTGAAGTTATTGTCCTTTAATGACGATTTTTCCTATTTTTTTAATTTTTGAATTCTTGCCTATTATTTTGAAAACTATACTAGATAAATAGAAACTTTAAAATGAAAAAAAATATCAGCAGGATAAGATCTATCTATTCGTCAACATGACTGAATTTGTCAGTTAACTCTTAATACAGTTATTCCCCCGTAAATGATGATTTTCTACTAAAAAGTGACCCTTGTTGCAGATGCAGGTGAGCGACACAGGCTCTTAAAAGCCTGTAGTTTTATATATATATTGCAAATATTTTGACGATTTTTGTTTACAGTTGTCGTTTTGAACTCCAATGAGTAATCAGAACAGTAGAAATTAAAAAAAACCAAAAACTATTTGTTTTATTGAACCTACAGTGTAAGAAATAACATTTGTTCTAAAGTGAAATGTTCTCAAACAATGTCTATGTATATGTATCCATGAAATTAGGAACAATCTGTTATCGGTAAAAACAAACACTAAATGTTTTTCCACACTGGGTACATTTATTTGTATTTGTATTTGTAAGGATTTGTCCTTAGTGGTGAGTTGTACATATGTTAGTGACACATCTCCGGTTTTATAATAGGACGATTGTTTATAATTTCTATGATGATTTTCTTATTTCTCAAGACTTATTATGACAATGCAAATACTGAAACTACATATTTACAAAACAATTTCTAGTGAACTACGTTCCCTGGTTTATCATAAGCTGATGAACAAAATTTGAAACGAGGAATACTTATGTGTACACATTTCTTATAATAAGCTTGCATACAGGATCAATTAATTCTATTCTTTTTTGTTTTTCTAGGCAGGAACTGTTCTACAAAATCCATATTACCAGTACACAGATGAAGATGGAGATACTTTAAAATTTTCCTTTGACTGTGGCGTCGACACAGGTAGATTGGACATGGATTCAACCACAGGACTCCTGTCTTACTCAATTGATTATGATTTAGATGAAATTGGCACTGCATCGCAAATGAACTGTGATGTTTACATTAGTGATACTGAGTACAGTGATACTGCTTACGTGAATATTACCGTGCTTAATGACAACGATAATTCACCCAAATTTGATCACTCTGAATACACTTTTTTTGTACCAATCAACACAGGAGTTGGATCTTTTGTTGGACAGACACAAGCAACAGACATTGATATAGGAAGTAATGGTTAGTAAATTAAGATATCTTTGTAAATATTTTGTTTTGTTTAATTACATTAAAAGTGAAAATCAAAAATATGTAGTGTACTTAGCTTTATCTTACCTCCTATACATTTCTAGGAATATGATTGGTTAAAAGCGTCCGCGTGGAGACCGTATATATTCCATATTAGTTAGTAGGGAGGCGGGGCTTATTTCAATACACGGTTAGTAGTTGTGTTACGTCCCTTTATAAAAACAAAACGGTACTGAGAAAAAAACTTAACGGTTTCAACAGACGAAGAAATTGATGAAGATTGAAATAAATTCATAAAACACATTTAAAGCTAACAAGTTTTTATTGTTGGCATCTGTTTTTGTATGATCAAAGGAAGTAGTTTCTTAACGCTTACGGTATTGAAGACTTGCTCATTTTGATCTAGTCTAAATTTGACACGTTAAGATAGTCTTTAAGATAAATTCGTTACATAGTGTGCTAGTGACGTAATACGGTATATATGGGGTCAGTAAATTCCATATATACCGTATTAGGTCACTAGCACACTATGTAACTAATAATATCTGCTTTTTGCAAACAAAATATGAGACTAAATAGCCAATATTTTCTTTCGGGATTTTAATGTCAGTTTAGGATTTACAACGATTTAAGTCAAATTTACTGCTGAATTTCCTGGTAAAAACAATTATGCTAATTACTTCTTGATCAGATATATGCCAATTACAAATATTTTTCCGAGTAATCTCCAAATATACAGATAAAAGTAAATTTTAATTAAAGTATACACCTTACATAGATGGATAAACATCTCAATAGTAAGATCCTGCATCTTTATAAAGCATGACATACATCACTGAACGAAATAACTATAAACTCAAAATTGGAAAACCGATTTTTCGATTAAATAATAGAAAATAAAAGTGCTAACAAATGTGTTCTTAGACACAGATTATATAAGGAACAAATAAGACGTAGTTTTGTTTCATATTCATTGAATTATTTTAGGTAGAAAGCATGCACTTAGTTATGATACCATTGAAATAATAATTTACTTTAGAGAACATAAAAGATTGAAAGACATTTGAATATATACTCAAATTACGATTTTACTTCCTGATAAGGGTACACAGTTGGTCTATAGTTTACAAGGTAGAATTATGTAGAAAAAATAAAAATATATCGAACATGTGCATCTGCTTTTGTATTTAATTTTTTGAACAAAATAACCACTTGTTGAACTTCAGTAAAATTTTGGGGAAATTTCCAATATAGTGGACCAGTTATGTCTGTGAAACTCTTCTGCAAGGTAGAACCTATGTATTTTGCCAAAATATTGAGCATATAATGAAGATTTCGATGTGGGAAGGATTTTGATTTTTCCTCAATTATTCAACAAAATTTACTGGTCGTATATCTTTTCAATTTTGGTGTAAATATTCATATATGGTACATGGTATGTCCATCTTACGACTGGTATATTTAACTGGAATGTTTGTATATTGTAAAATAATCGAAAATACACTGAAGGTGTGTTGTGGGATTTGTCCATGAATAAACTTATAGCGGGCGGTGATACCGATCAATGAAATCACAACCATAAGTATGATAAGAACAAAATTAGAATTTTAAAATAAAAAAAAAAATGTAGATGTCTGGAATATATTGATGATCATATTTATATTTAACAAACACATATTGATTATGAACAACTAACACAGTATTTCTTATTTAAAATCCTGAATTCATATGCTTTGCTAGAACAAACTTCAGTTTTGGAATTACCTCATTAAATCATATCAGACCATTTATTGTCTTATCAAACTTGACAGCTGATTTTGTTTACAGATATAAAGGGAAATTTAGGGTTTATAATTTTCTGCAACAAGACATAAGATTAAAGATATATGATTTTGTAGTAGAAGTAAAAAAGAAAGAGATGGGGACGAAAATTATATTGAAAGGACTAATGCTGTCAAAGAAAGAGAGTTTCAAAACTATTAAAAAATTCAGTTGTGTGTTTACTTAGGATAAACAAATCAACTACTGTTGTGTCTGGGAAGAATAATTCTACACAAAAGTAGAATGTATCCAAATATATCATTTAATTTATGAATAATTATGCACAACTATCAAAATATGTCGTACTTTTTCGGATTCGTGTACCCATGTACTATGCGGTGAGACATACATTTATAGTTTTATTAGTACTTCAAATATGTTTAATGAAGTGACATATTAGCACGCAACTTGATATATTTTGCAGGCGATGTCCTTTATCACATTACACAGGAAGGCGTTAGCAATGCTTTGTTTGAAATTGACGAAAATGGTTCAATAAAACTTAGCCAAAGTCTAACTAGTTATGCCGAAGGGTCAGAGTTAAATTTAACAGTTTATGCTGTGGATTCTGGTGGAAAACAAGACACAGCTTTAGTTTATATTTTACTTCCTGTTCAATATGAATATACAGCTTCAGCACAAAATGAAATACAGTACATGACTTTCTTTACGTATGCTCCAAATATGGCCTGGTTTGTTCCATTGGTGTTCGTTTTGTCGATTACATTGTGTGTTGTTATTCATACACTATACACTTCAAAGTGTTCATGTAAAATATCAAAACGGTAAGTAAATTTATTGAATAAGCAAGCCTTCATAAATTCTGAAGCGATCAAATATGATCTTAAATCATTAGTTAGGAGATAGGGTAAAACATGTAAATCATGAACTATGAAGTATTTTGGCTTTATTTGAGATATAATGTCTTGCTAACTATTTAGAAATTTGTCCTGCAATCAGGTGTTGTTTTTTGTTTGCTGTGGTTTAACACCTTCAGTTCATAAGTTTACTTTTGGTAGTTAACGATGTTCAAATCTCTCTATATATACCTACTATGGAACTAGCAATTCTCACAGACAAGCAATAAAGATAGATGCGAATGAATAAACGGAATGACTCTAATAACAAGTCCTTATTCATTGTAATTGCATGCAATTGCATTTCTCGATGAAACAAAATATTAAGAATTTCAAATCAGTCATCTATTTGGGACAGAAAATCGAATTGTCGTCACCTTATCTTAGATGTAATCTCTTTTCATTCATTTTCAGGAAAAACAATAAAAGAAAGAGAAGAATTAGGCGACGACTTGAAAGATATTAGTTTATTCACATACTTTAAGAAGACTCTTTTAAACGTTTTTCCATAAAAGAAAGATTAAACAGTTAACGAACTCATCAAGATCAAGAACATAGGAAATAATAATTCTGCAAGCCTGTTAAAACTAATTCTGTTGATATATTTGTTTTACTTATAACAATAACCATAACCTTAATATCAATGGTAATTTTATTAAAAAAAGACGCTGAATATACCATGGTAACATTTAAAACTCATAAGTCGAAGACAAACTGACAACGCCATGACGATTACTATGGGTGATCGAAGGTGTGCCGAAAGGGTTTAGATGATCCTATTACACTAGTGGCATCTTTCTGCACTAGTGGCACCCGTGATGTTGCTCATGGAAGTACAAATTCGGTGATGTCACAATCGAGAAAATCGGGTTGAATACAACACTTTAAGACAAAAGAGATGATTTTAGCTTCCTAATTATGAACTTTCCATTTCTCTGTAGCAACATTCCATCAGCGCCGGTATATGGAATATATATATATCTAAGTATTACATCCATGCGTTTCTTTCATTTTGCAATATTAAAGTGATGAAGAACTTTATCAATTTAATCATCAAACTAGTTAAAATATTGTAATCATCATCTCAAGTATATAATTATGTAAACATTGTTCTGTGGAGTTGCAACCATCATTCATAATATATATTAAATGTTGATACCTTGTGTTGACTGTGTATATTGCCTCTTGTTTTTAATAAAGTATTTTCTTATGTTAAGTAAACACGGCATTCCATAGCTTGAGTTTTCTATCATGATTTCCCTGAAAGAGAGTTGTTTCTTACAAGGAAGCTATTAAACCAAAGGTTCCAAGTGATAAAATTGAAGTTTTTACGGGTGCCATCACGTGTTAGTAGACCGTTATGAAATATCTGTTTTCACCGATGACGATGAATATGTTTCAATTGTGGTAACCACAATCCCGTCCTCTTTTTCTCGAATTTTTGTGAGCCACATGACGGGTGCCACATATGGAGCAAGATCTGTTTAACATTCCGGTCCACCTGAGATCACCCCAGCTTTTGGTAGGGTTCGTGTTGCTCAGTCTTTAGTTTTCTATATTATGTTTTGTAGAATGTTGCTTGTCTTTCCGTCGTTATTCATTTTTCTCTATGACATTGTCAGTTTGTCTTCTACTTATGAGTATGAATATCCGTTTGGTCTTCCGCCTCTCTTTTATTTCTTCCGAAACCAAGACATTTGTATCTACGTTCGCCAATTTTTTAAGGAAATAAAGTTGGACTAACTGTTTCAATCTGTCTTTAAGTTAAGAATGGGGAATACTAGTATAAAGACTCATCAAAGATACCAGGTTCATAATTTGACTAGCGTTTCGTCTACATAAAGACTCACCAGTGGCGCACAAAAATTCCAAAAATTGGGTCAAATGCAGCTAAGGGCTTAGTGTTTCGAATGATTAAAAGAATATTTACTCAAAGGGTAGAGTAGTTTAATGTTTTTGTGCTATTGCAAGAGAAAATAGACTGATATTGTATGTAGTCTTACATGTCTTTGGAATCTTATAGTATCCCCATCTAGGCTCTACCCCTACAGTAGGTAGTTTCACAGTAACTCTGACTTTGATTGCTGAGTAAATTGATGTTAATAGCTTAGAAAGTTTTCATGGAGCACTTTTCAGACCCAGCAATATAACGTTGTTTATGAAGTTCCAATTACACCTTAAAGTCTTTTGCGATATAAATGGGTAGTTTTTCTAAATACGAATAAAATTATAGAATGTACCGTAACGGTCAATCTTGCAGCAGGACCAAAACATAAGCTAACAAACTAGACATCTAGAGGTCAAAATATGGTCTGCAGACAAGATTACATTCAAGGCACAAATACCTTCGAGTCTTCAGTGAACGAATTGTATATATGTATTATCTACACCCCTAAATACACATTATTATACAATCAAACTTGTATTAAGAGATAACTCAAGAGAGAAAACAAAAAAATAATCTCTTGATACAGATTGTCTTTGAATACAAGTTCTCGCTTTTGACTAGAAGGAATCATTCATCAGCATAATTTACGTACTAATGTAAGTGAAATATAATGTTGTGGTATCATTATATTCGTTATGAAAATGAAATTACACTTTGAAATAAAATGTTTGTTACCTGTTTGGTTTATATATTTTTATTGTATTTGTAAACTCAAGAAAAGTTCCTGATTATATTACGTCCTGTCCCATTCATGTTCATTCATGTAATTGTATCCAAGGATTATGCCTTTTACATATTCTTTCAGTTTTCAACACAGATTGTACAAATGGCTTAGCTACTAGTATTATATCACTGAATCAACAATATTTTTTTCTTTTGAGAAAGGACCCTAATCATCGATTTAATACTCTAAATAAAGGCAATAGTAGTATACCGCTGTTCAATAGTCATAAATCGATTTAGCTGAAACAAATCCGGATCACAAACCAAAAGCGAGGGTAAACACTAACCTATAAACATTTTCATTTGACCGTTTGTTGCTTTTATCGTTGTGCAGACACATCATTTTTTGTAATGCAATATTGTTAAACCTCCAAATTCATCGTCACCATTTTGGGCACATTTTTTATTCAACATTTCAGTTACTTTTATTCGTCATGTAATCAACAGTTCAGTTTAAAGCAATTCTTAATCAATTAATGTCTTTCAAAACAACATTTGAAACTTCAAATATTTAGTAATTAATGACCTGTGGCTTTGGTATCAAGGTATAGACGTCCTGCTTGTTGAACTTAATGAAATACATTGTATGAATAATTATTGAGGTCCACATCTAATTGTAAAGGCCAAATGTAAATTATATTGTATATCGTAATATGAAAACAACACTTTATAAAGTTCATGCGTCCGATTCGCTTTTCTGGATTTACCTTCATCAGGAACGCCCTAAGCCGAATATTCGAAAGCCATGGATGTATAAGAACCGAAACAGTTGAAAAGCTATATGACCAAAAAGGACTTAAAAATAATAGCCAAATTCATCGAGTCTTTTTCTATAAGAGGAATGCATAAGAAGCACTAGAAATCAATACTAAAACTGTACAATATTTCAGTATTAGAAAATTAGTCAGCAAATAATTTCTGGACATACTCTTAAAAACCCAGACAGCAACAGTATTGAGGTAAAAGTACAAACATTTCGAAGAAATCAGTCCTGAATTGATAGAAAGTATAAAATTTCTCATTTCTCTCTTATAATTCGTCAATACAGAGGGTAGAAACGTACCAGCACATTGTTAGTGCATGACATTGTTTATGTTAATGATAAGAAAAGACGTTGAAATACATGATTTGTCAATGTTTTGTACCTCATATTCCAACAGATGTAGTTTATACAATTGTATCTGTTAGTCCTCACCGCGTCATTTCCATGCCAGTGTAAAACTAGAGGTTCTAAAAAGCCAATGTTGCTCACCTAGTCCTATGTGCATCTTCAACAAAGGTAACTCTCCAACATTTTGGACTAGAATTCATGACAAAAGTTTCTTTTTTGTTGACCTTGGATTGCATATAATTTTTTCTGTTTACAGTTTCTCTCTATCTTCATTATTTTTGCCCAAAACACAAAGGGTAAAAGAAAATCGTCATTTAAAGGGCAATCACTCCTATAAGGAGTCTTTTAACATTTCGGCAAAATTGACTTACTTGTGGGTCTTTTCTTGTTGATTATTTTTGCTATATAAAGTGTCTATCTATCTATTATAGTTTTCAACATAATAGGCCAAAACACTAAATATGGATAAAAATCGTCTTTAAAGAGCAGCAAGTCCAATAAGGAGCCATCAGGCAATTTTGGATATGTCAACTTATTTGTAGATCTTGTCTCGCTGATCATTTTTGCCTATTTAAGTTTCTATCTATCTTATATAATTATAATTCGCAAAAACGAAAAAATGGCAAAATGGTCATTATAGACCAATAACTCCAATAAGGAGTCGTCAGACTAATTTGTAGATCTTGTCTTGCTGATTATTTTGTTTATTTCAATTTCTACCTATCTGTTAAAGCTTTTTAAAAACAATAGGCAAAAACGCAAAATATTGGTAAAAATCGTCATCTAAGGACAATAATTCCAATAAGGAGACGTAAGAAGATTTCGGCTTATTTGTAAATATTGTCTTGCTGATCATTGTCGCTATTTAAATTTCTCTCCATCTATTACAGTTTTCAGGGTAAAAGGAAAAATGAAAACAATTGGCAAATTCTCCATTTTAGGCCAATAAAGCCTATACAAAATCGTCTAACAATTATCACGCAGACAGACAATAGTGTCTCAAAATTTTGACATTTTTGCCCTGTCAGATTTTCTCTATTTATAGTGGTTTTTCAGAATAGAGAAAACTTGCATTTAACCCTATGTTCTATTTTAGCCATGTTGACCATGTTGCTTGGTAAGCGGAGTCATCGGACACATTTGTTAATTTAGATACCCCAATGATATATGTGGCCAAGTTTGGTTAAAGGCCCAGTAGTTTCAGAGGAGAATATTTTTGTAAAAGTTAACAGACGAAGACGACGGACGACTATGGATGACGCACGCCAATTGACGAGAAAAGCTCACTTGGTCCTTTGGGCCAGGTGAGCTAAAAAGCATATTAAGGAGAAAATCATAAATCATAAGCCGCAAGCAAGCACGTTCTGGAATAGTTTACCAACATGGAGATATACACTCCACATGCAAAAGGAAAACTGAAAGCATCTCTTTTGTCGTAAAGTTAAGTTGTCAATCGACCCGGCCTTGTCATTATAAAGTCAAGAAAAGAATCCGACTTAACTGTATCTGGATATCTCCTTTATTACAAGTCCGAATGGATACAAGCGATCAACACAATCACCAAACTTGGAATTAATTAGTGAAAGGTCATCAACTATAGAGCAAAATGTGAAGTTTAATGATAATACCAGTTTTTTTCATTCATCTCATGTATGGTGTCTGTCTCATATGAATAAAAGAACAGGTCGACAAGGAGATCTCACAGTTGGTTCCTGTAGAAATAAAATTGAGAATGGAAATGGGAAATGTGTCAAAGAGACAACAACCCGAACAAAGAGCAGAAAACAGCCCAAGACCACCAATGGGTCTTAAACACAGCGAGAAAATCCCGCAACCGGAGGCGGGCTTCAGCTGTCCCCTAAACAAACATGTGTACAAGTTCAGTGAAAATGGACGTCACACTAAACTCCGAAACATATAAATGAACTAAAATTAAAAAAACATACAAGACTAACAAAGGCCAGAGGCTCCTGACTTGGGACAGGCGCAAACATGCGGTGGGGTTAAACATGTTTTGTGAGATCTCAACCCTCCCCTATATCTCTAGCCAATATAGAATAAACAAACACACAGCAATACGCACAATAAAACCAGTTTAAAAGAAGTCCGAGTCCAATGTCTGAATAGTTAATAGAAGAAACTAAGAAAAATGACAATGATAAATAAATTAACAAAGGACTACAAGCAGGTACTGACATGTCAGCCCCAGACCTCAATTACACTGTTTGAAAGATTATGTCTTCTTCATATGAAAATCAAGCACAATCCCTCCCGTTATGGGTTTAGTATCATAACATCATAAAATATATGAGAAGAACATAACCCGTATCATGCCAACAACTGGTTTTAGAATAAATGTGTTTATTTCCGATGCAATGAGTGAATCAATATTAATTCCAAAATATGCCATCTTGAATGACTTGACAACAGTATCGTAACTATATCCCTTCTGAATAAATCTGTTTAAAGGTTTGGTTAGCTTTTGAGGTGAATGACGACATGTTTGTGCTTTGTATAGAATATTACCATAAAAGATTGGATGTGAAATACCTGAACGTAGAAGATATCTGCATGTTGATTTATATTTATGAATGATGTCCTTGTACCGATGATAAAATTAAGTAAATGTTTTGACTAGTTTGTGATATCAAAAACCCTGGTGTAATAATTTTTCGGTAATACAGAGATTTCTTTCGTTAAAATCAAATACGTTGTTACATACACGAGCGAATCGAACAAGTTGAGATATATAAACACCATAAGATGGTGACAAGGGAATGTCACCATCTAAAAATGGATAATTAACAATAGGAAATGAAAAATCATCTCTTTTATCGTAAATTTTGGTATTAAGCTTCCCGTTAAAGATATAGATATGAAGATCCAGGAAAGGGCAGTGTTCATTGTGAGTATTAACTTTATTTAAAGTCAGTTCCGCAGGATAAATCTCTTTAGTGTACATACTGAAGTCGTCATTATTGAGAGCCAATATATCATCCAAATATCTAAAAGTATTATTAAATTTTTGTATCAGATTATCAGATGTTGTTTCGATGGGTCATTGCTGATTTTAGTCATAAATTGTAACTCATAACAATACAGAAACAGGTCCGCAATAAGTGGTGCACAGTTAGTCCCTATTGGAATTCCAAAAATTTGACGATATACGGAATCTCCATAGCGAACAAAAATGTTATCTAGTAAACATTCAAGTGCAGTTATCGCACCAAAGGAGGTCCAATTGACAAGGTTCTTTTGTTTTTTACTAAATAATGACCTAAAAGAGTTTGAACATATATATATTCGCATTCTGACTTTTTGAATGCCAACTTAATTAGGTGTGTGAAATTTTTCTTAATGAGATTATGGGCAAAGCGGTATATAGGGTAAAAAAAATCAAAACTTTGAACAGATTCGAAATCACCAATATAAGCATGCAATTTATCAAGTACTTCCAACAAATTTTTGACACTCCAGAAGTAATTAATTCCACTATTTTCAAAGGCCTTATTTGAACAATTTATTACCAGGTTTTTGATTGTACCATATATAAAAAAGAAGATGTGGTATGATTGCCAATGAGACAACTGTCCACAAGAGACCAAAATGACACAGAAATAAACAACTATAGGTCACCGTACGGCCTTCAACAATGAGCAAAGCCCATACCGCATAGTCAGCTATAAAAGGCCCCGAAATGACAATGTAAAACAATTCAAACGAGAAAACTATCGGCCTTATTTATGTACAAAAATGAACGAAAAACAAATATGTAACACATAAACAAACGACAACCACTGAATTACAGGTTCCTGACTTGGGACAGGCACATACATACATAATGTGGCGGGGTTAAAGGTGTTAGGGATCCCAACCCTCCCTAACCTGGGACAGTGATATAACAGTACAACATAAGAACGAACTATAAAAATCAGTTGAAAAGGCTTAACTCATCAGATGGACAAAAATACAAGTGGACGTGGCAGGGTACTTGTACATCCAACAACAAAAGACATTAGGAACAGATCTGAGAGTACTCGCAGTTATCTGACAGCTAGTTCAAAGCCACTAACAACTAATAAAAAATCATGCATCTAAGACTAAATTATCAATCCGTACACATCCAACATCCAATGGATTTAGTGTAAAGACGTCATAAACAGTCATAGAAAAACATGACCTTGTACAATGCCAAGATACAGGTATCGACAGATTGTAGATCCATGAATGTGTATATGTATATAACATACTAGTAATATTTAGTTTGATTTTAATTTACTGATAACAAAATCAATATTTATACCAATAAAACATTCAATGATCTTATTACAGTGTTGAATTGGTAACCTTTAGAATAAGTTTATTTAAAGGAGCGATAAGTTACAAGGATCATTTCTAAATTTCCGGGCACGGTTAACAACATTTCCGTAAAATGAGGATGTGCTATCCCGTTTGAAATAAGTTTTCTACAGGTACAACCAAACTTCAAAACCAAATCTTTATATCTATGGAAAAATTTAGTAAAGGTTTTAAGTAATTTATGATAACGATATCCCTGGTTTAATAATTTACCAGTAATACATAGATTACGTTCGTTCAAATCAAAAACGTCACAACAGACACGGGCATAGCGAACGAGCTGTGAAATATAAACACCGTAAGATGGTGCCAAAGGAACATCACCATCTAAAAATGGAAAATTAACAATAGGGAACGAAAAATCGTCCCTTTTATCGTAAATTTTAGTGTGGAGTTTCCCGTTTAAAACCGAAATATCTAAATCTAGGAAAGGACAGTTGTTACCGTTTAAATTTGATTTATTTAAAGTAAGTTCCTTGGGGTAAATTTCAGCAGTATATTGAGAAAATTCTTGATTATTTAACGAAAAAATATCATCAAGATAATGTTTACTAGTAAGTAGAATAGACAGTTTAGTAGTGGAACGATGGCTTGAAGACGAAATAAATCTATATTTGTAAGGTGTTTTTTGCAGATCCGGAAGCCAGTACATAGTTGGAACTTTCATTGTATTTGGTTCTGCTTGTAAAGAGGTAGCTAAAAGTTTATGTTTGTTACAGATGTGATTTTCCGAAAATGGAGTCAGTTGGAATGTTGGTGAATTTGTGATTTCCTTTTGCAGAACCTCAATGTAAAATTTACGTCAAACGATAATGATATTATTGGCAGCCTTATCAGCCGGAACAAAAACAAATTCCTTGGCGAGTTCTTTTAGCTTATGTTTGATACGAGAAATTGGGCTATTATGGTTGTTGTCATGAGTAAAATGTTCTTTAAAATGTTTAATACGAATATCAACTATGTTCATTACTGAATTAAAAAAGAATCTAAGGATTTTTTGTCAGCTTTTTTCCGTTTTATCCATGCCGATCGTCATTTGAAAAACACGCACTTCAAACGCAAACAGAGGCGGAAGGTATCAAAGGGATATTCAAACTCATAAGCAGAAACAAACGATCATTTCGTAAGAAATGTGTTGACAGTAAAATATCCAATCAGTTTGATGCTGTCAGTTTTAGAGAATCTTTGTTCAAATCAAAGTGTTTTTTAACAAAGTATCAGGATTTATTACGTTCAATATTTAAAACTTTAACCACACCCCTTTTTGACACTTCAAGGCCTATTGGGGAGAAATAGTTCAAATCATAGGAATACACAATTCTGACTGTTACATTTTCTTTTTTCATTTTCTTTTGTCTTTCCTCCGAAATAATATTATCAATAAGCAGTCAGTTATGTTGATGAGTAGAAAAGTTAAAAATATAATGCAATAATTGATTTTGTGACTAGGACCTGACAGTTAGTAGATTTTAGATTTATTCAAGGTCTATACATACATTTATGCTATCTTTCATTTTTTGTCGCCTAAAATGGACAATTATACTTTACGAATTTTATGCATCCAAAGAGCTATTTCGGATTTACCTTCCGCAGGAACGCTCAAAGCCTAATATTTGAAAGCCAAGGATGAATAAGACCTAAACACGTGAAAACCGTATGACCAAAAGGGACCTAAAAATAATAGTCGAATCCTTCTTAGGTCAATTTTGCCTATTGGATTTGGAACATTCGTTTTTCTAAAAATTGCTCAATTTACAAACGGATAATTTGAAAAGGTATGTTATAAAAACATGTCAGTACCGAATACTGACTACTGACCTGGTGATACCCTCGGAGACTAATAGTCAACCAGTAGCGGTATCGATCGGGTGCTACAAGAAATGAAAATATCACTTATAAATTTGATGTGTAAAATATAAACTACGTAGAATGTATATGGGACCTTTGATAATAAAATGACGAATTTTAAAATCTATATTTTTATAGTTGACTTTTTTATTACTAGTATTTAAAACCATCTCTGTAATTCAGTGGTTGTCGTTGGTTGCTTCTGACAGATTTGTAATTTGTTTATTGTTTTGTCATTAATCGTGCCGTTGGTTTTTGTTTGGATTGTTTTCCGTGTTGTGACGTCGGGGACTTTTAAAGGTGACTATTCAGTATGGGTAATGATCATTGTTGAAATAGTTAATGTTGTCTCATTGTCAATCATACTATACCTCCTTATTTTTATATTAATTCTAAAATAAGGGTATTAGAGTTAACAAAGACACAAGTACAAACAAACAAATAACTTTATGCTGTATAAAGGAAAGCTTTCATTTACTAAAATTAAGCTCAAAGTGCTAAACCTGCTGATAACAAATAATGCCGTGCTACATTCAAATAACAAATGCTTTTCATCATATAATGCTTCATACAGCAACATTATAAACAGTATAAAAATACACGATCTTGTGTAAAGCCCAGAACAAGTTTTTAAAAATTTGAATGTAAAAAACAGTGTACGCTTTGAACAATCGATATTCAAAATGAGAATTGATCCAGTTTTCTTTTCTTATTAGAATTACATCTGAAACAATATGAAGAAACTCAGTGGCTATTAAAAGTGTCTATTACAATGGAATTAAATAGAATGCTTGCTTGCTTGATTAATTGATTGTTAATATTTGTTGATATTTAACGCTCTAACAGGACAAAAAAGGCGAGTAATATCACATCAAACATACATGAAATGATCATAAAATGAAAATGAATCAGAAAAAGTGGGCATAGGTCACAAAATTGGAAGGCAGGCATTTTGACTGACACACGAAATATATGGAAAATCGGGTAGCTCGGAAAATTGAGCTTCAGCAACAATAACAAATGAGCCTGCTCTTAACATTGATTTTTGGGGTAATAAAAGTAGATGTGGTGCAAATATGAATCGACCGTCAAGGCAAACAATTTCTTTTAGAGTTGAAATATAAAACTCATTCGTGCTGCGTAATATGCCACATTAGGAAGTTAAGTATAAAATGCCTAAGCTTTATATTAAATTATCAGTGTTGCATATATAAACAGTAATTGATATTTAGATGTCTATATGTACTATTATCGTTATTGCTGATATATAAGTGTTTACTTTCAAATAAAAACCACAAATCAAGACTTAAGCTACAATATTGAGACAATTTTAAAATAGTCATATTTGTTGACTTTACCTCACATGAAAAATCACCAAAACTTGGGATTTTCTTTATATTCTAAAGTTATTTACAGAATAAAATTAAAACTGCACGAACAAAAATAGCCATTCACAAAAACGGGATGTTGAGTAAAGTTTAAAGAAAGGTCATCCTCATTTTCAAACAGTCCTCTATATTTTCCTATATGTGCTGACAATTGTTTGGTAAATTTTTATTACAATTTAGGGTAACATTGTCTGATTCACTTGTACTTTAAAACTTCTGTGAATAAAAATGAAGTTAAATATTTACAAGTTTATCTCTACCCACAAGGTCTGAATTCAATGTAACTATTCATGAGAAAAAAAAATAATGTGGATTTTTCATAAAATTTTATCAAAAAGAATGCTTTGTTTTATAAATTTTTGTCTTCTTCTTTATTTGACAAGCGTATGTAAAGTGAGTTTAAACTATTTTAAGAATATAAGAGACAAATATTGTACTTTTAATGATTTGATACATTGAATTGTACTTTAACTGATCAATAGGTATCGACTAATTGTAGTTCAAAATGTAGAGTACTATCTTCAACCGCAGATCATACGGTAGGGCATTCCGGGCTTTTTCAACCTCTCTATCAAATTTTTTAGTGAGGACTTCTTTTCTTCAAGGTACCACATACATTTTCTTCCCGACATTACAAAATGTTTATAGTGTAATCTTCCTTTTCATCAATCTAGTGTACTGAAACGTGTCAGTAAATAATCAGTTAATTTTAATGGAATGGGTGATATGTAAGTATTTTTTTATTTTTCCTTTGATTGTGAATTGATATTTAATTGCCAGGAGGTCTGCTTTTAGGATATTCATTCGGGCAATTTGACAAAAAAATTAGTAAAATTGCTTGTTTTTGGAAACAGATCAGTTTAACATTAAATATACAAACAACAAATCATTTATTATCTACAGTTTTCAAAACTTAAAGGCAAGGAAAAAAGAAATGAAAAAAGTTCAAATCTTACATTGTTATTGTTTATTTTAAGGTTAAAGATTAAGGGTAATGGATGTATTAAAAAATCTAGAAAATTGTCTGAAATACGACGACTTGATATATCTACAATTTTATTGATTCTGGTAGTAATAATCCAACAAAGACTTGCAGCATAATTAAAAAATAATGTCTTGGTTGGATTTATAGTTTAAAAAAGAAATTTTAACTAAAAAATCCTGTAAAAAAGTCTTAATAAACTCAGCATTTAAAATGTTCCACAATAAATTATCATTAAGAAAATTTATATGACTAAAATTTAAAGCTCTTGAGTAAAAGAAAGTTTTGTTCAAGTATAAACTTTATTTGACCCTTTACACAGTTACAAAAAGTTTCATTCCTCCGTCCGTGCTCCCTCGTTAAAAAATTTACATTTTCATTATCTCATCTGACACCAACATACCTATCTAAAGCAAATTTGATAGGAATAATATATTGAATTTCCTATATATAATATATCTTCATTTGGTTTTGATCGAAGGAAAAACATAGCCGCCCCACAGAAAATCTTTAGATTCTTATTGGTCATTAAAAAAATCCTCTTCTCTGCAGCTATACGACCCGTCTCCAAACGGCCACCATTTAAGTTGACCGGATTACACACATGACGGTATTGGTGGATCACATTTACAATTGAATACCTTTAGAAAATTAAATTATCCTCCACCTCTCTGAATCTGGCCAATTTAAAATCAAAGTTTTTAGGAATGATTCGAAATATCTCATTTCATTTAAAACGATAGAAAAACATGTCTGCCAGAGATAATATTTGATTCTAATAGGGTAACTGCAAAAAAATCTTCTCCTCTTGATTGTGTTTCTTTATGGGGTTTCAAACGGTTGAATTTCAATTTAGGGCTTAAATGGTTTTTCAAGAGTTTTATTTGATAACTACACACAGAAAAGGCAGGATGGGCTGGTATGGGAAACTTCCTATAAAGGATTTTGTATTACGTTTAAAAAAAAAAACGTTTTGCATATTTTTGGTGCTTTCAGTTGCCAAATAACCATGTTCTTTTTATCATCTACAAAACATAATTTGTTTTAATAGAAACTTGTTTATTCCAAAACTGTCTTGTTTACAATTTCCTCATTTGCACAGGATGCAGATTAAGGATCCCCGTCTACAATTAAACCAACTGCCCGGAAAGCAGGAGCTAAACAAAAAGTCCACTTTGTTCTATAAAATGAAACAAATTCAGTATTTATTACATGAAAAATTAATATAAAATTGATAAGTTCGCCTTTTACGAATTAACGTATTTAATTCACGAAAGGTTTAGCTTTGAGTGTATTAAATATGTTAATGAGTAAGGCGTGGCTATATATGATTTGTAACATTAATGGACGATGACACATATTGAAGTTATACTTTACTGTAACTTTTCATGAATTGAATATGTCAATCAAATAAAGTGGCGCTTTCTCAATAAAAACGTCTCTTATTTTCAGAAAATGAAGTCATGGATCAGATTGCTTTGTAGGATTTGATTTTATGATACATGTACAGGTGAATGAATTGTTGCCGCGATATTATCATCAAGGTTTCATGACCAGAGAGCGATTTATGTGTTATTGAAGTACCCCTGAAAATTCTTGAGGGGATAGATGCAAAATCTTCTTCGATGTATACCATGTTGCCTGCTTACAAAACCAATAGGACGTGTACTTAAATAAAAGTTAAAAAGTTGTGATATAAAGAAAACGTTTTCAAACCAATTAACTTTTGGTAAAGTCTTCTTCCTTTCCCAACATCAGGAAATAGATCGATTAATTAATGGGTTGTTGATTGTGTAAGGTACAGATACAAATATTTTACGCATGCTCAATTCCCGGAGATATATACATTTGAAAAGAAACGACTGAACATCCAGTCACACATTTTTGGAATATTTATTTTGACACGATACAAAACAAGTATCCACCAATTTATAAATATCGCCTCTTCGTTTATAGACCACATTATTTCTTTTTGTAGCTCTCCTTGGGCATTTATTTGCTTAAAATTTATTTATGAAACCATTTTTAACTTAAGGTTAGCATTACAAGTTTGACTAGTGAAAGGGTTCACCCCCCCCCTTTTCCGAATTTATGTTTTGATAAATTGTTGTGTAGGAAAATTTACTGGGCCAAGGAGGTGGAGCCAGACTGTGCAATAACAACTTCTGAGGTGGACTTCTGAGGTGGAAGTTAGAGCACTGGGTAAAGCTCCTCCCATTCTTTGCTTTTCTTATGATAAGCGGTCAACGGCGGGATTGGAGAGTGAAATAACTAAAAAATCATTCAGTTAATGCACTCCTCTAAAAATAGCCGAAGTTAACTCACTCGAAGATAAAAGGAAAAATTACCATTCATGTTACAATTAATATTATATAACATCAAATGAAAAAACCCAGCTTTGAAGATAGTAATACCAAATAATTTAACATTATAACATAATCCCGTGCACCGCTGACCAATGAACTACCTAAAATAAATTAGAGAGTACATAAAAGGAAGATCACATAACATCGTGACTGTTCTCTCCTTTACGGTTAGTTATTATCATATATAATAAATTATCGTGTTTGATTTTTCTTTGTCTATTGTATCATTAGATATTTAACTGGACATAGATTTCAGATTGTTTATCATGTTTGATTTCCAAAGATTCAAAATATCTGTAGATGACATTTTTATCCCATCGTATTTGATTATATTTCTTATTTTCCACATCGTTCATTTCGTCAAAATAAAAAAGAAGATTTACGAGTAAATTTTGGTTAGATTGACCACTGTTATCTCCCAAAAGCAAAATGTGTTTTAGTTTTTCATTATTTAATCACAGTGAACATTCTGTAATCTGAAAATATCTTTGATTTTACTGATGATTATTTTGATTGTACTGCAATTGAAAAATAAATGTTGAAAATTTTCAGTATTATCTACCATTTGGCAAATATGACATTTTCCGTTTGACAATCTCATTTTTTGAAGCCGACTTTCCGTATATATAATAGTGTGAATGCATTTTCATTGGAAATGTTTATGCTACTTCCAATTTTAGTTTTTTTTCTCCGATTTCCTAATACTATTTTCAAATGTAAATCGTGCCCAAAACTTTCTTACCATTTATCTTGACATTTAGGAACTATATCTTTATTAATTATGTCTCGAATATGTTCGAGTTCAATTCTATAGTTTTTACTTTTTGTCGTTTCTATGTAATATGAACATTTCATCAAAGTTTCAATTCTATGTTTGTATTTTCATTAATATTTGTACCAGTTTCCAAATTTGTATGAAATCGATTGGTATCAAACTTTTAACTCGTGAAAATTCGGATATATAGTTTATTTTATCCACAATTGTTTTTTTCGAATATAGAACTGCAACTATAATTTTGTTGGTTTTTTCTTTCCATATATCTTTGATATAGTTCATGGTACTTTTAAGAAAGGAAGAAAAAACAATGGCTTATTTGATAATGAAAGTTTTGAATTACCAAATATTTTCAAATAAAGTACATTTGTCTTTGTTTTTGGGTTATCGCCAGTCTTAGAAAATAAGACCATGTATAGATCATTTTTCTGAAAAAACTACGGGAATATTTTAAAGATTTAACCGGGACGTTTGAGCACTTACATAAAACATATTGATCTTTATACTTGTTATCAAATTGTTGAAGCCAATACTTGCCAATCGCATTCCAGCTTTCTAACGGTCATGAAGAATGTGATGAAGAAACATTATTTGTTTACTTCTAATGAATAAATTGGTACTAATCATTCCCATTCCATTCTTTGTTGTATCTAGCCAGCAAAACCTGTCTTTCTATTTTGTTAATTTTCCAATCCCATATCAAATTCCAAATAATATTGTGTTTTTCAGGAACATAATCATTTAATATAATTTATAGATGTCATGCAAGCAAAACAGACTCCCTGGAGCATATACATTTTTGTTGTTAATATCTAGGGATAGACGCAGACAACTCATTTTAATTTTTATTTCAAAAGGGCTCAAGGACTGTCTGTAATAATTTCTTTTAAGATTTCCATATTAATAAACTTATATCTCATAAGTAAACCTGAACTCATTCAATTGGAATCTTAAAAATATCAACCCAACGGTTACTGGGGAATAGAAATATAGTCACTTAGGTCTTCTTCTGACCGGCAGTAAAGCCCTTGCCAAAGTGTGGCGTCCGTTTGGCTGTGTGGGATTTGCAAGTACGCAGCCACGTCCGGTCAAAATTTGGACGTTAAATTCGATGCCTCGTATAAAGAGAGTGTCACGCTCTTTGCACGTTAAAATCCCTTGCAACAATTCTTTGAGGGATTCGTAGGTGGCCTGTTGCAGGGCAACATTTCTGTCCCTATCCAATATACCCTCAGTTTCCAGTGACAGTCCGAATTTCCCCAACCTTCATCCTGGACTCTACAACAGGACTTTCCTTTTGTTTTTATTGTTAATTTGTTCTCATCCTGAACATGCTTGTCATATTTGCCATTAGACGTTAAGCAACCAATATTTAATAAATCTTAAAAATACTAGAGACCTCTTTGTCTTATAATATCAATAAGAACCTATTGTTTGCTAATTTGATTAATAAGTATAATGTTCTGTGGTATGGTTGGAATCCCTGCTACCTAGTAAACATTCTTCTTTAAGCCCCCTTCACATACACAGATTTTTCTTACGAGCCATTAAGGATCACCGGATCGTAGTCAATCGCAAGCATCCATAAATAACTCGTCACAACTCGCAGACACTCTAAAGGAACCGTAAAAGGAGAGGCAAATATTTTGACATGTCAAAACTCTTCTTATGATTGTCCACGGATTGATTTTTCCCTAAATAACTCTTAATAATCCTTCAGTATCTTAAACCTCACGCAACAACCCGTAACCATCTGTAAACTGCTCTCAAGAATCAGTAAAAGACTCCTTACATTTTTTTAAAAAGATTTGTAACAGTTAGTTTACGATTTGTTTACTGATTATTTACGGATTATTACGAGTCCGTACGTGTTGATTGCGATTTCATTTAGGTCGTGTTACGATGGCTTAACGGATTGTTACGAGTTTTTACGAGCACTTTACGTGTACCCGTTATGGGTATTTTACGAATAGAAACGTATACTTAACGTATTCGTACGTATTGTTTACGATTTGGGGAAAGGTATAAAAGCTGCAAAATCGAACACTTTATGTTCAGTTGTTATTAGGAAGTCAAAGAAGTCGTAAGGACTCGTAAATACTCGTAATTATTCGTAACAACAGGTAAACAGGTCGTAACTAACACTTTAAAGCCTTGGTGGATAGTAACATTCCGCAATATACTCGCAACAATAATCCGTAAAAAGCTTGTAAAATGCCAGTAAGTTACACGTAGTTATCCGAGACAACTCGTAACAAATCGTGGAACTTTGCAGTTAATGCATTGTAATAACTCTAATAAAACCCTAAATAGCTCGTAACATTTCTTAAATTGGTCGTAAAAGTGGCCAAATCATGTGTAAGGATCCGTGAATTTGAGCGATCCATCAGGACTCGTAAGAAAAATCCGTGTATGTGAAGATGGCATTTCGAGTCACTTTTCTAAATTACGGAGGTTTAGCTAGCTAAAAAACCAGGTTTAATCCACCGTCTTCTTCGGAAAATGCCTGTACCAAGTCAGGAATATGGCAGTTGTTTTTCACTTGTTCCGTTGATTGATAGCGTTTGATTTTGTCAGTTTTTATGGACTTCCCTTTTTTGAAATTGCCTTGGAGTTCAGTATTTTTTTTTCATGATTTCATACTTTTTACAGTGACTGGGAAATTAATGGTCATCTTCTAAATACATAGTTATTACTTCAAATACGGATTCGGAAACATTTTTTGTCCTTTTGGAAAGTTTCTACACATTAAAGTTTGTTTTAGGTTTGGGCTAAATACTATTAACTAGATTGTCATTGAAGATACATAACTTTTCGAAATGCTCGTCCAGTCCGTACAAATTGCCATCTATTAATGTAATGATGTCAATGATATAAATCTTGTGCTGCCTCTTCGTGGCAAACTATCTTATCGATATATACCGAAATAACATTTAACATTAAGAAAGCAATCAATCATTTTTGCATCGCCGTATGTGCATTTAAACATTTCGTGCTTTGGTCGTTTCATTTGTCAGGGTTACTTTTAAAAGTAGATGTAGTTGGTATTAGTACAAAAGTTGAATAATAAAGTATTCCTCTTAGTGATAAAATCACAGGGTATTGATATGGCATGTACAGTGCTTATGTCTCCTTTCTTGTGAAATAAAACTGAAAAAATCAGGTAAAGGATTTGAAAGATTTAATTCGGAGGAAAAAAAAACAAAATGACGAAAAACTTTTCCTGTCTTCTGCCTCTGCGTATATATTAGCACAAACAATGAACAATCTTCTTAAACGAGGATGATATTGGTCTTTCTACAGCAAAAGATACTGACAATGTGCTGAAATTGACGCTTTTAACGGTAAATCAGTTAACTTCCTGTACGCAGGCAGATACAAAACGCTCATTTCGACTCCTGCAGACCCGGATTCTTCAATCACATCTTTGTTAAAATTCCCCTAAGAACAAAAAGTATTTAGATATGACTAAAGACATGCACTGACAGCTCCTGACTTGGGACATGCCCTTAAAACTAATTTTTAGGTCGCAATTGTGACGAAAACTATTCAGTTACCTTATTAATATTAGGAAGTTCTAAGTTTATCTGTTAAGAAGTCGGTAAATGTTTAAATCCAGTGAATGTTCACATGATACATTCTACTTTCACTTTCGTTTGTTAATGACGTGAAAAATAAGTGTTTGATATTAAAGTACTATAGGCGTTACATTAAAACTTAATAGTAATACGGAATATATTTATTTCTGTTTAGAGAATATGCATTTTGGTTAGAGATTATTCTTGTATATAAGTAGAGTTTCTCACAGACTTAATTAACCGACCGTGCTAGGGCTGTATAGCCAGTCAACTGAGGTCGTTAAAAACTCCCATCATCATCGCGTTAATCAGTTCAGTCGTCAGAGCTCGTAGAGTAAAAACATACGATAAGGTAACTATAACTATTTCTGAATAAGAAGTAGCTTACCAAGGACCTTCGGTTAAGCTTACATAGGCAAGAGCCAATTGTACTATCTGAATAAGGTGGTGACATATTGTCCTGTGGTATATAATTAAGGTGACAACGTAATACTGTCCCTTTGGACCGGTGACACCTTGGCCCTGAACAAGGACCAGGGGCGCACTGGATACCATATTTCATATATTACAAAGTACTAAAGTACTGTAAGGCAAATAGGTGAACAGCCATATATTTAATCTTGAAGTTAGGCTAAGTCAAAGTTCAAATAATCCGTCCCTTATGTTGTAATTCATTGTTAGGTTCAGGGTCCCATTTAGTATACTTACCGGAGGTAGTCTTTTTCATTTTCGTTAGGCTTTTATATCTAAGTTTAAGTAAAGTTCAGGATACACGTTACCATTTGTAAGGGTTAACCAACGATTAACAACAAATCCAGGGAAGTGACCCTGGTACGGGTCCACGGGTACATGAAGTACCATCTGCCGTGTAGGACCCCCTGCACGTTACACAATATTCTCATTCTTAATCCCAAGCAAGTTTCTGAATGAAATTTTAGAATTATTATGTCAGTTTTGACAGAAAATGAATTTCTTTCTCTATTAATTCGTGAAACTATACAAAGAAGAAGCGTTAAAAAATGTAATATCATAAAATCTATTACCTTTTAGCTGGTTTTATTATTTTATGTTAACAGTTTTAGATCCTTATGTTCTCAAATTCATGATTTAGGCAATGTTGTTCACTTTCATATCAACACCTAAAGACCCTGATAGACATTTGAGCTCCATCCCATCAATGCAACATGTAATAGAAAAATATACCAAATCAAGGATTGTCACAGTCATCTAAGAATAATCTGCACTGTGCGTAAAAAATAGAATTCTATATGAAAATAAGAAGATGTTAATTATCAACGAGACAATTATCCAACAGAGACTAAAGAACCTGGAAGAAAGCAACTATAGTTCCCCCTACAGCCTTCAACAGTGAGAAAAATCCATAACTTATAGTAAGCTATAAACATCGGAACGAAAAATTATGAAACAATTGGAAGAAGAACTTTATGTTACTGATAAATGCAATTGAAGACAATGCCAGAAAATGGGTAAAGCGCGAGTCAGATGCACCAAACCTGGACACTTGATCTGAACCGATTAAACCTACTCGATCGGTAATGTTTTTAAAGGCTTATTCAAAATCTACGAAGTAAAACGAGCACACGGTTTTCTAACTCTTCAAGAAGCCTGAGGTTGTGCATGCCTAATCCTCTCTCCACGACAAATATGTTGATTTAGTAGTCAAAGCCTATACCAATATTGTTTCTATATATAAAAAAAAATATTTGGAATGTTTAACTACAGAACTCGGAATTCACGGCAAAACTGGACATCTAAAATATTATATCTCTACATCATTCACGAAAGAGGAGATTTAAAAAAAAGTCACAAATCCGCCCTGCTCTCCTATGCCATTTACAACAAAAATGGTGTCGAAAATCTCCAGTCTTTATACTGGATACCTAAACTTCACAAAAATCCTTATAAAAGCGGGTCGTAAAATGTTCGACTAACATCTTTCTAAAGCTCTTACCACCATTCTGTCTACCGTAAATCATGGCCTTCAAAAATATTATAATGAGGTATATTGAACCAGCGTGTCAATAAGGTGTGGATACATAAAAGTTCTAAATATCCTCTGTAAACTTTCAAAGGGGAATTAGCTGTCAAGTTCACCGATTTGACTCAAATTCTCATATTTGATTTATAACATACTAAAACGTATATCCAAATTACAAAAAGTCTAAAATAAATAATTAACAATGCATGGACTCGATAATATGTATCAACATGTCGTGTGTATTATTGTCTAGACGTCATCTAATTAACCATCAAGATGACCTCCGAAGACTGCCGACTGTTATATAACCCGATATAAACATAAATATAAATATCAATAGATTATGACCACGCGCAATTGGATTTTTCAAGGTCTGTTTGATTTCATATTGTAGGTTAAAAAGTATGTTTATCATCGTTTTTATCTGTATAAGAATGATTTTTTGTGGATCGAATCAGTCAACCAAATGGTTCATCATTGTTTCACTTTCAATGTTGACATTCTTTTCCTTTTAATAGCTGAATACATGCGCACCCATCTCTAGCTAAGGGGTTAAATTGGAGGTCACATGAATACGAATTCAATGAGGTCGAATTATTCACTTGCAAGTGAATTCTTAGCTTATTTTGACAAAATTGAACCAGATTGCCTGCTATTTCACTATTTCACTTTCATTAATGATTGAAAAAAAAAAAAAAAAAATCATATCTTAATTAATTTTATATCTCGTAGCTAATGCCCCTTTAATTAAGGAAGAAACATCTATTGAATAAAAATGATTATAATAGCTAAGTTTTATAGCAATTTATTTTGTCAAAAACTCAAAATATTGCCCATTTATTAAAAAAACGATAAAATAGTCTTACCAATCCTTTTCAGACTAAACGCAATAATCATACACATCATTCACTTGAAATTGTCTTCCCGAATCTAGTGGACTCATTCAGAAACATTACTAAATCTAAGGTTGTTTGATTGAATGATTGTTGTTTGCTTAACGTTCAGTGGCAAACATTTCATTTATGTTCAAGACGAGAACGAATTAGCAATTAATACAATAGGTATGGTCAGGAACAGGGATTCTAATGTGATCAAGGGGGAAAAATTAAGAAAGTCACTAGAAACAGGCTTCCTATGAATCCATCAAAGAGCTGTATTAAGGGCTCTTAACTGTACAGACCGTGGCACTCACTCTCCACGAGGCAAAGGATTTAACTCCCATTATGATCAGACCTGTCTGTGAATTTATACATCAAGCACAGCCAAACGAACGCCTAACTTTGGCAAGGGTTTTACTGCCGGGGTCGAAACAAGACCAATAGATATACATATTTCTATACCCCAGTCAATATCGGGTTAATAAGTTGTTGGCAGCATTACCATGCGCTGAACCAATTTAATAATATGTGCAGAAACAGCCAATCTAGGAGAACATAAAAGTTTATAAAAATGCAATAATCCTGCGATGCTGAACTTTTCCATCCTTATTATTTACCGAATCATGAAATCCTCAGGAAAGTACTCCAAATCAGAAGAACGGTTTTCATAAAGCACCAACCATTCATCTTTCTTTGGGGCTGGGGCAAACGAATTTTTCGACTTTAAGCAGAAACAAAACAAAAACAATTTTTTTACAGTACGCGACGTTTGGTGTGAACTCATATAATTTATTATTTTCAGAGCTCTTCAACTTCGTAATCGATTCGTCATTCTAAATGTTTGAACGCCACTGATGTGTAGACTCAACTCTGGCTAACGAAATGATAAGCCTGGTATCTTTCATGAGATTTTATTATATAACAATATTGAATAACATTTACGTTACCAATTTTACTGCACCAGATGCGCATTTCGACAATTAATATCTTTTCAGTGAAATGTTTTAATTAATGTATCTTCTCTTGAAATGTTACATTAAAACCTCTTGTTAGTACATAAAGGTTGAAGTATTCAGTATTGGTTAAGCAACCAACAATGTTTTCTTAAGTTTTTATCTTATACAAAATGAGTACTGTAAAGCGCTTTTTAGATTAATTAATTTCTAAAAAGGTGTAGCGAGAAGTTGTGATTGGCAAATAGAATCGCTCTTGAGGATTTCGGCGTCAATCGTTTTAAGAAAATCACGTGAAAATAGAAAAAACAACGAGAAGAAAAATTCTTTTTCTTCAGATTTTACAGCAAGAATTAATTTCAAAAGTTACTAAACTACTATTGACAGTTTGCAGATTAATGCATTTGGTTTTTTAAGATATGTTGATAACAAAGGTTATTGAAACAATCCGTTCCTCTGTCTCTATTTCAATCGTTTCTTCTGGACACTCCTGCAATAAAAATAATTTAAATAATTTTATAGTCAAATGAAATTAATACTCTCGTGCACGCGAAGCGCTTTCCTGGGTTTGCAGGAACGAACGATCTAAGCCAAATATTTGAAAGCCAAGGATTTTTAACTACCGTAACGCACAATGAGCTATATAAACAAAAAAGGACATTACAAAGCCAAATTCATCTAAGGATACCTTGCCTGAGTGAGTCGGAAAGTACATAGACAGAGCACGAGGGAAATCTTTGTCCAAATATATGTTAAAAATATTCTTGTATTTAATGCTTAAATATGAGTTTTTTTATCAGAACAAAATCAATGCCTTTGAGCTAACTGTGAAAATTTTGTAGAACTGAAAGCAGCCTCTTCAACTTCGACGTTGTAGGAAGATCCTCTTCTTTTATAAATATTCAAAATAAAAGTGTTGTTGCCAATTTGATCATGTACTCAGTAATGAACAATTACATGACAGAACAAATAGAATCAGAAATTTGGGAATTTCATGTTGTTCAGTTTTCAGTTTTCCTCGGTTTTTTTGTCATGTCGTTGTAAGTTTTCCTTCGTCTACCCCTTGGTATCTTCCTCTTCTTTCTTATATGCAATACGCTATTATTTGTTTGGCTTGTACCTGTGTTTCAATTCTTTATAGTAATAGTACTAAAGATAAAGAGATTTTTCTGAAACTTTATTATATAAAAATAAGAAGATGTCGTATGATTGCCAATGAGACAACTCTCCACAAGAGACCAAATGACACAGAAATTAACAACTATAGGTCACCGTACGGCCTTCAACAATGAGCAAAGCCCATACCGCATAGTCAGCTATAAAAGGCCCCGAAATGATAAATGTAAAATAATTCAAACTAGAAAACAAACGGCCTAATTTATGTACAAAATAATGAACAAAAAACAAATATGCTACACAGCAACAAACGACAACCTCTGAATTACAGGCTCCTGACTTGGGACAGACACATACATAATGTTGCGGGGTTAAACTAGTTTGCTGGCGCCAAACCCTCCCTGTAACCTGGGACAGTGCTGCAACGGCACAAAACGAGAACAAACTATACAAAAAATAATCGAAAAAAAATATGAGAGCAGCAATAAACAACATCCACTCAATTTCAGGCTCCTGACTTGGGACAGGCACATATAGAATGTGGCGGGGTTAAACAAGTTTGAATGCGCCAACCCTCCCCTAATCTGGAACAGTGATGTAACAGTACAACATAAGAACAAACTATAAAAATCAGTTGAAAAAGACTTAACTCATCAGATGGATATAAATAGAAATACATCTAACAAAAACACAGAGTGGACGTGGCAGGGTACTTGTACATCCCTACAACAAAAAGGCACTAAGTACAGATCTGACAGTACTCGCAGTTTGTATGTTTGTTTTGTTATTACACTGATTTGTTATAGATTAAATAGGGAGAAGACTGGGTACGAAAAAACAATTAGTTTAACCTCACCTCATGAAAATTTCCTGTCCCAAGTCAGGACACCTCATAAGTGTTTGGCTTTAATTTTATCTTTATGTTTTGCCCTTTAGAGACTGTGTTGTTGATTGCAGATTTTCACAATCTCTGTTAACTTTATTAAAACTTGTGTCAACTTAAAATTTGACATATGGTAAGGACACTTTTCTGTTGTTGAAGACCATATTTTTTTACGTTTACAATTTGTTATGTAGCAGTCGCATTGACGTATACCCCACATCTCCTTTTATTCATATCAAA
This sequence comes from Mytilus coruscus, assembly GCA_017311375.1. Taxonomy (NCBI): domain Eukaryota; kingdom Metazoa; phylum Mollusca; class Bivalvia; order Mytilida; family Mytilidae; genus Mytilus; species Mytilus coruscus. The sequence continues at coordinate 40,821,280 of CM029595.1, forward strand.
TAATTAAAAAATACAGGGTTTCTTAAATATCTACATTTCATCAATATAAGTAAGGAAGATAAAGAGGGATCATCTATTTTCAAGAAAACAAACCCAGCTATAGTTGTTTAGTTGTTGTTGGTTACCTTTTTATTTTGAGCATTTACAATATCCTTTAAATACAGTGTGGAACACAATGCAGATTGTTCCAAAAATGATTACCATCAATGGAACAAACCATGCCATGTTCGGAGCATATGAGAAGAAGGATTTGTAGTATATCATATCTACATAAACATTTCCATTGGATTCTACAACAGGTAAAATAACATTGACCAAGGCAGTATCTTGTTCACCCCCACTATCCACAGCATAAACAGTAAGGTTGAGATTTGTGCCCGGAACAAAACTTTCCAGAGACTGTTGAATAATAATGGAGCCATCAGCAGATACGCTGAACAACCCGTTGTTGAGATCTTCCTGTGCCAGATGATAAATGACGTTTCCTACAATATTGATACTAGAATTAAAATGAAGACTAACTGTAAAGCATCTTAAAGACATATCTAATATTTAAAACCAATTGAATACGTCTCTGGAAAATATACCCATTGAAAAGAATACTGATCTTACAGGACGGAATAATTTCGGTGGTTTCGTAGAAACGTGTTTGCATTAGGAAAGTCTTGGTAGGGTAAATAAATAAGCATTTGGTGCCAGTCAGACAAACAGGATGACTATATACGAGTAAAAGAAAGTACTGGTCGGCTAAGAATAGCATGTCCTCTTACGAACTGTTACTTACTGGACCTTAGTCAGATTACCGGTAGTATAAATTAGTGTTCATATTCCTATATCTGTATGACTAATATGTATGAGTTGAATCCTTTGTAGTAAAACTTATTGTTTGCAGACTGCCTTATGATGAATAAACATTATTCTAAAGTTCTTACCATCATTCATTCTACAGTAAGATGGTCTACCAAAATATTATGGTGAATTAAATTAAACCAGCGGTGTCAATCAGATGTGGATTCTTAAAAATTCGAAAGATCTAAAAAATCATCAATCAAAATGTTTACGGTATTGAAGTAATATCAAACCTTTTGATTTGTCTACTCTTTACACTACTATTCCCCATACTCAACTGAAAAAATCTAACACATTGCCTAATTAAACAGTGCCTTATTGACAAAAAAAGTAAAATCACAAAAATACTGAACTCCGAGGAAAATTCAAAAAGGAAAGTCCCCAATCAAATGGCAAAATCGAAAGTTCAAACACATCAAACGAATGGATAACAACTGTCATACTCCTGATTTGGTACAGGCATTTTCTTATGTAGAAAATGGTGGATTGAACCTGGTTTTATAGCTAGCTAAACCTCTCACTTATATGACAGTCGCATCAAATTCCATTATATTGACAACGATGCGTGAACAAAACAAACAGACACTATAGGTAAACAAAAATTTCTTCTTGTAAGTCATGAAAAATCTTTCTTTATGAAAAACCGCACTGGTTCCAAAAAACAAACACACCAAAAAAATAAAAAAAATAAAATAGAATAAAAAAGTTTAATTGTGTATTATCTTACCGTTAGTTCCGACATCATTATCGTTTGCATCAACTTTGCCTATTGTGGATCCAATGGACTGGCTATTTATAACAACAAATGTGTATTCATCACTCAGAAACGACGGAGAATTGTCATTGGCATCAAGTACCGTTATGTTAAGAAAAGCAGTATCGGTGTACTCATTGTCAGTAATATAAACCTCGCAGATTATAAGAGAAGCTGTACCAGCTACGTCTAAGTCATAATCAATGGCATATGAAAGGAGTCCCGTACTTGAATCTATGTCTAGTAATCCAGTATCTGTTCCACAATTAAAGGAGAACTTAACGGTATCACCGTCTTCGTCTGAAAACTGGTAGTATGGATTTTGCAGAACAGTCCCAGCCTTTAAATAAAAAAAAAAAAAAAATTGAGTTAGTCAAAAAATAGCACTATTAATTTCGTAATTTTTCTAAATTTACCCTCAACAAGAATGCTCAAGCCCATAAATTTGAAAGCCAATGCTATACAAGACCTAAACACGGCTAAGTATAAAAATAAGAAGATGTGGTATGATTGCTAATGAGACGACTCTCCACAAGAGACCAAATGACATAGAAGTTAAAAACTATAGGTCACCGTACGGCCTTCAATACCGCATAGTCAGTTATAAAAGGCACCGAAATCAAAATGTTAAACAATTGAAACGAGAAAACTAACAGCCTGATTATGAACAAAACAATGAACGAAAAACAAATATGATATACAGCAACAAACGACAACCACTGATTTACAGGCTCCTTACTTGGGAGAGGCACATACAGAATGTGGCGGAGTTAAACATATTTGCACGCGCCCAACCCTCCCCTAACTTTGGACAGTGGTGTAACAGCACAGCATATACACAAACTGTAAAAGGTCAACATGAGGTAGTTGGAACCTTAGTTTCCTAATAATTTCTAAATTCATCAACAATTTTTCAGAACAAACCCAGTTGAAAAATCTATAATTTCTGCCTGCTTGAGACGTCTTCATTTTATAAGACAGTAATGAAAAAAGAATTGATTTCTAACATTGCCTTTTAATTAGAAAAGAAGTTATGGTTTGTGCTACAGATCTGTTGTGCAAGACCGTTGTTATAAATTGGTCCTCTACTTAGGTTCATGTTAAGTCTTCATCCTTTCAATTAGGTTTCCTCGAAATATTAGCTAAAATAACGAAAATAAATAATTCTAAGAAAAAAAATCATTCATTCGTTCATTCGTTCTGCATGGAACTACACGCACTCTAGTACTGATACATTGATTTGAACTGCAACTGTACAGATATGATTGTGGTAGAATTGTAATGAAGTCAGTGGTTGATTAAATAATTTTATTATGTAATTACAAAGTCAAGAAAGATTCTAAAGTTCAAATGTTCGAATGTTCACAAACTGTCTTTAAAGTTGAATTGTTCGAATGTTCATTATCTCACACGGACACGTGATCGTATAGTAGTATAACTGTTCAGTCCTGATGGAGTACATTCTGATATTAGGTGCATGAGTTCCAGCCTACCCACGAGGGGGGAGACCTTGGCGGAATCTCCTATCGGAATCTATCTGTACGAATCTATCTGTACGAATCTATCTGCCGTTCGAGTCCAAAGCTGGATCTTATATAGTTCAGTGGGCCATTAATCATCTTTAAACAATGGCCCATAGCTGTTGGCAGGTTGCGTAGTAGTCTGGATGTTGAATAATACTAGTCTGAGGTTAATTGTCAAACAATGCAATTAACCTCTGCAGGATACATGTTATTTAACAGTGGACATTGTCATTTACTGGCTGCAGGGTATATGTCTATAATATTCGTACACATTGTTATTAAGTGTCTAAAGGGTAAATGTATTTGTTTCAGTTATGCTATATTTGATTACACCTTGATAATTATTGTTATGAAACACATTGTGTTACAGAATTTGTTTTTTCTTTCTTATTCTTCGAGTAATATTTTACACTAATAGAAAAAAAAACTAATACCTGAACACCAAATTTGTAAGATTTCTTCATCTCAGATCTAAACTAAATATTTGTGAAAAGAAACAGGTTCGATATCATAAAAAAACTCCATCTATCTTCAATGGTTTTTGCCAAAAACATAAAAAGGGTAAAAAGCGTCATAACTTTTATAAGGAGTCGACTGACAATTTCGGCGATAATTATTTGTAGATCTTGACTTGCTGATCATTTTTGCTGCTTAGTTTTTTTTTATGTACTATAGTTTTCGAGATAATGCAATAGAAAATGAAAGGATATGGAGTAAATGTACATGGGACAAAATCGCACACAATACATAGAAAACATAGAAAATTATCAATGAACAGGGCTTTTATTCCTGTTCTTCATCTTGACAGTTGTCGTAGGGTCTTCAAAATGAACAAATCATTCATATCCTACAACATGGGTAAAATTCATCAATAAAGGACAATAACTCCTATAAGTAGTCGACTGACGATTGCAGCTGTTTAACTTATTTATAGATACTGTCTTGTTGGTCATTTGTGTATCAAAAATTTCTGTGTTATCTATAACAGTTTGTAAGATAAAAGGCGAAAATGAAAAAAAAACTCACGTGATTTCAGCCAATAAATACTATAAGTGGTCGTCTAACAATGCTTCATGTTCTTAACATTATCTGCTTGTTGAATTCTCTATATCTGTAACGGTTTTCAAGACTACAGACTAAACATGCGTTTTATCCTTATGTTCTGTTTTAAGCCATGTTGGCTATTTTGATTGGCAGGGTGGAACATTGGACAGATTTGTTTAAAATAGGAACCCAAATGATGAAGGTTGCCAGGTTTAGTTCCAATTGGCCAAGTACTTTCAGAGGAGAAGATTTTTGTAAAAGTTAATAAAGAAAACGGGCGCCAAGAGATGGTTATAGCTCACACTGGTGCTTTGGACTAGGTGAACTAAAAATATCTAGTAACCCATTACAGATTCACTGAACGTTTATAAAATACACGTCAAACTTAAAATGTTCTGTAGATTTTATGGTTAATCTATCAATGTTTGTTTAAATAGTAAAATGTATGCTTTTCCATTAAAAAAACCCCACATATTCAGTCAAAACAAATATGTTTTAAAAAAACTTTTGATACCAATTGTTCATACTTCAAAAACTAAAGCGGGAATGTTTCTTTATTTATAAAATATTGCCGGATTAGAAATGACAAATTCGATAAACACACTTATATATATATATACTTTTTGTTGTTTTAACTGTTGTTTTAATTGGACTTCTAATTTGTAAATGCCCCCTTGGTATCTTCTCTCTGTTTTTTAGGAACTAATTACTGAATGAGAATACATTTTTCCTTACACTATTTTCTATAGCTGTGAATGCATATTTTGTCTTTGTAAACTTTGGAGGTTCGTTCATATTCTGTATATTTAGCGTTATATTTGTGGTGTCCACCATCAGAGAATCTGATCCAGTAATAGTCAATAGAAACGTCTTGTAGGGAATTGTCTCGTAATCAATTTCGACCATAGATGTTATCAATCCAGCTAGAATTAAAGTAAATGTAATTTAGGAGAGTTTCACAGTTAAATAGCCAATTCATTATCATATTTTTTTTTCTTCATTTAATCGTTTGTGCAAATAGGATTGTGTTTAAGTTCACATTAAGAACATAGTTCGGATGTATTCAAACATGCCAAAATAAAGTTTAAATTTTTAACTTGATAACCCCTCAAAAGCTAAAATGATCTAATAAAGCGGTCGAAGATAAGAAAGGGACGAAGAGCGATCGTCAAAAACATGAAAAACCCAACGAAAAACGACAAAAAGACAAACAACAATCTACAAAACACTACATAGATAAATGAAGAAAGAACAACACGATCCCCTTAAAGTCGGGTGTTATCTTAAGAAGGGAAGGGAATAAAAAACGGCTTATGCTGTAGATATATGCTTTTAAGGTATTTGATGCCACTTCATCTATAGATGATAAACAAATAATCAAAATGCGGTAAAGGTCTCAAAAAGTTAATCCATTTTCCAATAAAAAATGAGGAAAGTATAACAAATTTTCACTAGCTTTTTTGTCAAATTTCTTAAAACAACTTTTTTAATACAAGTAAGTTTGAGAAAAAAATAACTAATAGTTATAATAGAAAAAATCTTAAATTGGCAACTTTAATGGTATATTGAGTTTAAAATACATTATCATTTATGAAAATATCTTCTTTGTTACTTGGAAGAACATGTTCTTCTTACATGTAGTTCAATGTGTATCTTTCCCCATGTATATTAATCCAAATACCCACCATTTATAAATTGAAAAATTACAATGATACAATATAATCGAGTAACAATAAAACACAAGTCTTACAAAATTGGACAGATAATATTTTATTGATCAAAAATATTTAATGACAGGGCAGTCCCCCAAAAGATGTCATAATAGACTGAATGATGATTGACAATTATGTTTAACGTCACTTTCAGCACTCTTGAATAAATTGTGACGAGCAATTTACCTACACCAGGAATGCAAAAACTTAAACACATTGGGAGCAGTATGACTGAAAGGGATCTAAAAAAAAATGACCAAACGCATCGAAGGTCACCTTTGCCTGAGGGAGTTGTAACCAAGCTTCCTAAAGAAAGTTATGCGTCCGAGGCAAAGCCAAATGTATATAAGGTCAAACTTGCATGAGGGAGTTGTAACCAAGCTTCCTAAAGAAAGTTATGCGTCCGAGGCAAAGCCAAATGTATATAAGGTCAAACTTGCATGAGGGAGTTGTAACCAAGCTTCCTAAAGAAAGTTATGCGTCCGAGGCAAAGCCAAATGTATATAAGGTCACCTTTGCCTGAGGGAGTTGTAACCAAGCTTCCTAAAGAAAGTTATGCGTCCGAGGCAAAGCCAAATGTATATAAGGTCAAACTTGCATGAGGGAGTTGTAACCAAGCTTCCTAAAGAAAGTTATGCGTCCGAGGCAAAGCCAAATGTATATAAGGTCAAACTTGCATGAGGGAGTTGTAACCAAGCTTCCTAAAGAAAGTTATGCGTCCGAGGCAAAGCCAAATGTATATAAGGTCAAACTTGCTTGAGGGAGTTGTAACCAAGCTTCCTAAAGAAAGTTATGCGTCCGAGGCAAAGCCAAATGTATATAAGGTCACCTTTGCCTGAGGAGTTGTAACCAAGCTTCCTAAAGAAAGTTATGCGTCCGAGGCAAAGCCAAATGTATATAAGGTCAAACTTGCATGAGGGAGTTGTAACCAAGCTTCCTAAAGAAAGTTATGCGTCCGAGGCAAAGCCAAATGTATATAAGGTCACCTTTGCCTGAGGGAGTTGTAACCAAGCTTCCTAAAGAAAGTTATGCGTCCGAGGCAAAGCCAAATGTATATAAGGTCAAACTTGCATGAGGGAGTTGTAACCAAGCTTCCTAAAGAAAGTTATGCGTCCGAGGCAAAGCCAAATGTATATAAGGTCAAACTTGCATGAGGGAGTTGTAACCAAGCTTCCTAAAGAAAGTTATGCGTCCGATGCAAAGCCAAATGTATATAAGGTCAAACTTGCATGAGGGAGTTGTAACCAAGCTTCCTAAAGAAAGTTATGCGTCCGAGGCAAAGCCAAATGTATATAAGGTCAAACTTTCATGAGGGAGTTGTAACCAAGCTTCCTAAAGAAAGTTATGCGTCCGAGGCAAAGCCAAATGTATATAAGGTCAAACTTGCATGAGGGAGTTGTAACCAAGCTTCCTAAAGAAAGTTATGCGTCCGAGGCAAAGCCAAATGTATATAAGGTCAAACTTGCATGAGGGAGTTGTAACCAAGCTTCCTAAAGAAAGTTATGCGTCCGAGGCAAAGCCAAATGTATATAAGGTCAAACTTGCATGAGGGAGTTGTAACCAAGCTTCCTAAAGAAAGTTATGCGTCCGAGGCAAAGCCAAATGTATATAAGGTCAAACTTGCTTGAGGGAGTTGTAACCAAGCTTCCTAAAGAAAGTTATGCGTCCGAGGCAAAGCCAAATGTATATAAGGTCAAACTTGCATGAGGGAGTTGTAACCAAGCTTCCTAAAGAAAGTTATGCGTCCGAGGCAAAGCCAAATGTATATAAGGTCAAACTTGCATGAGGGAGTTGTAACCAAGCTTCCTAAAGAAAGTTATGCGTCCGATGCAAAGCCAAATGTATATAAGGTCAAACTTGCATGAGGGAGTTGTAACCAAGCTTCCTAAAGAAAGTTATGCGTCCGAGGCAAAGCCAAATGTATATAAGGTCAAACTTTCATGAGGGAGTTGTAACCAAGCTTCCTAAAGAAAGTTATGCGTCCGAGGCAAAGCCAAATGTATATAAGGTCAAACTTGCATGAGGGAGTTGTAACCAAGCTTCCTAAAGAAAGTTATGCGTCCGAGGCAAAGCCAAATGTATATAAGGTCAAACTTGCATGAGGGAGTTGTAACCAAGCTTCCTAAAGAAATTTATGCGTCCGAGGCAAAGCCAAATGTATATAAGGTCAAACTTGCATGAGGGAGTTGTAACCAAGCTTCCTAAAGAAAGTTATGCGTCCGAGGCAAAGCCAAATGTATATAAGGTCAAACTTGCCTGAGGAGTTGTAACCAAGCTTCCTAAAGAAAGTTATGCGTCCGAGGCAAAGCCAAATGTATATAAGGTCACCTTTGCCTGAGGGAGTTGTAACCAAGCTTCCTAAAGAAAGTTATGCGTCCGAGGCAAAGCCAAATGTATATAAGGTCAAACTTGCATGAGGGAGTTGTAACCAAGCTTCCTAAAGAAAGTTATGCGTCCGAGGCAAAGCCAAATGTATATAAGGTCACCTTTGCCTGAGGGAGTTGTAACCAAGCTTCCTAAAGAAAGTTATGCGTCCGAGGCAAAGCCAAATGTATATAAGGTCAAACTTGCATGAGGGAGTTGTAACCAAGCTTCCTAAAGAAAGTTATGCGTCCGAGGCAAAGCCAAATGTATATAAGGTCAAACTTGCATGAGGGAGTTGTAACCAAGCTTCCTAAAGAAAGTTATGCGTCCGATGCAAAGCCAAATGTATATAAGGTCAAACTTGCATAAGGGAGTTGTAACCAAGCTTCCTAAAGAAAGTTATGCGTCCGAGGCAAAGCCAAATGTATATAAGGTCAAACTTGCATGAGGGAGTTGTAACCAAGCTTCCTAAAGAAAGTTATGCGTCCGAGGCAAAGCCAAATGTATATAAGGTCAAACTTGCATGAGGGAGTTGTAACCAAGCTTCCTAAAGAAAGTTATGCGTCCGAGGCAAAGCCAAATGTATATAAGGTCAAACTTGCATGAGGGAGTTGTAACCAAGCTTCCTAAAGAAAGTTATCCGTCCGAGGCAAAGCCAAATGTATATAAGGTCAAACTTGCATGAGGGAGTTGTAACCAAGCTTCCTAAAGAAAGTTATGCGTCCGAGGCAAAGCCAAATGTATATAAGGTCAAACTTGCAACAGGGAGTTGTAACCAAGCTTCCTAAAGAAAGTTATGCGTCCGAGGCAAAGCCAAATGTATATAAGGTCAAACTTGCTTGAGGGAGTTGTAACCAAGCTTCCTAAAGAAAGTTATGCGTCCGAGGCAAAGCCAAATGTATATAAGGTCACCTTTGCCTGAGGGAGTTGTAACCAAGCTTCCTAAAGAAAGTTATGCGTCCGAGGCAAAGCCAAATGTATATAAGGTCACCTTTGCCTGAGGGAGTTGTAACCAAGCTTCCTAAAGAAAGTTATGCGTCCGAGGCAAAGCCAAATGTATATAAGGTCAAACTTTCATGAGGAGTTGTAACCAAGCTTCCTAAAGAAAGTTATGCGTCCGAGGCAAAGCCAAATGCATATAAGGTCAAACTTGCATGAGGGAGTTGTAACCAAGCTTCCTAAAGAAAGTTATGCGTCCGAGGCAAAGCCAAATGTATATAAGGTCAAACTTGCATGAGGGAGTTGTAACCAAGCTTCCTAAAGAAATTTATGCGTCCGAGGCAAAGCCAAATGTATATAAGGTCAAACTTGCATGAGGGAGTTGTAACCAAGCTTCCTAAAGAAAGTTATGCGTCCGAGGCAAAGCCAAATGTATATAAGGTCAAACTTGCCTGAGGAGTTGTAACCAAGCTTCCTAAAGAAAGTTATGCGTCCGAGGCAAAGCCAAATGTATATAAGGTCACCTTTGCCTGAGGGAGTTGTAACCAAGCTTCCTAAAGAAAGTTATGCGTCCGAGGCAAAGCCAAATGTATATAAGGTCAAACTTGCATGAGGAGTTGTAACCAAGCTTCCTAAAGAAAGTTATGCGTCCGAGGCAAAGCCAAATGTATATAAGGTCACCTTGCCTGAGGGAGTTGTAACCAAGCTTCCTAAAGAAAGTTATGCGTCCGAGGCAAAGCCAAATGTATATAAGGTCAAACTTGCATGAGGGAGTTGTAACCAAGCTTCCTAAAGAAAGTTATGCGTCCGAGGCAAAGCCAAATGTATATAAGGTCAAACTTGCATGAGGGAGTTGTAACCAAGCTTCCTAAAGAAAGTTATGCGTCCGATGCAAAGCCAAATGTATATAAGGTCAAACTTGCATAAGGGAGTTGTAACCAAGCTTCCTAAAGAAAGTTATGCGTCCGAGGCAAAGCCAAATGTATATAAGGTCAAACTTTCATGAGGGAGTTGTAACCAAGCTTCCTAAAGAAAGTTATGCGTCCGAGGCAAAGCCAAATGTATATAAGGTCAAACTTGCATGAGGGAGTTGTAACCAAGCTTCCTAAAGAAAGTTATGCGTCCGAGGCAAAGCCAAATGTATATAAGGTCAAACTTGCATGAGGGAGTTGTAACCAAGCTTCCTAAAGAAAGTTATCCGTCCGAGGCAAAGCCAAATGTATATAAGGTCAAACTTGCATGAGGGAGTTGTAACCAAGCTTCCTAAAGAAAGTTATGCGTCCGAGGCAAAGCCAAATGTATATAAGGTCAAACTTGCTTGAGGGAGTTGTAACCAAGCTTCCTAAAGAAAGTTATGCGTCCGAGGCAAAGCCAAATGTATATAAGGTCACCTTTGCCTGAGGGAGTTGTAACCAAGCTTCCTAAAGAAAGTTATGCGTCCGAGGCAAAGCCAAATGTATATAAGGTCACCTTTGCCTGAGGGAGTTGTAACCAAGCTTCCTAAAGAAAGTTATGCGTCCGAGGCAAAGCCAAATGTATATAAGGTCAAACTTGCATGAGGGAGTTGTAACCAAGCTTCCTAAAGAAAGTTATGCGTCCGAGGCAAAGCCAAATGTATATAAGGTCAAACTTGCTTGAGGGAGTTGTAACCAAGCTTCCTAAAGAAAGTTATGCGTCCGAGGCAAAGCCAAATGTATATAAGGTCAAACTTTCATGAGGAGTTGTAACCAAGCTTCCTAAAGAAAGTTATGCGTCCGAGGCAAAGCCAAATGTATATAAGGTCAAACTTGCATGAGGAGTTGTAACCAAGCTTCCTAAAGAAAGTTATGCGTCCGAGGCAAAGCCAAATGTATATAAGGTCAAACTTGCATGAGGGAGTTGTAACCAAGCTTCCTAAAGAAATTTATGCGTCCGAGGCAAAGCCAAATGTATATAAGGTCAAACTTGCATGAGGGAGTTGTAACCAAGCTTCCTAAAGAAAGTTATGCGTCCGAGGCAAAGCCAAATGTATATAAGGTCAAACTTGCATGAGGGAGTTGTAACCAAGCTTCCTAAAGAAAGTTATGCGTCCGAGGCAAAGCCAAATGTATATAAGGTCAAACTTGCAACAGGGAGTTGTAACCAAGCTTCCTAAAGAAAGTTATGCGTCCGAGGCAAAGCCAAATGTATATAAGGTCAAACTTGCATGAGGGAGTTGTAACCAAGCTTCCTAAAGAAAGTTATGCGTCCGAGGCAAAGCCAAATGTATATAAGGTCAAACTTGCCTGAGGGAGTTGTAACCAAGCTTCCTAAAGAAAGTTATGCGTCCGAGGCAAAGCCAAATGTATATAAGGTCAAACTTGCATGAGGGAGTTGTAACCAAGCTTCCTAAAGAAAGTTATGCGTCCGAGGCAAAGCCAAATGTATATAAGGTCAAACTTGCATGAGGGAGTTGTAACCAAGCTTCCTAAAGAAAGTTATGCGTCCGAGGCAAAGCCAAATGTATATAAGGTCATGAGGGAGTTGGCACCTTATTTTCTGAAATAATTGTGAATTTATCAACGGTAAACTGTAGAAAAATACCGAAGCACTGACTACTGAGCTGGTGATACTCTCGGGGACTAATAGTCCACTAGCAGTGTTATGGACTCACTCCTAATAAATCAAATTAACATTTTATAAATTTCGTGCTGCCGAAGCTCGTATTGATGATCTTATATGGTGCACGCAAGAGATAAACTTAAAATACTTTAAAATCTATGATTTAACGGTGTTTTCTTTCTGTTAAACTGCATTACATTTTGAAATAACTGATGTCCGCAAAGCTTCAAGTAACATACTAGTTTCACTTAAATTTGAAGTTTGTGGAGATCTTTGGGTAGATCTTTGGTAGTTTTTGTTAATTTTATTCAAAAACTGTCGGTATGAATAGTATCTTTAATTCTTTCGTTTTAAACCAAGCACAAGAATACATAAATCTTACTTGTGGCGTTTACTTTGAAGTAGATACCACCCTCTGGTGGGGAATACGATGCAAAATACGTGTGTGTATCAGATATATCTTCATCCGTTAATATTGGTTGAAGAATAGATGATCCGATGTTGATACCCTCTAAAACAATAACTGTTTGTGACGGATTTAAGAATGAAGGTGGTTTGTTGATATCTGAAAAAAAATACAACTATATCTTTAACTGTAAATAAGAGAAACAGTAGTTTACTCCTCAAATTTCAGGGATTCAATTCTTAATAAAAAGAACACTTTCGTTCGTGCGTTCAAAGCACTTTAAGGCTTTACTAGATTTATCTTCATCAGAAATGCTCAGATCTAAACATTTGAAAACAGTAGTTTGACGAGTTTCAAAACCAATAAATCTCTTAAAAAGATACAAATCAAGGTAAAAAGCTTAAAAGTGAGGGAATTCATTGAGCTCCTAAATGAAAGACAGGTAAATCGTCTCTTGCTATGTATGAATCAACCGCCATGCAAATCCACACAAAATAAGGAATAGGACACACTTAAAGGGGGAATAGATAAATTGTTAAAATTCCAATTTTTTAAAGAAAAAATATATTTGATTCCGGAGGGAAGTGGGAAAAATCGTTTCGTCTCATTGAAAATTAAGGGCGGGGGATTCAACATGTAGTTTTAAAAATGGTTTTCAATAAAATTCATTTGTTTTTTTTTTATTCAAGTAATAAAACAATGGTTTGTCCCACGAAGATGAATGGTCGGTACCTTAAGAAAATCGTTGTATTGATTTGGAGAACTTTGCGAGTTCGAAAAATGTCACGATTACGCAGGCTAAAACAGCATAACAAAAGTCGAAAAAAGGAGTTTGAAAATGATTGATTGATTGATGGTTAGTTGGTTAACGTCCAGTGGCAAATATTTCATGCATGTTCAGGACGAGAATAAATTCCCAATAAATACAATATGTAGATCCTGTAATAGAGGCCGTGCGGGATGAAGATCGGGTACATTTTGACTGCCATTGGAAAATAAGAGTATATTGGATAGGGGCAGAAATATTGCCTTGTAAAAGGCCACATATGGACCCCTCAAAGAGTTATTGCAAGGGTTCTTAACGTGCAGAGCGTGGCATTCTCTACATGAGGCATCGGATTTAATGTCCCCATTCTGACCGCACGTGGCTGAGTACTTGTACATCCCACACAGCCAAACGGACGACCCATTTTGGCAAGGGTTTTACGGACGACTGGGAGAAGATCTAAGTGACCATATTTCTATTCCCCAATCACTCATTGGGTGATTTGGGAAATGAATAGTCTAGACTGGATCAACTGTAAAAAAATAACTTGTCCAAGACATGATGAAAATTAATAACTTGTCCTACCAAATACAGGACTTTGCAAGAAATAGTTGTGTACAAAAAGTGAAAATGAATAAGCCGTACTATCAACCGGTGTAAAAAATTCGTTCAGCAAAAACCCCCTCCCACTGAAAATCAAATGGTCCACTAAGGCTATTAAATTTAGTCATGTGTTTAACTGAGCATTTTTTTTATTTTTGTCATATAAATAGGTGAATAACTTAATTCATAATATTATTATGATAGTTTTTATTCAATGTATGTAAATTCCTTAAATACTCATAATAAAATCATCGTTCTTAATATCTAGTTTTATGTACACTTAACCCACACAAGGACTGCATTGATTATCGACTGCGTGTAGTCAAAACCTGATTTAAACTACATGTTAACATTGATTTTGTATCAATGGGAACGTATTAGTAGTTTAAGTGTTAGGTACACTTACACCACACAGAGTTTAGCTCAATGTGAACACGGCCTTAGACTGAGAAAACATGTCTCGAGTGAATTGAGACATAGGCATTGTATCGGTAAACCAATTCGTGATGTTGACCGTACATTTTTAGTATTGTCGATTTTAGTTGTTCTGACCTTAAACCTTTTGAAAAAGTTTATGTATAAGGAAAACTTCACTGTAAATGAAATTTGTATAGCGTAAACAAGCACATACGTAACGTATTGAGATATGTAAACACCATACGATGGACAGAAGGTATGTTACTGCTGAAAATAAGAAATTGACAAGTTGAAATCATCACGTTTGTCAAAGAGAGGCGAAGGATACTAAAGGGACATTCAAACTCATAAGATTCTAGTTTGAAGTTGTCTATATTTATCAAATTCGAAGAATAATTTCAAGATATGGACAAAATGATTAACAAGACATCATCAATATATCTTGAATTTAAAGAGCTTTGCAAGATGCTTTGTCCTTTTGGCACTGAGAAGGCTCTGTATGATATCAAGGGCTTAAATTTCTATAATGTCTGATAGAAACCTGCATTTTCAGAAATAAAAAAAAAAAAACCGCTATGCGATAAAAGTCAGTGTGTCGCATTAATGCAATAAAATGTCAGCTGACGATAAGCGGTTTATGAGGTAATTAATTTTGATTCAACACAACCTTAGAGAAACCTACTAATAACCTTAATTTTTCTTACCAAATGGGCGAAAAATAGATAAAATTAAGAAAATGAAACTCTTCATTATTTACCTGAAATTCTTATTGATAATGTTCGATAAGCAACATTGTTCCTGCCATCTGATACAGTTATATATAATTCATATCCAGCTGACAACTCAGTGTTTATTGAACGACTCAAAGATATTTCACCAGCTGAAAAAATATAAAAAATAAAACTAAATTTGAAGTTACAATATCTTAGTTATAGAATTCTAATTTCACAGATGGCCGTGTCCTATCGTCGTGATTTTTGTTCTCTCGTCTTATTCTTGCTTATTCTAATATAACAGTATGCTTTCCTTTAATGCAATATCATAATGTTTTATTTTAATCAACATTATTACATTGGTTGCAATGAATTACCGTGATTTCCCAGTGAAATAAAAACCGATAATTTCACATTTAAATAAATCTGATATTTTCACTCCTCTGAAGTCATACAACAATGGGTGTTGTCAAAACGTTGTCGATGATATTGCATTAAAACATTCGTTAATTAATGTGTTGTTTGGTCACTCGTTTAATATTTTTCTATATTTGAGTTTTTCGATAAGTCATTCTATAATTATACGATATCTTATTGAAGGCAACTTTCTATTTTATTCTTCAATGAGACATTTATCTATTGTTATCTTTCTCCTTTCAATCTCTTGTTGTTTCTCTCATATTCTACTTCCTTGTTTTACTTTGATATTTTCCCTTTTTCCGTTTGTCCTAACTTGTTTTAGGGGTATTAAAATTTTCTTATATTACTCCCCCTATATCACTGTTTTGCTACGTATTTCACTCTTTATTGTATCTTACATCAGATGTTTGACATATGCCAAATTAAATGAAGTGTTAAACAATGATATTTAAAACATATATTATCTAACAACCACTTGAAATAGATTAAAAAAAAAAGAACTAGATCCAATATCCGGACGAAAATCGCATCCCAAATTTTAATTCTGGTATCTTTGAAGAGTTTTTACTACGACTACATCTTGCAAAAAAGTATAACAAAAATACTGAACTCCAAGGCAAATTCAAAAAGGGAAAGTCCATAAAAACTGACAAAATCATACGCTATTAATCAACAGAACAAGTGAAAAATAACGCCATATTCCTGACTTGGTACAGGCATTTTCCGAAGAAAATGATGGGTTAAACCTGGTTTTATAGCTAGCAATAACTTCCCACTTACATGACAGTTGTTTATAGTTCCGTTATATTGACAAAATTGGGTAACCAACCCAAACAGACTTAATATGTTAATGTGACAATAAATGGGATCCAGCAGTCAAAACTGTGTAAACTAAAAAATTAAAAACAAACATTTAAATTAATCCAACAAAGACCCCACCAAAAAATGTGTAGTGAATAGTATAACTTATCTTAGATGCCAAGACTCAAGACAACAAAAGACTCACTAGTGACGTAAACTAGACAATGACGACCCCAAAAAAAAAAAAAAAAACAAAAACAAAAACAAAAAGGTTTTGTCGTTGAGAGTACATACCGTATATAGTATAAACTTTCTTGATAAAGTGAAAATTAAGTAAATAGAAATACATATGTAGATAAGTAAATATTAAGGAAATACAAATACAAAGGTAAACAAAAAGAAATAACACAGCATAAACCCTTTGTGAGCGAATCACACAACAGGACGCACCTGCACCAGAAATGCACAAAGTTAAAAGTCAAAATTCCGATGGCAGGATGCATAAATTCCAAGTCACGTCAAAAAACCATACGCCCAAAAGAAACATAATAGCACGAAGACAAATAACGGGGAAACTAAAGTAAGATAAAAAGATACACAACTTCAGCACCTGGATTCTATAACTCAAGTTCATCTTGTATTATTTGCATATCAAGTAGACACAGACTATTTATCTATTAGGTCTTGGTACTTTCCGATGAGCTTTTTGAGAAAAAGGACGATACGTTCTTTGACAAAACCCTGACTCATTAATTGTTTGCTCAGACGTTTTTTTCGATGACGTTTTACAAAGTCTGAGTAGCAGCTGCAAGCACTTGAATATCGTATGAGTTGAGAAATGTATACCTTATACGCGGGTGATGTTGGAATATTGCTGCTAAGGTGAGGAAAATTTATAATTTCAAAATTGAAGTCGTCTCGTTTGTCATAGATTCTGGTACTGAGATGCCCGTTGTTTTCAAATTCGGGGTAAATGTCTAGAAATGACGCGGAGGAAGCTGTATCTGTAGTTACTTTAATTTTTAGTTCAAGAGGATATATTAATGGGACCCAATCAGAAAAGAATATAATCAATATACCTGTATGTGAAATTAAATAATCTAGTTTTTTAATTTTCTTGTTTATTACAAGTGTCTGAAGGAATTCCGACTCTTATGAACATAAGAAAAGGTCGGCAAGAAGAGGTGCACAGCTGGTTTCAATGGGAATGCCGACAATCTGTTGGAAAGTTCTACCTCCAAAATCAACACATATGTTGTCAGTGAACTTCAGCATACTGATCACTTGTTCTGCAGTGTAGAATGTTTTATTTTCGGGTTCATTTTTAACAAAATATGTAGAATTATATCCCAAAAGAATAAATATGTAGCGTATGGTACCATTTTTATGAAGGAAAACATTGTGGATTATTTCTTTAAGACGAGTTTTTAATTTTTCATGTGATATGTAGTATGATGGAATTTAAAAACCAACTGATAATAAGAACATTCAACTTACTGTTCTGGTTAATTGAAAATGGCGCTGTACCCGTGCTGGATGTCATTGTGTACTGTACATTGTCACTCTCTGGATCTATACTGGTTATAGTGTATACAACCTGACCGGTCACTACTGTCTGTGCCGATACGGTGGTTTTAGCTTGAGAGGAAAAATACAATCATTAATTTACATACAGCCGATATTTATTAAAAAATATGTAATCAACATGACATGGGTAATTTCAATGTTTGATTACTTGTGAATTAGAATATACTTATAAATGTGTACAAAATTAAAGGTTAAAAATTCATTTTTTATAACTGCTTATCTTACCATTTCTTAGGTTTCGCAAGGGTGACTGCAGCTAGAAATATGGTCACTTAGGTCTTCTTTCGACTAGCAGCAAAACCCTTGGGGCTTCCGTTTGGCTGTTTAGAATAATGTAGAAGTACACAGCCACGTCCGATCAGAATGGAGACGTTCAATCCCATACACAATCGTGTCTTCCTGTACTGTTTATGAAGATGTTGTTTGAAATCTTGTACACAGTATATCCACCGATATTAAAACTTACTTTTAGTAACTTCACACATTCTGTGATATGGTATACTATTGTGTTTTATTGTTTGTTCGTTTATGTTTGCTATCTGTTACAGCGTTATTAACGTTAATTGATTGTTATTTAATGCTTTAATTGTACCCTCTGTATCTCTTTGTATGTACCTTTTTTAATTCCACTGATCAAGATAAAAAGGTGGGAGGTAAGATCCTGAAACATTATTCAACCCTGCACATGTTCATATGCTTGCTGTCCAAAGCCGGGTGATCGTCAGTAGTTGCCGTTGCCTTGAGTAAAACCAACTTTTTTTGTAGTCATATAAATTAAGGAGATGTGGTATGATTGCCAATGAGACAACACATGAACTGAATCAAAGTAAAGCGGACTTGAGCAATATGCCAGTTGTTGAAGACAGTATATTGACCTTATATGTCTTTGTTGTTTGTGCTCTTTTAAAGATTTTATAATAAACTTGTTATCTCAACTAAAAAAATACTAAGCAAAGTTTTAAGAAAAATGACAAGCATCAGTGCTTCACACAACACATCTTGGGTCAAAATATATTTAATAGCAGATTGTAAATAAAGGCAACAGTAGTATACCGGTGTTCAAAAGTCATAAATCGATTGAGAGAAAACAAATCCGAGTTACAAACCAAAACCGAGGGAACACATCAACTATAAGAGGAAAACAAAGTAACAACAGGAACACCGAAGTGCAACAAAACAAACGCCAACACACATAGAAACGAACTATTTGATAACAACTGCCATCTTCCTGACTTGGTACAGGACATTTTAAGAAAAAAAAAAATGGTGGGTTGAACCTGGTTTCATGGCATGCCAAACCTCCCACTTTATGACGATGTTAAAAAATATCGCTAAAACACTACGTGACAGAAATACAGCACAAACACACGGAAGAACATTCATAACAGATAAACGCACAAACAAATAATATAATAGTCTACACAACATGCAAACCACAGAACAACAACGAACATATTCCATCAACGAAAAACACCACAGGATATCAAAAAGTGACGCGCTTACGTAACTAACATGCAATCTCGAATTTTATACAATTATATTCACAATATTCGTCCAAACAATTTTCATGACAATGATGGTATGGAAAGGCAATTTTATAATTATTTGGACTACAAACGATAAGACATAACAGATTATCCAACCGAAACCATAACAGAAACATCAAAATAAATCCATTAATGTTGGATGTACAAAACACCGAGACACGCCGCACAGCAATGCAAATTCACATTCAGTATAACAGTCATATTCGGGAATATGACAATGATGGTATTGAAAGGCAATTTTATAATTATTTGGACAACAAACGATAAGACATAAAACATTATTCAACCGAAACCATAACAAAAACTATAAAAGACTAACAAAGGCCAGAGGTTCCTGAAATAGGACAGGCACAAAAATGCGGCGGGGTTAAACATGTTTTGTGAGATCTCATCCCTCCCCCTATACCTCACCAAATTCACACTCGGTATAACAGTCATATTCTGGAATATGACAATGATGGTATTGAAAGGCAATTTTATAATTATTTGGACAACAAACGATACGACATAGCACATTAAAAGTGTTATGGGATATCAATAAACTAGCGACATATTTACCTCGATAAATGTACAAGTTAATTTATAGGTCAGTGATATTTACCACTAGAGATAAGTTTTGAATTACTTGATATGTGGATATATCATGAGGCTAATGCAACCTATCTGTAACTGCTCAGAGAAATAAATTATTGCCTATGTGATTCGCAACTTTTAAGTCGCATATTTCACGGCCAAAATAAAAGTAATGATGTGGGTGTCCCTACTGGAGCAGGAACTGCTGGCCCATCAAAGGCGACTGGTTTCCGCTTAGTGTATTGTAGACTGTCGTTTGTTTGGTCATGATATTGCCTTTTTTATTCAATTTTTGTTTTTGATTCCAACCATAGTATCGTCTCCCATTTTCAAAAGAGATTAAGCGACTTCAAAAATCACTTTATATTGTAAAAATATTGAAAAACTTTCTTTTTCAAAATGTTATAATGGACAAATCAAAAGATGAACAAACATAATTGTGTTATAATATCATGTCTACTTTGAAGAAAAGACAGATATTTTTTGGCCATTCTAAGATAGAAAATTACCTTGAAGATTTATAAAGTATGGCGGCATATTACGAAGCAGGTATATATAAAATTCTGATGTATCCTTTCGTCGCTGGTCAGCACATTCTATGCCTAATGTGTATCGATTCAAAGCGTCATAGTCAAAAGCTTGATTCCCTCTAACGTAGATATTAGTATCTGTTGAATATAATACATTGTTCGTCAATCATAAACCTAGTTTATTAAAGAACACCGTTCTCAAAGGAAAAATGGAAAAGCTTAAACGATTCATAAACTAATGTAAACAAAATTTACAGTAAGTACAAATTAGGTGATAGAACCTATTTGGTGATATAACAACCAGGGAAACGAGGACGGGATTGTTGTTACGACAACTTGACCTTATCTGTGGTCATCTGTGACACAGATATTCTGTAACGGTCCATCAACTCGTGATGGCGTCCGAAGGGATGATGTTTTGATTGTATTACCAGTTAATATTGGTTAATACGAGAGGATAATATCAACTAGTGTTCCCGCTGAGCAATGTGTTAGAACAGAATGTTACAATCGCATTAACGAGTGGAAAACTGACATTATAACATGAATTATAATAATTTATTTCATATTCCAAATATCATATCTTTGAATTGCATTGTCATGTACTTGACTGTCATACACTACCTTCAAGTAACAGAAATGTCCACGATGTTGGTAATACTGGTACGTAATGTTACTATGATGTCATAAATATTGTTGCCATTGGTAATTTATGATGATGAACGGATCTGTTCTGTAGCATTGCGGAATAAGAATGATGGAAATATCCTCTTTTTAATATTTCATCAATAAAAATATAACATAAAGTGTTTTTACGTAAGCATTCTTCGCACAGTCTGCATTCACCGTCTGTATTTTTAATATGAGCTGATATTTTTGACTGGCGTAATTTTCGAACTTTGCAATATGTGGATGAGTAAATCATTATGTTATCAAATGCCTTTCATAACATTGTTAAGGATTTTATATATGAAATAATATAATTGCAATATGCGAATTAAAGAATTCAAAGCTGTCCTTGATTTCTCTAATACTTAAGAAGACAGTGTTTCAAAAATAAATCTGTAATGCGTCTTTTTAAAAATTGTGAAACTGGTTTGACGATTTTTATGTAAAAATATAAATAAACACCTTTCGTTTGGTGTTTACTTTAACCCTTGCGCTGAAAAAAATGTTCCATGTAAATATATATGCGACTCTTACATTATAGCATTCATGTAACATACCAAACTGACTTGAGCCAGACTGGAGAAAAAAAGTATTTGTCACTGTTGTTAAAGTGCAAGTAACTGTGTCGTTTGTAGGGTCTGTAACAGATACGGTATACAAAAAACTTTCGGCAGTGATGCTTTCTGGTATCTCACAGCTCATTGGTAGGTTAGCAATTGATGGTGGCTAAAATTAAGAAATGCAACACAGAAGAAAACGGCTATTTTCATTTATTAAACTTTTGCTAAATATGTTAGTAAATGTTTTTTGTTTTCCTGATTTAGATAGAAAATGAAATGTCAAATGAAGCGAATGTTATTTTTAATAAACAAAAACGGATTTAGCAGTTCGATAGAACATTCAGAGCCTCGTCAGTGGGTGTCTACAGATCTTTCTGTGTGTTTTGTTCTTAAAGAAATTACGTTTTGATGATAGATCTTTGATGGTTTTTGTTAGATATATTAAAAATTTGTCTACACTAGGGGAGACTTAGTGTTTGACCTACAGTACAGACAATTGTCTATTTTGAAGACCGTTTACTGTTATTATATGAAAATATTTCTTTAAAATTTTACGCGTCCGTAGCACTTTTCTGTGGATTCACCTTCATTAGGAACTCTAAAATTCAAACATTTAAAAGCCAAAGAAGTATAAAACCTGAAAACGTGAGATGCTTTCTCACCAAAAGAGACACAAAAAAAGCCAAATTCATATAAGGCCAACTTTGCTTGAGGAAGATGATACCCTCGAGGACGCACAGTCCCCAACAGTGGTATCGATTCAGTACTAGTAAATAAAAGTAACATGCGTCCGAGATGCTTTTCTTGATCTTTTATGGAACGCTCAACCCAAATGTGTTTTGTCATGTTTAGTAGCAGTCTCGTTGAGAATTATATTTATTAATATAGAAATAAAAAATGTTTTATGTCGTCCCGTCCTAGAGATGGGCTATAAAAAGGAGATATGGTATGATTGGCAATGAGACAACTATGCACCAATCCACATGGGGTAGATGTTGGCAACTTTAGGTCACTGCACAGCCTATGCTTTTTTTATGAATCTTAGTTTGTAAAAAAATCTGTCACTAGTGTTTTGTGTATTGTTTTGTCGACCGTTTTTTTTTCTTTTGGCCATGATCTTAGGGTTCTTCCCTGCACATAATTTTATTATTACCTCCCTGATATCTTCTCTTTCTCTCTTTTGAAATGTTGGAAACACTTTTATTTATGTCAAAGAGAATTTGCATCTAAGACACTTGCAATTGTACATTAGTGAGGAATCAAATAACCAGGAATGCATGCATATAAATGTATTTGGCATTAATAAATCATTCGTTTAAGACATTTCTATTTGTTTTAGTGACACATTTGCGTATTTTTATCTTTATGAACGAGATTTCATTTGAATTCGTTACACAGCAACACATCCTATTACCGGCTATCACTATGGCAGATAATACAGGATTTGTTTCCTGAATTGCTAATCAAAACGATTTTAATCGCTATAGTGTAAAGCAGATTTTTTTGTCTACCTTTCCGATTGCAATCGCGCACAGCAGACATTGATATATGTTACCTGACATCTGCATAACCGGTAGCCGGTTATAGGTACAAAATGTATGTGTCATCATATTTACCATACCTCATTACGAATGAGATCTACTGTGAGGACATCAGATACATTTCTTCTATGATCACCACATTCAATATCAAGTTGATAAGTCGGAGTAACGTCGTAATCTAGAGCTGTTCCTCCGATCAAGAAAACTCCGTAACCCGCTACGAAAAAGCATGAGAAAAAATTATTCATTTGAAATTGTTCATTATTAATCATTTAATTTATAAAAATGCAACGTTCGGCGCTCTAAGTCATATGTGATTATAAGCAACAGATGTCAATTAACTGATAAGGTATTTTGCAACTTTTTTTTTCGAAATACACACTGTAATATTAACTTGAAAATTAATTCAGTTACTTGTATTTTTTCAAGCGATTAATGCAATACACACATTAAAAATGGAGGTAATCTTTTCTTCCTTTGATGTAAGTTCACTATCGCGTGTGTTATTAAGTGCTAGGGAACGGTTGGGATAATGAACAAAACACTGACAAGAGCTGATAACTGTGAAATCTAAGACTCCCCAATTTCTTTGACGAGGCATTTTTTGAAATATCACCTACAGGAATTTGAGATTTCTTGGTTTGAATCATTGAGGGTGTCGTATTATTAATACATTAATAAACTATTCCTTCAGCTTAGGAACAGAAATGGCATTATGAAACAAAATCAACTAGAGGCTCCAAGGAACCTGTGTCGCTCACCTGATATTTTTATTTACAATTGATGCATAAATCAATGCAACCGTTATACTTTAGCTTTAGTTTCAGAGATATAAGCCAAAAACTGCATTTTACCCCTATGTTCTATTTTTAGCCATGTCTGCCATGTTGGTTGGCAGGCAGGGTCATCGGACACATTTTAAAACTAAATACCCTAACGACGATTGTGACCAAGTTTGGTTAAATGGTTAAGTGTCTCAGTTGTTTCAGAGGAGAAGATTTTGTAAAGTTTACAAAATTTACCAAAATTGTTAAAAATTTACTTTAAAGGGCAATAACTCCTTAAGGGGTCAACTGACCATTTTGGTCATGTTGACTTATTTGTAGATCTTACTTTGCTGAACATTATTGCTGTTTACAGTTTATCTCTATCTATAATAATATTCAAGATAATAACCAAAAACTGCAAAATTTCCTTAAAATTGCCAATTCAGGGGCAGCAACCCAACAACGGGTTGTCTGATTCGTCTGAAAATTTCAGGACAGATAGATCTTAACCTGATGAACATTTTACAGATGTCAAATTTGCTCTTAATGCTTTAGTTTCAGAGATATAAGCCAAAAACTGCATTTTACCCCTATGTTCTATTTTTAGCCATGTTGGTTGGCAGGCGGGGTCATCGGACACTTTTTTAAACTAGGTACCCTAATGATGATTGTGATCAAGTTTGGTTAAATTTGTCTTACTAGTTTCAGAGGAGAAGATTTTTGTAAAAGATATCAAAAATTTACAAAAAATTATTAAAAATTGACTTTAAAGGGCAATAACTCCTTAAGGGGTCAATTGACCATTTTGGTCATGTCAACTTTTTTAAAGATCTTACTCTGCTGAACATTATTGCTGTTTACAGTTTATCTCTATCTATAATTATATTTAAGATAATAACCAAAAACGGCAAAATTTCCTTAAAATTACCAATGCAGGGACAGCAACCCAGCAACGGGTTGTCCGATTCATCTGAAAATTTCAGGGTAGATAGATCTTGACCTGATAAACAATTCTATCCCATGTCAGATTTGCTCTAAATGCTTTGGTTTTAGAGATATAAGCCAAAATCTACATTTTACCCTTATGTTCTATTTTTAGCCATGGCGGCCATCTTGGTTGGTTGGCTTGGTCACCGGACACAATTTTAAACTAGATACCCCAATGATGATTGTGGCCAAGTTTGGTTAAATTTGGCCCAGTAGTTTCAGAGGAGAAGATTTTTGTAAAAGTTAACGACGACGGACGACGGACGACGACGGACGCCAAGTGATGAGAAAATCTCACTTGGCCCTTCGGGCCAGGTGAGCTAAAAAGGGTAGCAAAATATATTTTTGTTACAGTTCTGTGGAATAATAAGCTGAATTAATCTACATGGAGTCATCAAAATCATCAATATATTCGATTTATGTCAAAGTAATGACGAATATAAGACAAACTACTTCGTCAAGTATGGAATTTAACTTTAAAAGTAAGTATACATTTAGCAAAAGTATGGTTCTCCGTTTTGCCAACACTGATAGGAAATTTTGTTATACATAGAAATGTTTTGGGTAAAAATAATATAGATATAGATCAATATATTGATATAAACATTAAGAGGAATAAAATGCCATATTAGGCATTGTGATTAACGTTTATTGGTGATATGGTTAGCGAATACCCGAACTTTATACATCGAAGAAACAAGCAGATAAACGGCAGAGGAACTAGAATATTTCGGCCTACATATGACTTCATACAATTGATCGAAAAACTATTTTATCGCACCCTTTATCTTTTTTGTTATAACAGCAAAGAATAATTTTTTTTTTAACAGATTCATTCCACTAAGGTTTCAATGTACGCATGAAAAAAAGGCACCAGGTGACTTTTAAGTTTTGATTAGTGTGACTTTATGCAAATAGACCCGCGGATAAATGTTAAGAATAAATCAGACTTTCCTGATATTTGTGGTTTTCTAATAAAATGTCGAAAATATTATTTCAACATGCCTTCTTATAGTTACGATTCAAAATGAAATATATCCCGATCATCTGTTTTTTTCTTGTTTATGATTGTTTTCTGTTCATTTGTATTCGCGTCGTTGCACTATGAATCAGTTAATTGTGTGTTTTTTTTTAGTCCAAACTAGAACGAATGTCGAGTTATATATTGTCATCCTGCGTTTTTCTTCCCCACTTTTTTGTCTGGCTTAGTTCTTGGAGATGACTGGACTAAGCTTGATGAAAGTTTACCAAAAACCATAACTACAATGTATGGTGTGCAATAAGTGTTCAATTTTCAAAATAGTCGCCTTTAACATGGTAATAGAAAACATGTGATAAATGGAAAAAAATCCAAAACTTTAAATGAAATTTTACAGAAACGTGATATGTCATGCAAACATGTGCAGTTAGGGTTTCAACATTCCAAAATGGATGCTGTTAATGTCTTGCAATTGCGATTCTACTTGTTCATTGTTGTTTTAGTAGATATATAATATGAATTCCGAATTTTCCGGATGAAGGTAAATCAGAAAAGCGCTTCCGAGGATTCCCATTTGTTGTACACATAAAACCCGCCAAACAAAGTTTTATTTTCCATGTTTTTGGGACATGAAGTTGTTAAATTATCGAAAACGCTGTTGCATCCGAAGTTGAAATGATCGGTTATTTAAATTTCGTATACAAACCTACATTCGAAGATGTTTTACCTAATTCAAACAACGTTGTATGTGAATTCAATGTACAAGTGATAATATCTGCTGCATTAACATCCGTAACGTTCAATGTGTGTATCAATGTCTTGGTTATCAGGTCCTCTGATATACTTTCTGTATATGGCAAGCTGTTTATTACTGGTGGCTACAATACAAATGTTTGGCTTAAAAAATAAAATCTGAAATCAATGAAAGAATTGGACAATACAAGACATTCAGAGCAGGCATACTTGTTTTTAATAAATGAAAGAAATACAGTGCAGTAGAATATTAAAATCTAATTTCTGTTCATAGTTTTAAGTCTTCAAATTAATTATCAAAAGGAGACGACTCGATAACACTTCGATGAACGAGTTGTGTTTTGGTATATGCCTGACGAACAAACAATTCGCACTAGATTTCCATGTTTCAAAACATGGCGAAATATCAATTAATAAGCGTAATATATAAGAATACAGTGATGTGATTCGTCGTTGAAAACATTCTTTTCCCTGTATTTTTTTGTTTTAGCTTTTGGCTATTCCCGATTGTGACATTTTGACTGTGTTTTGATACGTATGGTTGGTAATGCATGCGTAGCAGGAGACGCTTGCCCTTTTGACGCATCTAATCCTGCTATTTTTGAGTTCATGCGATTTCTTCAATTTTTTTTTCATTACCTTGATTTGTCTTTTCTTAAACGATTTACAAGATTTAAACATCGGGAAACTAATGTCGTCTTAATTGAAAACATCTATTTTGATAAATCATAAGCAATGCTAACTCCAGCATATAATTAATTTCTGATCGCCTGAATTGCTATACCCGATTTGTTTTATAAATGATCGGAATCTTCATAAAACATAATATTATTTAATATATTTTTCTAGGTTTCTTAAAATGTTGTGAAAATCATATAATACAGATTTGTTTTGATATTGAAATGCATTTGACTCACGTCAGTTTTTGACCGAAAACAAGACTGTCTTACATTTTTGAAACATTCAGTCTTGACTGATAAGATAAAAAGTTGGTGCAGATTTTCATCAGACTAGTATCAATAGCTATATAAAATAAGATTATATGTAAGCATTTAATATTGGAAACATATTTACTGTATTCCGTATCAAATTTATGGTAAAACTGCCTGTATCACTTCGTCTTTGGTCTTCACACTGTACTGTAAATGAGTAGGAGGATGTCGTATCGTAATCCAGATTTGCCCCTCCTGTCAGGTAGATTCCATTTTCTATATAAAAAAAAATCGAAAAAAAATTTCCCCAAAAATATTTGAAAATCATGGTTTATATTTCGTACGCATTCGTTCATCTACAAAAAATATAAAAAATTCGTTAATTGATAATTAAAATTATCAGACCAAACTGAAAAACACAACAAAAGGTGCAAAACGTTAAAAAAAATCAAGATATAAAAAATCCA
The DNA here is from genome assembly GCA_017311375.1 of Mytilus coruscus. Taxonomy (NCBI): domain Eukaryota; kingdom Metazoa; phylum Mollusca; class Bivalvia; order Mytilida; family Mytilidae; genus Mytilus; species Mytilus coruscus. The sequence continues at coordinate 40,849,063 of CM029595.1, forward strand.
TAGTATTTCAAAAAATGAAATGTGTTGTAAACAGTGAGTTTATTTATAATTATGACCATATCAGTGATAGCTCTTGGGCATGTCATACCATTGTTGAGGAAACCCTCTCCAGCAGTGACATCGACCCAGTGATTGTACATAAATTCATCATAGATACAAGGCTTAAATATTACATGCCAGTCGCGCGTTTTGTCTACAAAAGACATACTAGTGACGCTCGAATAAAAAAAGTTAAAAAGGCCAAATAAAGTAGGAAGTTAAGGAGCATTGAGGACCCAAAACAACTGCATGTAACTGCAACATGTAAATTTTTTTACTACAAAATTACGTAGTTTGATAAGGTTTCCTACTTCAGACAAGCACAATTCGTAAATGCACGATGCGGTTGAAGCAAGCAAGAAAACAAATTTTCTAATTTATATAAGACAAATATTTGAAATTCAACTTTTCATTTATCAAATCATTAACTATGTAATTATCTATTTATGTATTTAGTTTGTTTGGGCTGGCTTAATATTTATAAAGAAAGTCCTTTATTTCTTTAAATGATAATCATGAAATTGCAAACAAAATAACAAGAAAAGACAGAAGAGCTTTTAACAGACTGGCAATTAAACTACATGTTGAAATATCAAAGTTTAGCTCCCTAAATTCCCCTTTAAAGCATGCATCCCACGTGTATTATTTCCTTCAAACATTTTGGCATTTTTTAAAATGTGTTTCTTCAACCTAAAATTGTCTACATAAAAATATTTTTTAACGTAGAACAATTAAAAAGCTATCTTTTGCAGATGGTGGTATTTTGGGCAGCTGCATGGGTTGTTATGATTGGCTGTGTAATTAGCAAGAAGCGTGATTGCGGTAATTTGAAGATGTCAAAAACTTCGTCAGCTCTAATAGAAATATCTTATTTGGTTTTATGGAGATTAACAATTGAATCACAGACAAATGTTTTGGTTTTCACTCATTTTTATAATTTTCACTGGAATGTCTGGCAAAAGGCGAATAAGAATACGTCATTAATAGTTTAATGTGCGTTTGACAATTGACTAATAGTCTCTGTTTTAAAAGTTTTTTTATTTTTCCATACAGAATTTTGAAATTTAGAAGGCAGAATATGCAAAAATGTTGACGTCTTGTAACTTAAGAAATTGTCCGTCCTTGACCTCTCATCGTGATTTGACAAAAACGGCACCGTAAGAATAATTGACAACCGGGCAAAAAAGATAGTACAGATGATATGCTTTCGAATGATATATGATTAGACGTATTCTAGGTGGGTACATTAAAAATTTTATTGTATGGTTAATGTCGCTCGACTATTCTTTTGAATTTCCCTTGGAGTTCGGTATTTTTGTTATTTTACTTTTTCTATCGACTATTGTGGTCAACACTCTGATTGTGTTATTTAAAAAATCCCCCAATCCATCGTTTATCTAGTCTTTTGCACATACCAGTATGACGTCACATCTTCTGTTCCGGCGTCAAAATTATACATCAGACATTTTAAAACTTTTTGTGCGCTTCAGAATGTAATAAAATTTGACAAAAAGAAGATTTTCAGGTGAAAAGTATGAGTGTTCTGTATGTTATTGAAGAAATCACATGTATCCGTTGCCATGGACGAAATGTACATCGGCTTAACCTTTGAAAGTTATCAATGACCTAAACGAATAGCCAATGGAAATGTCGTTATATCGTCTCTTGATGCTGGATAAGCCAATCAAATTAACGCATTTTTCGTATCACACTCCGTGCAGTGTGATACGAGAAGTATCTCTTCATGCAAGAAATAGATAACAAGCCACAACCATAAGAGAGAAAAAAGGCAATATTAAATAACACGAAACCACATGCACATTTCACTAGATGTTACGGTAACCTAAGCAGGATTACAATATCAAATAAAGCCGTGTCAATGTCTTTCGTAAATAAAGGCAACAGTAGTATACCGCTGTTCGAAACTCATAAATCGATAGAGATAAAAACAAATCCGGGTTACAAACTAAAACTGAGGGAAACGCATCAAATATAAGAGGAGAACAACGACACAACAAAAACACAACATTAAAATGTAACACACACAGAAACGAACTATAATATAACAATGGCCATTTTCCTGACTTGGTACAGGACATTTTAAGAAAAAAATGGTGGGTTGAACCTGGTTTTGTGGCATGCCAAACCTCCCGCTTTTATGGCAATGTTAAATATAACATAAAAATGACAACATTACATGACAGGACTACTATACAAATAAATGGGAGAACATATAGGACTAAGAAACACACGAAAATAGCTAACTAAAGGTACTAGGTTTAAAATTTAATACGCCAGACGTGCGTCTCGTCCACACAAGACTAACCAGTGACGCTCAGATGAAAAAAGTTTGAAAGCCAAAACAAGTACAAAGCTAAAGAGCACCGAGGACCAAAACTTCCAAAAAGTTGCGCCTAACACGACCAGGGTTTTCTGCCTGGGACAAGAACATCCTTATTATTTAGAATAATTTATACTTTTGCAAACAGTAAATTTTATAAAATGACTATATAATAGATATACACGATAACAAGAAATTAATGCTTAATTTCAGAGGGTCGAAAAAGTAGTCCTAAATAAGAGGCGACACATTAAAAAATATATAAATGATATATTTTTAAAGATGGAAACATCAAGACATCATGGACATTTTTGAAGCCAAAATTTTATAAAAAATAATGAATATTTATACTGAATTACATACTGTGAAAGTACTTTTATTCGTGGGGAACCAATTTTCGTGGTTTTCGTGGATGACTTTATCCACGAATTTAAGTGTCCAACGAAATATAACAACTGTTGTCCAAATAAAGACATGAAAAGATTCCCATGTAGGTTTGGCTACCGCTATGATCTAGAGAATACATTGAATACTATAATAGTAGTCTCAGGGCAATGCTCCATGAACTACAACTGCAGGCAGTATTATAGGCATTTAATCTTTAAAACCTAAACTGTACAACTTCTGATCGTTTAATTCTCATAAAAATATTTTGATCCATGAAAATCAGATTTCCGGTGATGATATGCTATGATAAAGTGTTCATTTTATATCCTCATAATTCTTGTACGGCAGGCATGTACAGTAAATAACAATTTCATGCTAGGCTTGCTTTTGATAAAATTAATTTTACAATTCAATGTACATTTATAGCATTTGTTTATGTAACTAATTTCTTTAAGTGACATGTTTATGACCTAATTAACACCTTTGATGGTCTTTAATCTGTTGCTCACTCGATCTCAGGTTAATTAGTGTCATCACTACACAGGTGCAACAATTTAAATGTTTACTTTGCAATTTCCTTCAATTAAGACAATTTGTAAGCTTCAATTCTACACTCTATTTTTTTTTTTTTTTTTTTTTTATAAAACTAAAATCCACGAAATTAAGAACCCACGAACATGTAACTTTTGCTCTAATCACGAAAATTGATACCCACGAATTAAAGTACTTTCACAGTATTTGAATAATACAAATCGCAAAATATCTATTTGCTACCCTTACAATTTAGAAAATAAAATAGATTTTTTTTTTTCATTAATGTTTTTGAATAAAAAAATGTGCATACAAACCATTGTTTAGGGGTTGAACCAATGAAATATCGAATAAAGTACTGGTTGGAACAAGATAACATGAAATAACATCCCCTTCAAAATCAGTGACATTAATTGTATGCAGCAAAGTGTTGGTGTTGACGTCTTCAAGGAAACTTACTGTATCTGGCAAACTATTGATGACAGGTGCCTTAAATATTTCAACTTATAATTGTAACTAAACATACGATGAATATACATGTTGTAGCAAAACGAAAATATTTACTATTATGATATTCAAATCCATGTTGTGACATTTTTCGTAATAGTGAAAATATAGTTTTGATTCCATAAATTTCAAAATTGTTCATTTTATGATGTCATTAATTTAAATCATAAGATATATTGAAGTTATCGACCTTTAAATTTGAAATAAAGATAACCACAGGTACAGTTTGCTTCGCATCTTGACTTACATATAGCTTTTGACACTTTTGGTCGGTGGAGAACTAAACATACGACAAAAAAGATGATCAACTGTCCCATCGTGAACTTTTCATTTTCGGTAGCAACATTACCGCAGCGCCTGTATATGCAGTTTATATCTCCCAGTTCATACAGTTTCAGTTCTAGCGTTTTCGATCATTATACAGGGTTGCTACTTACAAAGAAGCTATTTTACCAGGGTTCTTTTTGATAAGAAATGAAGTCATTTTGTTGTAAGCTTTACGTACACCATAACAAATTGTTTGACCGATATGGAAATCGGTATCACTATAACCACAGATATTCTCCATTTTGCCACCATCTAGTCCTCGTTTGTTCTCTGATAACATTACCGATTGCATCACAACATCAAATGCTTACTTAAAATGAGCATTTAATGTTGTGTGTTTTTTGCTGTGCATGTACTGATTTTGTGTCATGGACGGATACCCAATATCCTTTGTTTTATTCTATTATTATACGACTGAATGTGCTAGTGGAGCAGGAACTGCTAACCCTTCCAGTGCATCTGTGTTCACCCTGGTACTTTTTGTTGAGTTCTTAAGGATCAATCATTCTGAATAGAGGTTTACATCTGTTTTTAACTGGTGTTTGTCTTTTCGTGTTTTTTTGTCATTGTTTTGCTTGTCTGTCTCTGGGTTATGGTTTTGGTTGCCCCCTCGGTATCTCCAACTTTTCATCTTTCCAAAAATTCTATGTAGCTGTAATATTTGTTCACAACTTATTTTGATCAAGGTAAATTGAAAGCATTGTCAAATAGAACGCACATTTGTTTATGTTGTCCTTTGTGCTATTTCAATTTTTCAATTTTCGTGTTGTCTCTATCGGCAAAAAAAGTTCTTCAAAATGCAAATCCTTGTTTTGATTTCAAACTTTCACATTCAAAATGATCGTAGGTTGAGAGAGTTATCAGAATGGGAAAAGCACGACCTTTTGCAATGAAAAATACAGGTAGCAACACAAATCATGAACACATTTGCTTATAACTAAATTAACAATACATATTATAGTCATAGATGTTAAGTTACAGTTCGGACTATTGTATATAAAACTTTGGTAATTCCAATTAATGTAAAAACTAAGAAAGGCAATATTCAACGATCTAACTACAATATTTAATTTATAATCTTTCATAATAAGTGTATTCAAAGGGTCAATATGTTGACAAGGATAGTCTCTCAATGTTCGAGATGTATTTTTGTAAAACGTGATTCCCCAATTTGTAAGTTGACATCTGATGTGTATAAGGATTAATGAAATATCATTTAGACCATACATACCTGATTCGGGATAATAATGATTGTCAATATGCCATCAACAGTATCACTTCCGTCGTCACATGTTACAGTTACAGTGTATGAAGGATTTACATCATAATTTAAAGTCACTCCGGTGTCCAAGTACACACCATAATCTGAAAATGGTATAAATTTCATCAAAGATACCAGGCGCATAATTTGGTACGCAAGACACCCGTTTCGACTACAGAAAACTCATCAGTGGCGCTATAATCAAAACGACGAGAAAGCCAAATTAGATACGGAGTTGAAGAGCATTACAACCGCAAATTCCGAAAAGTCATGCCAAGTACGGATTATGCAATTTAATACTGGGACAGAAAAGCCTTAATTTTCGATTAATTTAACATTTTATAAACACTAAAACTACAGAAGATGATCATATAAATGATAGTTCATGTCAATTACAAAAAAGTATTAGTATTTGGATATCGAATGCAACAATGGACATATATATGATCAATTGATAACGAAAACGTTCAGATGTTAACAAGGTTCACTTATTTTAATAAACACCAAATAAAAAGGGAAAATCATTAGGGTTTCATTTGATAGGCGGATGTCATATCATTCAACACAAGGAGACAAAAATGTACTCCCAGCTCAAGTAATTTTGTAAGTTTTTCTCTTACCTGAGTCTTCCATTAATGGGTGTAAAGTATGTAAACTAAACATTTAACTTACTTTTGGATGATACTAAAACTGAAATATTTCAGTAATCATCTTATGATTTTTTTTCATAAACACAGTATCATATTTATAACAATCATCGCAATTCTGATGACCCAAAGGGTTTATTGGGTTATTTAAATAGTGTCATCACCGGACTTATCCTTCTGGCACTCAACCTCTTGTTTATCGGATGTATAAATACGTATACACTAAAAGTCGACACGGGGGCGTTTAATCCTATGCCTAGTTTAGGGTATGTTCAACAATCTCTTCACGTTAAAGAACACTCTGAGTGTCCCGTAGTGATTTGTTGTAAAGCTATCCAATATGCCCCAGTTTTCTAATGGCAGTCTATGTTTCCATTCCTTTATTCAATTCAATTAACCTTGCATGACCTTCCCATGGTGAATTAATGACAAATTTGTTTTGCCCTGAATATTCTTGACACAATTGTGACACCGGACATTACGGTTGGATTGTGTGTAGGGGAAAAAAGGTCTAAATAAATAAATTTTGATTGTAAATAGCTTCAAAATTTTAGTCTAGTTTTTACTAAGACTTGATATGGAAATGGAATTTATTTGTAAGAATTTTCTTAATCTTATGGTAACACTTTTTTTTTATACCAAAGCTGCCATTTTTATTCCTGGAATCTATGATGGGTTTATTTTCATCAATCTTTTGTTTTTGTTTTATCAGGGTAGATCTCCCTTTTATATAAGATTGTACGGTGAATTTACTGAGTTTGTTATGTGGCAAGAAAACGAGTATGGTGACTCCAACTTTTCATTTTATATTCTGACAGCACATTAAACGGGTGCTACGTGTGGAGCAGGATCTGCATTCCCTTCAGGAGCACCTGAGATCACTTGGTTTTTAGTGGGGTTCGTAGTACTCCGTCTTTAGTTTTCTATGTTGTGTTTTGTATACTGTTTGTCTTTAAGTCTGTTTTCTTCTTTTGCCGTGGCAGTGTCGGTGCGTTTTCGTAGTTCGGTAAAAAAAAAATCTAACTAAATTCTATTTTTTGAACAACTGAAAACTGAAACATTTTTGAGGACTGTTCATTCGGAAGATACTTTAGAATTAACAATTTATTTACATGTAACGTAAACAACCAAAATCTATAAAATGTTTATTCATTCTATGTGCACCCTTTTTTTCGTTGAAATATATAGACAATATGTCGTCTCTAGTTCATCACAAATACCTGTGGTAAAAATATAAACTAGATACGGCTTACTATCAATATTTGAACGTGGTCAACAGCAATATTGCACTGAATGCAGTAGATGCCTTTTATGTTATATATGTAGAATGAAGTATATTTTTACATTCTTTTAAGATATATGTTCCTTCAGTAAAAATTTAGAATGCTACGTTTAAAAAAAACATCCAATTTTTAGTTTTACCAGTTGTTGTTGATGGTATGGCAGAAACAGAAAATGGAACAGCAACTCCTCCCGTCTTGACGCATGGTAACGGGTCAGTAATCGTGTCTGTGGCATTTAGTGTAAATATAAGAGTACTATCTGGTGTATCCTCTGATATTGACACAGTACTTGGAAGGTTGTTAATTACAGGAAGCTGAAATATAATGTCCAACAAAGTTCATAATGATAACAGTTTTAATGAATTGCAACTTATGACAAAATGATTTCTCAAAGGTCAATAATTCAAAAATTCAATGGTTTAAAAATGTAATGATTTTTCTGACATCGTTAAAATGCTTATTGTTTGAATGACATCATATTTCTCACGTTTGGAGGCCGTTTTTTTTTTGTTAACACACAACCCACAACCACCATTACTTTGGAAATAAACTATGCTCTTTTTCTAGCCGACCTGTTCCCTTCATACGAGGCAGACTTCAAACAGAAGCTTCTCAGAAAGAATGAAAAATCTAGCATTATTCTATTAACTTCACATTCCGCTATTTTTACCATAACTATCCCAATGGACTTTAAATAAAAATACCCCAGATATATTTAAGTCTGCCTCATATTTTGACGTTATCTAGAAATTGACAATAAGGTTCGGTTAAGAACAATACTTTACGACAAAAGAGATAATTTCAACTTTCCAAAAGTGAACATTCCTTTTCTATATAGCAACATTTCAGTAGTTTCTGCCCATGGAGTATATATCTTCCAGAGGAAACGATATTCCAGACCTTGTTTTTCCTATCATGATTTCCTTGATAGAAGGTTGCAGCTTACAAGAAAGCTCTCGAACCAAGGATTTGAAGTGATAAAGTTAAAGACATCCTTTGAAAGTTTTTCGGACGCAATCAGGAATTATTAAACCTTCATGGAGTATCTGTCTCACATATAACCACAGATATGCTCCGATTTTCGTAGCCACAATCCCACTCTCTTTGGTTTTTTATTGTGATATCATGCAGTCGGATTTATCACTGACTTTGTACATGTCATGGTTTATGTCGGTCTCTCTTCAACTCGTGAGTTTTGATTGTACCTTTGTATATTTAGCCTCTATTTTTAATCCATTTAAATGCTAACATAAGTCCACGTAGCATATTTTGCATAACAATTGTATGAAAAAGAATGCTAACTTCAATTCAGAAGGTGAACAAATATGTCAGGCTCCAATCGGCACACATAAAAGAGCTTGTTCCTACTTCCCCGGAAAGTTTTTAACATTTTTTTTCACAAGGAATCAAAACCCTAAAGTCGAGTAAAAACAAGCTATACCATGTCTAAAGGAAAACGTCGGGAAGACAAAAATCAGTCTACAAATCACAAATAACAGACGACTGAACAACAATAACGTGCTAAAGTCAGATACTCCAGATGGAGCATCAGTTTCTGAATTACTAATCACACTAGCCGTGTTTAATAGAAGTGATTGGATATAAACATTTTAAAGCAATCAATGAAGTCTTGTATATTAAACAAATTTCAAAATGATGACTCTTTCTTCATGATCAGTACCCACCTACTAGTATCATAAGGGATTAAATCATGGTTTTTACATATACGAAAAATGGAATAGGCATATTTTGAACATATATAGTGATGATATATCTTACTCTATTAATAACTGCTACCGTTGGTGTACTAGTTGAAGACTTGCTACATGGATCTGTTACTGTTACGCTTAGAGTATAATTTCCAATTGGAGGTACATTTGTTACACGTATTTCATCTGTTAATATATTAAGGAAAAATAGAAAATCATATATTCTAATTATTACTATATTGAAATGCTAAAAAACTCAAACAAATGATGTACTCTGTCGACGCAACCGGTCTCGGTCATTTGCGAGTGTATGAGATTCCTTCAGTTTTTTTTTACTTTGATTTATATCTTCATAGTGGATTTATGAGATTTGACCATCTATCTTTTTAACTGGTTTATGAGGTTCGAACATCAGTAAACTACAATATATATCATTTAATTGCGGTTATGAAGATTCATTGATGTCTTTATTAAATAGACTCGTACAACACTTATTACCAGTTTGTCCAGTTTTTGAAGGCCACGTGATAACTTCTAGCTACCTCTACCTATTTTGGCTTTATGTTCTTTCTTTCTAATTTTATATGACCTAAATGAGACCATGGAGTGCATCGATAAGACAATAGTGAAAAATATTTTTTTAAAAATCATGAAAAGACATCTTCAGGTCAGCATAGGTCTAAAAAAGGAAAATAAATGCTTGTAGTATGCCAAGCTTCAGAAAATACGAAAAAACCTTCAAATTACTCCTACTTGTCTTTTAATAACAAACATTTTATAGCGATTAATGTTTAAGGCTGGTTGCCATTTAATAAGTATATAGAAATGTAAACTTTGCAAAATACTTATCAGTGTTCATAAGGAAAAAGCAGGCTGAAGAAAAATTCAACATGCTTTATTTAGGGACATTAAATGTGGCTATTTCATCGAATGGCCCCACGAAGTTCCAGTGGGGCATAGATTGTCATGCACACAACACAACTTTAATCTATATCTGGTATTGATTACACCAAAATTTTGAGACACTATAGAAAAGGTTCTAAAATTGAACAACAAAAGCAATATGATTTGTCGGAAGGAATAGTAACTTTGGATTTTATACAATGGCATGATTTTTAACTATATTGTTTAAATATACTTTTTCACTTTTTTTGGTCTTTTGGAAAATGTTGTTTGTGCTGAATTTGGGCCCCTCTACCAAGAAATTTGTTTTGCATGCACACGTATAAAAATTGCGGTTTTTATCCAACGCAATCATAGGTTTGAACGTTGTTTTCAATTTAGACTTATTCATATTTTTTCGTTTGGGCTTGTATTATATTTGCCTTCGGTTTTATATGATCCGTTCATCCTATTTCGACTCTTCAAAATTCAAGAGTCTATCCTAAATTGAGGTAAATTATATGGCCTTCCAAATACCGTTTCGATTCCTAACATCACTGAAGAGACATTAATTGTCGAAATCCGGATATGGTGTACAAATTTTTCTACCTCATGTTTGCGGTATACCATCTTTTCCGCAAGTTTATTGTTTTCTGTTTGGTATTAAATTAATATAATTTAATTTTGGATGTAACGCGTCTTCCGATTGGCTGACGTTGTTTTGGTTATCAGCTCATAGACATAATTTTGTCATGTGACCTTGACGTCATCAACGTTTTTTCATGATTTACACCGGTTTAAAATGGAATTAAGAATTAAATTATAAGAAATGACTGTAATATTTTTTCTGTCTATTCGAAATAACATAAAAAATGTGGTGCACACTTTAAAATAACCCGCTACGCGGGTTATTCAGTGTGCACCACGTTTTTGATGTTATTTCTTCATAGACAGAAAAAAATATTACAGTCATTCCTTAAATAAATAAAGATCCATTTTGTTACATCTTGTGATCCGTTTATTTGGCAATCGCCAATGGCAGTCAGCAGGGTTTAAGAACATCCGTTGTTCGACCTGTTAGTCAAATGCGTTTTGTTTAAATATACTATTTCACTTTTTTTGGTCTTTTGGAAAATGTTGTTTGTGCTGTATTTAGACCCCTCTACCAAGAAATTTGTTTTGCATGCACACGTATAAAAATTGCGGTTTTTATCCAACGCAACCATAGGTTTGAACGTTGTTTTCAATTTAGACTTATTTATGAATAAAAGGATATATAGGGAAAACGATAATGAGTTAGTACGCAACGAAAAGGACATAAAATTAAACACAAGAAAAAAACACCAAAAGATATTGAAAGGGAAATATACAGTCTTTAACAAGAAACATATGTCTATACAATAGATCGAGCTCTAAATTGTCTTGAGTCTATAAAAATCGTGAATAAAACAGAAACAGTCTACCAAAGATATTTATAGAATAACTAATCGAAGAATTCAAATAGAGAAAAATATTTAACGAGTGACCGAATAACACATTAATTCACGAATGCGCGTAGCGCATGAGTTAATTATCAGTGTTGTTCGGTCACGAGTTGAATATTTTTCGATATTTGAATTCTTTGATTAGTTATTCTTTTTATTACATTGGCAAATGGCTTTTTTTAATGAAATTAATGTAGAAAATGTAAGGAACTATATTTTTTTTTATACGCATTCACAATTTGTTTTGATCCGACGTTATCGACGTCTTGACAACGCCTATTGTTGTATGACTTCAGAGAGTGAAATAACCACGTTTATTTCACATGTGAAATTATCGGTTTATGTAAAATGTGAAATCTATGTAATTCATTGCTACCAATGTAATAAACCTTTAAAACTAAAATTCTCCAAGTAACGAAAAACATTAAGATATGTCATACAACTACCAGGTTTGTGAAAGGCACATGAATATGTTGTGAGGTTTTTCAAAAGAGAGGCGAAAGATACCAAAGGGACATTCAAACTCATAAGTCGAAAATAAACTGACAACGCCATGGCAAAAAGAAAAAGACCAAAAGACAAACAACAGTATACAAAACACAACATAGAAAACTTCTGACTGAGCAAAACGAACCGAACCAAGAACCGGGCCGATCTCAGGGTAAAGCAGGTCCTGTTCCACATGTGGCACCCGTCGTGTTCCTCATGTAAGTACAAACCCTCCATTACAAGTCTAATTCGGTAGCTCCCCGATTAATAGATTATCAAAACGTACATATAAAAGAATATATAATTAAAAAAAAAAAAAAAATAGTGCACGAAGAGCACTTAACCTAAAATAACGGTATGATAATTAACAAAAGCACATTTAAAACATATCACTTAAATCCTGTAATTACCATTGTTATACAGGTCGTTAAACAATGGATGGGAAAAGAGCACATACATATCAGACGAAACTCGTCATAAGTTGTGAATAATCTATGTGAACTTAAGAAAATTATTTATAAGTTGTAGCAGTATAACAACTTTAGACATCAACAATTGACTACTGGAATGTTTCACGTACAGTTTTAAGTAAATATTTGACGTTTGAAACTTTTTTGGTGAATATTTATCACTGTCCCACTACTTTGGTCATAGCATGGTTGCTTACTATACGGTATGGGGTTAATAGTTGTTTCATTGGCAAACTTCTTAGTTTTATACTGATAAAAAAGGAATATAGAGGAATTTTAAGGACTTATACAACAATGTATATTGCTCATATTAATACAAAATTGAACATATATAGTATATTGGACCTGACCGATGAGACTTCAAATGTATACTGTGATGTTTTGGAAATTTTAACAAAATAAGTTTTAAAAACAATTTTTTTCCGTAAAAATCTAAAAAATGAATATTCATTCTGCTTTTATTTATCAAACGTTTATGCCGTTTGAATACATTACTGGTAGCTAAACAAATGCATCAAACAGATAATTTTATTATAAAGGTTAGTATCAGACCAATTCATTCTGTTTGCTCACTTTGCCAGTTCGGTATGATATATCTAATAAATTTTGTCATTTCGGGCCAAATGTCAGTGTATATTTAGAGATGATCATCTGGTCCGTAAATTATCATATGGCTCCAAGTGCTATGGATTATTTTTTGTATATAGAAAACTATAAGTAGTAAGGCCTAACAGCGTATGAAATTCAGATAACTTTCCAATTATACGAAAGAGTTTATTGTATTTCGAGTCGGAGTATAGTTTAACGGACAAATGTAAGACGGAAAACAATTGAAATCGCATTAAATACAAACAATTAGATACCAGGCGTCTGTTATGGAACGCCAAAACTCTTATTATGCCCATTTTCATTATATGATGTACATTTACTTTTATATGATGTGCACTTGTCATTATATGATGTGAAAACACCTTTATATGATTTGCAAATATCCTTATATGATGTGCAAACATCATTGTATGATGTGCAAACATACTTATATGATGTGCAAATATACTTATATAATGTGCAAATATACTTATATGATATGCAAATATACTTATATGATGTGCATAAATCCTGATATGATGTGCAGATATCCTGATATGATGTGCAGATATACTTATATGATGTGCAAATATCCTGATATGATGTGCAGATATCCTGATATGATGAACAAATGTACTTATATGATGTGCAAAGATCCTTATATGATGTGCAAATATACTTATATGATGTGCAAATATCCTTATATGATGTGCATTTTCCCTTATATGATGTGCAAATATACTTATATGATGTGCAAATATACTTATAAGTATACTTATATGTTGTGCATAAATCCTGATATGATGTGCAGATATCCTGATATGATGTGCAGATATACTTATATGATGTGCAAATATCCTGATATGATGTGCAGATATCCTGATATGATGAACAAATGTACTTATATGATGTGCAAAGATCCTTATATGATGTGCAAATATACTTATATGATGTGCAAATATCCTTATATGATGTGCATTTTACCTTATATTATGTGCAAACATACTTATATGATGTGGTTTTGTCATTATATTATGTGCTTGTAACATTATGTGATGTGCTTCGGTTTACTTCATTATATGATGTCAAAACGTCCTTATATAATGTGCTTTCATCGTTGTTATGGTCAATAAACATGATTACGATTAGAACGATTACTGTCTACGTCATAAACCCGGCTCAAATCTGAAGCTATCGTTTGGAAAATGGTTGAGATTTTAAAAGAGATAAACCTTCGGACGTTGGTACCTCGTTTTAAAGATGAAAAAATACCATCTGATATTGTTGGAAAATTGTCAAAATATAAATTGCAAAGTTTAGGTTTAATCAATGGATCTACAATAATGAACATACGGTTAAAGTTATCAAATTATGTATGGGTCCTCGACTGGGTATTGAGTATCTGGAGTTCAAATATTTGATCTACCAGAGGATATTCTGCATTTTGTTTTGAATGCCAGTTTACTGTTTCTGATCTAGCAGCTCCAGCCTCGTATCAGCTTCCGAAAGTGCAATTTATAGAAAAAATGAGACAGTGCAATTTAACAAAAATCAACGTTTCAAACATTTTGGAGAAAGATTAAGATCCATTAAAACAGGAGCTAGTTGAAAAATTTCCCTGCTGCGGCGAAAATATGATAAAATAACTTTTATTGCAAATGACAGCTATACCGGTATATATATTCCCTCTTTGTTAATTGCCGCTTAATCTTTATTCATTTCCTATACCAATTAAATCACAGTCATTTTTAAAAGTACTTCATAACAATAGCTATAAAATTTTCTACTCATTCATATTTATACCGGTAGAATGATTGATTGATTAATTGGTTGATTAATTGGTGTTTGACACTATCGTGCTATTCGGGGCGATCAGTTTATATTGGTGGAGGAAGCCGTAGTGCCCGGAGAGAACCACCGACCTTCGGTAGGAAAACTGAAAATTCGAGTCAATTAAGATTGGAGTCGAGCTTACCTGCATTCTTGTGCGGGATTCGAACTCATAACTTAAGTGTTGACAGGCTCGTGATACAGAAGTTCGACTACTTAGGCCACTCGGTCCCGATATGGATTAAAGGAGATATTGGATAAACTGCTTTTTATTACGTTGTCGTGCATTTATTTTACAGCTTCAACTATACAGTAACCTGCAACATAAAAGGTTTCGTGGGAAACCGCTCATATATACACCTCCAGACTCAAGAACTGTAAACAGGGCTAAGGTACCGACCATTCATCTTTTTTTTTTGGGAGGTGTGTTTTTTTTTAATGTTTGATTACAAATTTCTTGAAAAAGACATTATTTGTTTCAGAAGGGAAGCAAACTAAATAGTTTGTTTCCATTAAAAATGTCTTTCCTATTTAGAGGCAGTTTCTTCGATAAGAAGTTGATACATAAATTTCAAGTATGTTCATTTTTTGTATATTTTGCCTTGCTGCTCACTTTAGCTGTTCAAGTTTCTCTTTATATATTACTTTATCAAGATATTAGTAAAAAAGGACACAAAAATGGGCAAATATCGGACATTGCAAGGGTAATGACTCCTGTAAGGAACCGGTCATTTATAACCCCAAAAAGAGGGGATAGGAGGAAATTAAGGGGGGGGGGGGCTTGACATTTTTTTGGAATGGAAAGGTGATATTCAATTTTTTATATTTATAAATTTGCGGCCGTATAATGGCATGGCAACGTCGTCGTCGTCCGACGACATTTGGTTTCGAGACAATAACTTGAGTATAAGAGTATGGATCTCTATCAAATTGTACCACAAGGTTCCATACTACAAAAGGACGTTTGGGATTGATTTTTTGGGTTATTGTCTTAACTGTTTAAGAATAAGGGGCCAAAACAAGCATTTTTCTTGTTTCAGACATTTGGTTTCCAGACAATAACTTGAGTATAAGAATATGGATCTCTATGAAATTGTACCACAATGTTCCATACCAAAAAAGGAAATTTGGGATTAATTTTGGGGGTTATGGCCTTAACCGTTAATGAATTAGGGCCAAAAACAATACTTTTTGAATACTGTATAAATTGCTTATTTCTTGACCAATTTAAATGAGGTTTAATTCAAAGTCTTGAATTTATAGGGTTCTTTAATATGTTGAATCTAACCGTGTAATTTAAATTTTTGATTTTGGGTTCCGTTTTTAAATTGGTCCGAAATTGAGGTCCAAAATTGTCCAAAATTAATCACGTTTGATTTCATCAAAAATGAATTATTTGGGTTCTTTGATATGCCGAATCTAATCGTGTATTTATATTTTTAATTTGGGGCCTCGTTTTCAAATCGGTCCACATTAAGGTCCAAAGGGTCCGAATTAAACTTTGTTTTATTTCAACAAAAACTGAATTCTTAAAGTTATTTGATATGCTGAATCTAACCATATATTTAGATTTGGGAGAATGGAGCATATAATAGGTAAATGTCCAATTTCAACTTTTAATGATCTTAGACCACATTCATTCTATGTCAAACACCTATGTTTATGTCTATTGAAAAGGGGGGAGGGGGGGTCTTGGATTTATTTTCTTTCCTCAAGGTGGGGACTTGAAAAAAATAAGAGAAATTCCATTTTCCTCCCACGCCACGTCCCCCTTCTCAATGAAAGAAAATGACCCTTAGTAGTTGATTTATAATTTCAGTCATGTTTAATTATGTATTTGTAAATCTGTTCTTGTCTATACCATTTTGCAAGGAAAGGTTTCTCTATAAATAAGTTATCGAGATAATAGGCAATAAAACAACGAAACTCATAAAGCCCAAGTTGCCTAAATGGGACCTTTATTATAGAGCATATTCAGACTGTTTTCATTGGACTATTTTTAAAAATCTATTGTAGTTTTCAAGATAAACGCAAAATATTAAAAGCCGCCGCCGCAAACTGAATCTCCCTGAACTGAATCTTTGTCGAAAAAAAAATATTCAAGGGTTCACAATTTTAGAATGCTTCGAGGGACAAATATTTACAAAACATTATTTTTTACTTGAACAAATGTGTTAAAATTAAGAATAAGATACTCGAGTCTTTAACCAAAATCAATATGAAAGGTAGGGCTAACTATTTAGACATTGCTCTTTATCACGTATTGCTCACCATTTCAGCTGTTTACAGTACCTACCCAATTACTCCTACAAGGATTCATGTAAATTTGGTGTCAATAAAACGTACATGTAGGTATAGATCTTGACATTCTGCGCAATTTATTAATGAAAAAGTGGTTTAATAATACTATTTCCCGTTGTTTTTCAATGGAAACTATGTGCCACTGTGACCAGTATCGGCAACCTATCAATAGTGAATGGTAATCGTTAAGGGCATATGTATGTTTAAATAGATCAAAATGAAAGAAAGTGGCAAATTACATACCTTTAAGGGCATACGAAACAGTTATAGGGGAGGTAATGACGTTGCTAACGTAAAATGTTATTTTCGCGACGTCAAACTGTGACCTATCGGATAAAGATGCATTTTCCGACTGATTTTTATCATTTAGTCTGGTTTAACTTGAAAACGAGTTCATGGACCCCTCTTTTTTAAAATGACATTAGGTTTGATTACGTATGAAGATTATTTGTACCAATTTTTATGAAAAAGTCACCGATTAAATTAGATAAGTATACAGGGAAAATGCCGTTTTTTTTAAATTCATGAAACTTTGATAAGAATTAATTATTTTCAAAGAATTGTTATACTAATTTAGAGCATACTTATGCAAAGAAGATTTTCCAAATGTTTTACAAAAAAAAAACTAGACTTTATTTAAAAAAAAGATATTTTTAACATCCTCAATCCTCAAGCTTTAATAATTACGGAGCCTTGTTGGTCTTGAGATGTAAAGTCAAGCGCTGGAGATGTAAAGGAAAATATGTACAGCGCTAGACATTATATATACAGCGCTTGACTTTAAATCTATAGAGCTTGATTTTACTTCTGCAGCGCTTCACTTTGAAAAAAAAACAAAACTCTCTGTCTGTATGAGACCAACAGGCCTTAGTAAACAAAAAATAAATGCAGTTTTTTTATGTTCATTTAGGCACCAATCTGATTAGAATACAGATCTTGTGTGTCCAAGCTTTGCTTTCCATTCTATTTTCTGTTTTAAAGACCATTTGGGATTATCTGGTTTTGTCGGATTGATACACACCTTCAAAAATTTGAAGGCTGAAATTTCATTGGCTGATGTAATAATTACCAGAATAGAAAGTAAAATAGGGTGGTGTCAAATCCTTGTAACAAAAGCTTAGACACAGGATCTGTAGCTTAATCAGATTGGTTAGGCTCCGATTATTCATTTTTATGGGCGGGAGCATGTGTATTTCCTTGTGCTCAGGACAAACATATTTTTCGACTTTAATAAAAAAACTTTTTTCAATAACAAGGTAAAGTTTTTATAATTTCATTATTGTTTTATTTTTCCCTCAATTTCAATGGAACCAAACTATTTCTTCGCTTCCCTTCTGAAATAAATAAAGTCTTTTTTAAGAAATTTGGAATCAAACATTTATAAAAAAAAAAGCAACATGCCCCCACCCCAAAGAAAAAAATTAAAGAAAGATGAATGGTCGGTACCTTAGCCCTGTTTACAGTTCGATTCCTTGAGTCTATAGGTGTATATATGAGCGGCTTCCCACGAAATATTTTATATTGCGGGGGGTTACTGTATATTTGAAGCACCGTCTCGGTGGTTTCAAGGTAGCGTGTTCGCCTCGGTTGCAGGAGGTCGTGGGTTCGAACCCCGGCCGGGTCAAACCAAAGACTTTAAAATTGGTATTTTGCTGCTTCCCAGCTAAGCACGTGGCATTAAGGAGTAAGAGCAAAGATTTGTCGGCTCGGAATCAGAATAATGTATCTGAGTAAGGTGACATGTCTTCATGTGGACGGTTACCTTTTGAACTAGCACGTTAGAAATCCGGCTCAGCGGTGTCTGTCTAGTACAAAGCAGGGTAAATATGCATATTACAAAAAGATGTTCTCGTCCTGAATATACATATTAATTTACCGCTGGACGTTAACCATTTCCATCCATCATCATCTAGTTGAAGCTGCTAAACAAATGCACGAAAACATAAAAAAAAAATAAAATAAAAAGCTGCGCTCAAATGTAATGCACAAAGTTGAAGTTCATCCCATATCTCCTTTCATCCATAACGGGGGCGTCGGTGTACGAGTGGTCTAAGTAGTCGAACTACTGTATCACTAGCCTGTCACTTAGGTTGTGAGTTCGAATCCCGAAAGTGGCAGGTAAGCTCGACTCCAATCTTAATTGACTAGAATTGTCAGTTTTCGAAGGTCGGTGGTTCTCTCAAGGCACTACGGCTTCCTCCACCAATATAAACTGACGGCCACGAAATAGCACGATGCTGTTGAAAGTGGCGTTAAACACTAATCAATCAACCAATTAATCAATCAATCATTCAATCATCCATACCAGTATAATTATGCAGGAGTAAAACGTTATGCAGGACTTAATAATTATACTGCTATGATTATGAAATACCTTTTAAAATGACTGATTAAAAATTTAATTTGTGTCTTTTGCAATAAAGTTATTTATCATATTTTCGCCACAGCAGGGCAATTCTTCAACTAGCTCCTGTATTAATTGATCTAAATCTTCCTCCGAAATGTTTGAAACGTTGTTTTTGATACGAGGCTGGAGCTGCTAGATCAGAAACAGTAAACTGGCATTCAAAAACAAAATGCAGAATATCCTCTGGTAGATCAAATATTTGAACCCCAGCTACACAGTCGAGGACCCATAATTTAATAACTTTAACCGTATGTTCATTATTGTAGACCCATCGATTAAACCTAAACTAATTTGCAATTCATATTTTGACAACTTTCCAACAATTATATAAGATTTGATTTTTTCATCTTATAAACGAGGTACCAACGTGCCAAGGTTTATCTTTTTTAAAATCTCAACCATTTTCCAAACGATAGCTACAGATTTGAGCCGGGTTTATAATAATTCCGGAAAAGCAGATCGGATCAGTTATGACGTAGACAGTAATCGTTCAAATCGTAATCATGTTCATTGACCATAACAACGATGAAAGCACATCATATCAGGACGTTTTGACATCATATTATGAAGTAAACCGAACCACATCATGAAATGATACAAGCCCATAATATAATGACACAACCACATCATATAAAGATGTTTGCACATAATATAAGGGTAAATGCACATCATATAAGGATATTTGCACATCATATAAGTACATTTGCACATCATATAAGGGTATTTGCACATCATATAAGTATATTTGCACATCATATAAGGATTTATGCACAACATATAAGTATAATTGCACATCATATAAGTATATTTTCACATCATATATTAAGTATATTTGCACATCATATAAGGATGTTTGCACATCATATAAGGATATTTGCACATCATATAAGGATATTTGCACATCATATAAGGATATGTGCACTTCATATAAAGGTGTTTGCACATCATATAATGACAAGTGCACATCATATAAAGGTAAATACACATCATTTTATGAAAATGGGCATAACAAGACAGTTTTGGCGTTCCATAGTATGTCTGTTGTTCAACTTGTCGTTAGTACTAACGAGTCGTTAAAATTTCTTAATCATTCGTTAACAAGAATGTGTCCATAGTACACGGATCCCCCACTCGCACTACCATTTTCTATGATCAATGGACCGTGAAATTAGGGTCAAAACTCTAATTTGGCATTAAAATTAGAAAGATCATATCATAGGGAACATGTGTACTAAGTTTCAAGTTGATTGGACTTCAACTTCATCAAAAACTACCTTGACCAAATACTTTAACCTGAAGCGGGACAGACGGACGAACGGACGGACGAACGACCAGGGGGGACGAACGAACGGACGCACAGACCGAAAAACATAATGCCCCTCTAATATCGTAGGTGGGGCATAAAAATAATCATATGATTAGTGTGTTGTTCAACTTGTCGTTAATTTTAACGCAGTGTTAAAAATACTAAAACTGTCGTTAGATTTAATCCACCTTATGAAGATAGTCGATGCGGTAAACTTTCTTGCATACGGGCAACAGTAGTTTACCCACTGTTCAAATCTCATAAATCCATTTAGAAAATTCAAATCAATGTATAAAAATTTTAAAAAATTGGAGGAATCGCATGAACTTCAAAATGACAAAAACAACGAGACCGGGTGTGTCGACAGGATAAGCGTCTCCTGCTATGTGTGCATCATCCTCATGCAAATTAAAAATCAGTGAAAATGTCACATCCAGGAATAGGATAAATTATTTAATTTACAAATCAGACAATTATTCTGTTACCTATTTATCTAAGACCGCGAAAACACGTCTATAGTGAGTTGAGACACAGACACAGCGTATCAGTCATATACAGCAGTAATTTATAAGAGCCATGCAAATGTATACTTTTAAAGTGCTGTGACAAACCGCCGAATCATAGTCTTTAAAAATGTAAACATTGCAAAGAAGTACTGAAAATTTGTTAAAGATGAAGCTACAAACAAAAATTGTGAACGAACAGTCTCTTTTGATACCTAGTTCTACGTTAAATAAGTATATGAGCGATTTATAAATAAGAGCGTTAAAATATTTGAATGTAAAAGAAAATATCTTAAATCTACAATACTTCAAATGTTCTATTTTAAACTTTGAAACTACCTTTTCGTAGGTGCATGCAATACATTAACCATTGTTAAGTATATTTTCTAAAGTATTCATTTAGTCCAAAATATTAAGCAAGTCTTACTGGTATTTTGAAGTCCGAAATAACTTGTGCCACTGTTAAATGTTATCAGCAAATCATTTGTGTCTTCGAGGTCGCCATCAGTAGCTGTAAATGTGGACAATAAATCGCCTGCAAATACCTCGTCATTATACTTTATTACGTCGGTTAACCCTGACAATGATGGAACTTGGCCTGAAGTGAAATATGTACAGTACTAAGCTTTAAAGTATAAAATGTTCAAAAATAAATGACCACCTTACGACAATAAATGTCACTTCAGTGACGCTCGATGCCAAAATATTAGAAAATACGAAACTTATTTAAATAATGAAAAGCTAATAAACCTTTAAGCTAGATGATATTATACTTGTTAAAGAGTCTATAAACAAACACAATTCTTACAAAAATTGATAATGATTGTATGTGGGAAAGTCATTGGTGAATCCATATGTAATATATAATGTTTTAAATTATCGAGAATAATTAGTAAAAAGTTGTTATGTATTCTAGTAAATCCTTTCAAGATTCAAAATGAAAACAACATGTATATAAAAATAAGAAGATGTGGTATGATTGCCAATGAGACAACTCTTCACAAGAGACCAAATGACACAGAAATAAACAACTATAGGTCACCGTACGGCCTTCAACAATGAGTAAAAAAAAGTGTATACTTATCAATGAGACAAATGTAGAACACGTATGTGGGTGCACTTACTTGGTGTAGTAATCGCTTGAATAGCACACGCTGCATTGGAAGAACTTGCAGAAGACCAGTCATAAGGACTAGGGATGCCATTGATGATACAACGTTGGTCAATGTTTCCTTTTTCTGCCTACACTTCCTTGTCCGTTGTTCTCGAGATCATATGGTATGATGAATGTACTGCTGGTTGTATGTCTAAATGAAAGAAATTATTGTTTATCAGAAACACACACACACATACACAGACACATATTTATAAGAAGTATGATGAACTTATAAAACATAACGATCAGGTTAATACGTCTATGGGAAGTATGCGATACCCGATGTTCGTCTTTCAAATTTACTCAAAATTGACTAGTGTGATTCTAGCCGTCGATAACAGCCGGCGTTTGTATTCATGAGGCCAGCCTTCAATAATATTGATGAGCCGTCAATAATATTCATGAGATGACTTGCGTTCGATGAAGTGTTGTAAGAAACTATGATCGATTATTATGATTAAATAACGTTTTTTGTTTATATTTGATATTGTTTCAAACAAGCAAGTCAATGGGTGTCTTCTTCGAGGTCCTCGTTTACTTAATCAATTATAAATAGGAACTATTGGTCTTCTGCAAGGTCGCGTCTTTTAACAACATTTAAAATTAAAGTAAATAGAAAATGTTAATGCTTCCATAAACATAGAACCAAGAACCGATCTATTCAAAATTCTGTGATTAGTGAAATAATGTAAACTGCAACAATAAATAAAAAGATGATTAAATATAGAAATTTAACATTACTATCAATAAAGAAATTGAACGAAAGAGATGAAATATGCTTAATTGTGAATCTTGAAAACGGGACATTCCACCAGACAAATTAAATAGAACAGTTTTTATAAATAATTCTGACTTCTCGAAGTATTTAAATGTTTAACAATTATACAATACACGTAAACTGAAAGAAATAAAAAGGAATTAATTGCCATGTGGGCATTCCATAATCTGTTCGTTGTCTGTTCGTTGTCTACAAATATAGTCCCATCTCAAGAGTTCTTCATACCGTACATGCGATCGTTTATCTTCCATTTTAAACAGACCAGACAAACAAAAACATTTACAATTAAAGAAGAAAGAAGAAGAAATAAAAACTGACAGTAACTTATCTATGACCTTTCATTATTCAAAACTACGGAGACCAATCAGAGTCTTAACATAATCAGGTTATTGCCATTCAGAGGTAGGCATTGCCTCTAAAATGGCCCAAAGCACCTATGCCCTAGACCCGTACGAGTTTGTCAGCAAAGGGTAAGGGGAGTACCCTGGTATATCACAAATTCAAAATTAACTATTGCCGGCTGGCCAAACTAAGAGATTCTCCATTTGGGCCATTATACCAGAGGTAGAGGTAGGCATTGCCTCTAAAATGGCCCATAGCACTTATGCCCTAGACCCGTACGAGTTTGTAAGTAAAGGGTAAGGGGAGTACCCTGGTATTTCACAAAGTCAGAATTAACTATTGCCGACTGGCCAAACTGAGAGATTCTCCACGTGGGCCATGATTCCAGACGTAGAGGTAGGCATTGCCTTTAAAATGACCCATAGCACTTATGCTCTAGACCCGTACGAGTTTGTCAGTAAAGAGTTAAAAGGGGGAGTGGTACCCTGGTATATCACAAAGTCGAAATTAACTATTGCCGGCTGGCCAAACTAAGAGATTCTCCACGTGGGCCATTATACCAGAGGTAGAGGTAAGCATTGCCTCTAAAATAGCCCATAGCACTTATGCCCTAGACCCGTACGAGTTTGTCAGCAAAAGGTAAAGAGAGTACCCTGGTATATCACAAAATCAAAATTAACTATTGCCGGCTGGCCAAACTAAGAGATTCTCTACGTGGGCCATGATACCAGAAGTAGAGATAGGCATTGCCTTTAAAATGGCCCATAGCACTTATGCCCTAGACCCGTACGAGTTTGTCAGCAAAGAATGAAAAGGGGGAGTGGGTACCCTGGTATATCACGAAGTCGAAATTAACTATTGCCGGCTGGCCAATCTAAGAGATTCTCCACGTGGGCCATTATACCAGAGGTAAAGGTAGACATTGCCTCTAAAATGGCCCAAAGCACTTATGCCCTAGACCCGTACGAGTATATCAGCAAAGGGTAAGGGGAGTACCCTGGTATATCACAAAGTCAAAATTAACTATTGCCGGCTGGCCAAACTAAGAGATTCTCCACGTTGGCCATTATACCAGAGGTAGAGGTAGGCATTGCCTTTAAAATGGTCCATAGCACGTATGCCCTAGACCCGTAGGAGTTTGTCTGCATAGGGTTAGTGGGGTACCTGGTATGTCACATAGTCCAATACCACTATTGCCGGCAGGCAAAACTAAGAGATTCTCCAAGTGGGCAATTATACCAGAGATACAGGAAGGCATGGCCTCTATAATGGTTCATAGCACTTATGCCGTAGACCCATACGGGTTTGTCAGGATAGGAATGGGGAAGGGTTACCTCGCTTAATCACATAGTCAAAATTAAGTATTGCCGGCTGGCCAAACTAGGAGATTCTCCACGTGGTATTAAGCTTTCCGTTAAAGATATAGATATCAAGATCCAGGAAATGGCAGTGTACATTGTTAGTATTAACTTTATTTAAAGTCAGTTCAGCAAGATAAATCTCTTTAGTGTACATACTGAAGTCGGCATGATATCATCAAAATATCTAAAAGTGTTATTAAATTTTTGTATCAGATGTTGTTTCGATGGGTCTTTGCTGATTTTAGTCATAAATTGTAACTCGTAACAATACAGAAACAGGTCTGCAATAAGTGGTGCACAGTTAGTCCCCATTGGAAATATTTAAAACATTAGCGGTATCAATGTTATTGCAGCAAATGCGCATTTCGGCAGCGAATGTCGCTTCAGTGATGTTTGAGGCCAAAATTTTGAATAATATCCGTATTTGCATGCCAGTACTGAAATACTGATACTGGGCTTCTGATATCATAGGGACTAACAGTTCACCAGCAGAGGTACCGACCCAGAGGTAGTAATAACATTAACGGTACAAATTTTAGTGTACCAGATGCGCATTTCGACAATAAATGCCTCTTCAGTGACGATCAAGGTCAAAATATTTTAAAGTTCAAAACTTAATACAAACGTTAAAGAGCCGATAAAACCAAAAAAAAAGAACAAAAGTAAAGCCGACCATGACAAGGAATCGGAGCTCTGCATGAGGTAGATACATTCCTTAATTTTAAAGATTTCGAAATTTTATATCATCAAATTTAAATAGAACAATTTTCATGTCAGTACCGAAGTACTCACTAATGCTGACACCCTTGGGGACTAACAATCCACAAACAGAAGTATCGATCCAGTGATAGTAATAATAATGACGGTACTAGTTTTATTGTACCAGATGAATGTCTCTTCAGTGATGGCCGAGGCTAAAATATTTGAGAGTCCAAAACCTAATACAATCGTAAAAGAGTTGATAAACCCCTCAAAGACAAAATTAAAGTTAAACCCGGATAAAAAAATCAGAGCTATGAATGAGGGAAAAGGGGGGGGGATGTGTACATTCCTTAATTTAAGATTTCGAAATTTTTAAGAATCAATAATAAAATCAATTGATTTTGAACATTTTTAAACTTACAACCCAATAAGATCATCATTGTCAACTCGAATTCTATTTCCATTTGCAATATCTTCCCACTCTTGGCTTTGGGGATCTACGAAAAGAAAGCATGTATTTCAAACAAATGAGCCTACATGAAACCACATTTCCGAAAAACAGTTCTTATTTATTGGTATCATATTTATTATATTTGTTTACATATAAAAATAAGGACATGCTTCTCAAACCGGTATTCCTGTAGGAACCGACTTTGCTCCTTTTTTCTCATCGAATTTTTCCTTTATTCATATCAGGCATAAATGCATATAAACAGGTGCAAGTCCTATCAATTGATTTTATCTCCGCTTAAAGAATTATGTTCTGACAAAGTCAATATTTGGTGACCATCTTTATCGTAACTATCCCACATACATTTAAGTCTTCTTCATAACTTGATTTTCATCAAGAAATTTGCCTTGATCGGTTGACAAATGGTTGAGAACTGAATATTACGGTACAGATAATTATAGTTTATTCTAGAAATTTAATAAGGATTACTTGTGTAAGTATTTGTAAGATTACGTATTCTGTTTATTTTAACCAGTGTACACTTCACATTTCCTGCCTTGATATATTTATGATATAAAATATTACATCGTCATTGCATCGACAATAAATATAACATTATTTACAAGCTTACTATTTGAAGTTATTGTATTGTAACCAACTAATGTGTATGTATTGCCAGTGTCTTTCCGCCAAACCATGGCATCGACACTACCAGCTGAATCGGCATAAAAGTTCCATTTGCTCACATAACCACAGCAATCAAATTTAAAATCATCATGATCCATCAACACTGCCACACCTACAAACAAGAAAAGTGATTAGTTTAAGAGGACTATATTTTCTTGTTCACTGTGTATATGGTATGATGATACATTACATTTCTGCTTTCTTCGATTGGTTATTCTATATCAAAGATGTTCACATAATTGTCCTTCAGTCTTTGGTGGATAGTTGTCTCATGTGCAACCATACCACTTGTCCTTATTTTTGTTTTGTTTATAAAATATCAGGAATCGTTTTGACCACAATGAGACTCCTGATAGAAACTTAATAGTACAAATGTGTGATTATTTTGATACTGTTGCCGTGTATTTCTTGTTTCATTTTACCCAATCTTAGTCAAAATATATCCATTCCATTTAATATGTTTTCAGTCAGTTTATGATAACTTTTAAGCAAATTTTTTCAAGTCTTATTAATACACTCAGTCAGTTATGAAACAGTAACCAGAGGCAGTTTCGTTTACAATTTGATATTGGCTAACAAAACACTATATACTTTTACATGTTTTCGACAAACAAATTATAATGTAGATATATACACATCTTGTATGTTCATGTATCTTACATCTTTTTCACCCCTGAAATTCAAAATAACAACAAGTTCTTAAATATGTTTCTATGTTCCAAATAACTCTCAGTCTAATAGCTCACAATAGTTAACACAAATCAGATGTACATTTACAAACCGGGTCTGTACATGCGCAACACGACGGGCGCCACATGTGGAGCAGGATCTGCTTACCTTTCCGGAGCACCAGCTGAGATCACCCCCGAATTTTGGTGGGGTTCATGCTGCTCCGTCTTTAATTTTCCATGGTGTGTATTTTATACTGTTATTTGTCTTTTGGTTTGTTTCTTTTTTTCCATGGCTTTGTCAGTTTATTTTCGTCTTTATGAGTTTGAATGTCCCTTTGGTATCTTTCGCCTCTCTTATACATCTATCCATTTCTTTTTTTTGTATTTAACTAGAAATTTTGGCGGATATTAAATGTCTCTTTATTTTTTGATGGAAGGAATTTCAACTCTATGAAATGGCCAACCTTGTATTTCACAATTGGAACATGCATGTTTTCACTGATATCAGTCATACTAAAGACCAGTAGGGACATAATATTTTCCATTTCCAAGTTGATATTTCTCACTTCCTAGTTGATATTGCTCACTTCCTAGTTTACATTTATTAATTCCATGTTGACATTTTTCACATCCAAGGTGACATTTTTCACATCCAAGGTGACACTTCTCACTTCAAAGTTGGCAATTCTCCCTTTCTAGTTGACATTTCTTACTTCCAAGGTGGTTGACATTTCTCACATCAAAATTGACATTTCTGACTACTTAGTTGACATTTCTAACTTCCAAATTGACATTTTTCACACTCAAGCTGACATTTCTCACTTCCTAATTTACATTTCTCACATCAAAAGTGACATTTCTTACATCCAAGTTGACATTTCTCATATCCAAGTTGACATTTCTTAGTTCCAAGCTGACATTTCAGTTCAAAGTTGACATTTCTCAATTGTAGGTCGACATTTATCGGTTCTAAGTTGACATTTCTCGGTTCCAAGTTGACATTTCTCACTTCTCAGTTGACATTTCTGATTTTCAAGTTGACATTTATCACATCAAAGTTGATATGTCTCACTTCCAATTCGACATTTCTCGGTTCCAAGTTGACATTTCTCGGTTCCGAGTGACATTTCTCACTTCTCAGTTGACATTATTGATTTTCAAGTTGACATTTATCACATCACAGTTGATATTTCTCACTTCCAAGTTGATATTTCTCGCTTCCGAGTCGATATTTCTCACTTCCATGTTGACATTTCTCTTCCACATTGATATTTCTCACTACCAAACTGGAACTCCGGCTTCCTTCACCAATAAAAACTGGCCTCCACGAAATAGCCCAAAAGCGGTGCTTAAAAGTGGCGTTAAAACACCAAAAATCTAAATCAAATCACTACCAAACTGACATTTTTCACTTCCATGTTGACACTCTAACTTTCAAGCTGATATTTCTCGAAAGCTAATGCATAATGCATCAAAATGATTGAAAACATTGGCCTATGGGCTTACTTATGATTGTTTTTGTGTATACCTAGAACTTTTGGCGGGGAGTGAATGTCTTTTTGTTTTCTATAGAAAATTGAAACTTAAATGAATTTCAACTCTTTTTTTTATAACATAACTAATATATTTTATTCACTCTATTGCTGTTAATTTACTTAGTGTACATCATTGCACTAACTATCCCAAATATATTAGTTATTAGGTACACAGGGAGAATATCTAATAAAAGTAAATTGATAGATTACATTACAATATTGATGATTTCATGTTTACCGCATTAGTTCATTTCTATCCGTTAATGGTTTTCAATATTAGTTAATTTATTCAGCGTGTTTGCCATCATTAGTTATGATTTGATATTCAGGATAACATGAATGTTAACGGAATATATATAAACAAGTTGTCATATATTAACAGGTAAGTTAATTACAATCTTATTCATTTTTGTATCATAAGTTTAAGTTTGCACTACAATTGTCTTGCTGATATTTAAACTTTGAGGTATTAGAACTTGTTGTAAAGTTCTGTTTAAGTATACAAAATACCAAGGTAAACATGATTATACACACATCAAAATATACAACACAAAGTTACAAGAAAATGAAAATAAGTGTATAAATACAGTATTATATTTTTTTAACATGTGTCTGGTGTGGGAAGGTACATATATGTAACTCACCTGACATGCTCGAGTCATGTGACATACTTGTTAGTTGGGTAATACATAAATATATTTCAGTATATATTTAAAGTTAAAACTTTCATGATTGTTTTATGTAGTTGAGGGTTTTGTATTTAATTTGTAATTTTTTCTTTTAATAACATCATTAACTTCAACAATATTTTTTATTTCTGCTTTAAATATTCTTAAAATATTATTTTTTCCTTTTGTTTCAGAGATATTATATGATTTGTAGATGGAACAAAAATATAACAGTCAAAATGTAGTTAATTTCATAGTATGCTTCATCCTTTATTTTATATAAGATTTTCCATATTTAGAATGTTTTACTGAAACCAAAGAAATTAAATAGGTCTTTTAAATGCGGAATTTCAACTACAAATGTATATGAATTGTACAACTTTGTATTTCACAATTTGAACATGATTTCACTGATATCAATAATACGAAAGACAAGAACGAAACAATCTGTTCTTAAGATTTTCTATTTCAAACTGTTAATTGTCACTTCCAAATTGACATTTCTCACTTCCAAGTTGACATTTCTTATTTCCAAGTTGATATTTCAAATTTCCAAGTTGACATTTCTCAATTCCGAGTTGACTTTTTTATTTCCTAATTGACATTCCTCGGATCCAAGTTGACATATCTTAGTTCAAAGTTGACATTTCTCACTTTCAAGTTGAGATTTTGCAGTTCCAATTCGATATTGTTTAGTTTCAAGGTGACATTTCTCACTTACAAAATGACATTTCTCACTTCCAAGTCGACATTTCTCACTACCTAATTGACTTTTTCACTTCCAAGTTGACATTTTTTCAGTTCCAAGTCGACATTTTTGAGTTCCAAGTTGACATTTTTAACTTACAATTTGATATTTCTCACTTCCTGGTTGACATTTCTCAATTTTATGTTGACATTTCTCAGATTCAAGTTGACATTTCTCATTTTCAATTTGGAATTGAGAAATGTGAAGTTGGCACATTTCTCAGAGTCAAGTTTACATTCCTCATTTTAATTTTTGGTCATATATATAATAGCTCTTCAACTGTTTCAAATCTTATACATCCTTGGTTTTCAAATATTCGGCTTTGAGCATTCCTGATAAAGGAAAATCAAGAAAAGCGCTTTGCAATTTATAAAGTGTTGTTTTCATTTATTTCCAAGTGAATGCTTGCATCTCTTATATCCCAATGAACATGAGATTAGAGATGCTACGTATATCGAGACTAGAATGTTTGCTTCATATCTGGATCTTTTCTTGATATAGACAGATGGACGACTTCAATCTAGAAACTTTGACAATCGTGATGAGTTCAACTTTCCAATTGTCAAATTCCTATTTCTCAGCAGTAACATATTTGCTCCATCGTACGTGGTTAACATATATCAATTAATACGTTTCGCTCGTGCATGTTCACACAATACGGACTTCATTAACAGTGGTGTTAGTAACAACGATTGAAATCGGCACTACTAAAGTTTTACCTGGACACCATCATGCAGTAACGATGTGTATGTGTCTCAACACACTACAAACATGTTTTCTTAGATCTTCAGATACAAAAATAGTCGTCTGATCAGTAAATTAACCGATTGTGTCCTATTTTCAATTTCTTTGACTGAATGTTGATTCGCATGACGGGTGATTAATGCATAGCATGAAACGCTAACCCTGTCGACATTTCCAGTCACGCACATTTTGGAGCTTATGCAATTCCCTCATTTTTTTTACTATATAAATTTGAATCTTTTGGAATGATTAATGAGATTTGAACATCGATAAACTACTATTGACTCTAAATTATACTAAAATACAAAGTATATACTAATGTTACCTGTTCCTGAATCGCTGGATTGGAAATTTCGTGTTAGATCGGGCTCTCCTGTAGTTTTGTTCATTGTACAAGCTGCCGCTGGAAGTACAATTATCTAAATCCATATAATTACTTGCATTAGGGATAACCAAATGAACTTTATATAATGGGAAACTAAATGAATTTTGTCTGAATAGGGAATCTTTGAAGTTAATAACAGCTTGGTAGACTATCCCAAAGAAAAAGTTAGGATAAAGTTACTTTTTAGCACCTTGAACTGTATTATAATCAAAATCTAATGCAATTTGTATGTAACAATTTTTCATTGGCTTAAAGTTGCCGTCAAATCCACAGTTGACCAGGCGTAACTAAGGAGGACCCGCCATTTTGAATTGATTGAATCAACAAATGTTCGATTACTTCTATATAATCGAAAATAAAACAACCCCTACCTCGAATTCGCCGTTTTAATGTAATTCTATCCGAATTTGAATCGTACAGGTAACGTAATAATCTCCAGTTTGTAAGTTTTCATTTGTATGACGTCATGTTTAGCCATGACGTCTTTGCATAAAATCATTCATAAAGTTTCGCGGATTTTTTTTTTATTTGTCAAATTTAGACATTTTTCAGGTTTTATCGTATTATTTCTTTTGTAATGCATTAGAATCGGAATAACAGTACTGTAGTTGAAGAGTTGCCACCGTCAATTTGATTTGACGGTCGCAAATCTCCGTTTACTGTCTCGCTACGCGTCGCCAGTAAACTGCATTTGCGACCGTCAAATCTACAATTGACGGTGGCAACTCTTCAACTACAGTACTGTTATTCATAATCCTTAAGATGTGCATCAGTGTGTCAGATGTCTGTTTACATATCTTTGAATTTTGTCAAACATTTTTCCTTTAGGGCTTTAAACTTCTTGCATTAAGTGTAAAACTGCAAAAACTGCTAATATTGCCTCATTTTGAGATCTTCGCATTAATTTTATATATGAGCCAATATATTTTGCCAAAAGATATATACTTTGAAATACGTTACTGGTGTAAAATATCTTTTCATTTAAAGGACATTTAGATTTAGACACAAATTTGAAATACAATTCTTTTTGTTTCAAGTATTACTAAAAGCGGAATTTTGAATTATATTTTCTTATAAGAAGTCAGTTTGACCAAAATTGTCAAAATAAGCTCAAAAACATTGCTGATGTATTATTCACTTGCAAGTCAACCTCATTGAATCCGTATTCATGAGACCTTCAATTAAACCCCTTAGCTAGAGATAAGTTACGCATTTACTAGGCGTGTTTAAAAGGAAACAAATGTCAACATTGAAAGTGAGCAAGGCTGAATCATTTGGTTGACTGATTCGATCCACAAAAAGTCATTCTTATACAGGTAAAAATGATGATTAACATATGTTTTAACCTATAATATGAAATTAAACAGACCTAGAAAAATATAATTGCACGTGCTCGCTATCTGTTTATATGTATATTTATGTTTATATAGGGTTATATTACCGTCGAAAGTGTTCGGAGTCATCTCGATGGTTATTTAGATGGTGTCTAAACTAAAATACACACGAAATGCTGCTACATAATATCGAGCCCATGCTTTTTTAATTGTTCATTTTAGACTTTTTGTAATTTGGATGTTAATTTAAGTATGTTATAAATCAAATATGAGAATTTGAGTCAAATCAGTGAACATCAATTTGACAGCTAATGCCCCTATAAGGACTTGGTTAGTGTCTTTTTTTGGTCTAAAAACTATGTGTAAAATGGTCTTTCGTGTCCGTTTATAAATTAAGAAATTATAAATAAACTTAGGTTTGAACTCCCTCGAGTAAAGTTGAACTTAGATGGATTTGGTTACGATTTTTATGTCCGTTTTTGTCATACAGCTCTTTAACTGGTATGGTTCTTATACATCCTTGGCTTTCAAATATTTTGTTTTGTGCGTTCCTGATGAAGGTAGATCAAGACGGGCGCTTTGGACGCATGACATTTATAGAGTGTTGTTTTATTTTTACAGCACTGGTTCGATACAGTTGCTGGTAGACTATCAGTCCACAAGGATATCATCAGCTCATTAGTCGGTACTTCGGTACAGTCATGATTTATAACAAATCTTTCTAAAATTTTCCCTTTATTAATCTAGAATTATAAAGAAATTAAGGTCTCGATGGATTTGGCCACTTTTTTTATGTCCTGTTTGTTCATATTGCTCTTCAACTGGTACGGTTCTTATACATTCTTGGCTTTCAAATATTTTGTTTTGTGCGATCGTGATGAAGGTAGATCAAGACAGGCGCTTTGGACACATGAAATTTATAGAGTGTTGTTTTATTTTTTTACAGCACTGGTTCGATACCGCTGCTGGTAGACTATCAGTCCACGATATCCAGCTCATTAGTCGGTACTTCGGTACAGTCATGATTTATTATAACAAATCTTTCTAAAATTTTCCATTTATTAATTTAGAAATTATAAAGAAATTAAGGTCTCGATGGATTTGTCCACTTTTTTATGTCCTTTTTGTTCATATTGCTCTATAACTGGTACGGTTCTTATACATCATTGGCTTTCAAATATTTTTTGTGCGATCGTGATGAAGGTAGATCAAGACAGGCGCTTTGGACGCATGAAATTTATAGAGTGTTGTTTTATTATTTACAGCACTGGTTCGATACCGCTGCTGGTAGACTATCAGTCCACGAGGATATCATCAGCTCATTAGTCGGTACTTCGGTACAGTCATGATTTATAACAAATCTTTCTAAAATTTTCCATTTATTAATTTAGAAATTATAAAGAAACTAAGGTATCAACTCCTTCAGGGAAAGTTGACCGTGGATGGATTTAGCTATTATCTTAAATAAACAAAAAAAAAAAAAAAACAAAAAACACAAAAAACACGACGACATAAAAACAAGACACACAAAGTTCAACAATAGAGAGGTGTCTATGCCATATATCATGTTCTAAATCTAGAATAAAATATGAATAAATATAACGAAAACTCTCAAAGGTCTGTCATCAATTCTTAATTTCTAAATGACAGACATAAGCTATACATGTATAACAAACGACAACTGGTGAGATTCCTGACTTGGAAACAGACCATATACATATCAAACTTTAGTATTCAGGAAAGTTGCTAATTGGTCAAAAAGAGGATCAGATGAGGCTGATAATCGCAAAATGTAACGAGGGTACCTAACATTTCATTCACTAGATGATTACCAGAAATCATTTGCATCTGATTAAAATGATAATAGTCTATATATTTCATATTAACTTGCTATTATTTGAATGTCCCTTTGGTATCTTTCGCCTCTCTTTCTGTTCTACAAAATAGATCTCTAATAAAACCTATTATGTAAGGACTTGTCTTTTCGCCTGGTTTTAATATAAATGTTTGATACATATAATATACTTGATCAATTGTTAATAAATATTTTTTACAATATGTGATAAATATTAAAGCAGATTTTTATTACTCAATTATTAGCAGATGAGCTTCTGATGGTTTTATTGATTAAAAAATTAATTGATAATTTTATATAATATAAAGAAACATATAACTAAGTCTTACCGTAAGCTTGTTTACATAAACATATCAATATCAAACAGGATATAACATTTTCTTTGCAGGTCATTTTGAACACACTTAAGTCTTTTTATAATAACCAGTCAAGCTAGTGACCTATACCAACGATCAACCAAGCTAGCGATCAGTTCTAGTGACCACTTACGATCATGTCTGGTTGTATAGTATGATAATAAAGGCAAATGCAATGTTTAAATTCACAAAATCAAATAAAATTGCGAACAATTTCTATATAGAAAATGTTTACCAATCAAATTTATTAATAGGTATTTTGTTTGTTTGTTAAATGCCAATCATCGTTGGATATTAAAATAGGCCTGCCTTGCGATTCCTTCATAATTGAAGACTTCATTTATCTTAGAAACAGAAGCAATTTTAGATGGTAGTCGTAGCTAACCTTTTTTCAACAACAATTTATGAATAGAATAAAATATATGAAATTAAATAAATAGATATCTAAAAACTGGGCTTATTTAAAAAAAATATTAAAAAGTTATAGCCAAGCATAACCTGGTATAATTACTTTCCGAAATAAATACAGAATTATTTATTTTTCAAATTGTCTCAGTCGGAATTATTAAAGAAAAGGCCATATCATGCGTTTGAATAGAATAAACCCATAATACTTTAACTTTACTCATTCTTAAACCTATTCAGTATGAATGTTGCTTATACGTGTACTAGTGACTGGTTGTTGTTTGCTTAACCGTCGGGTGACGAAATTTTTTATGCAATTCATTAATTCAATATTTTATTATCGTCTCACCTTTTGTACAAAGATATATACATAAAACATAACACCCTTTTTTACAATAAAATACGAACAAAATGAATAAGATCTAGTTCAAAATTTAAAACTTCGTTAAACAAGGCTTTTATAAAATCCTGATAAAGCGGACAATCTAAGGGAGCTACCATTTGATTTTTATGGGGGGCTAGGATGAAATTTGAAAAAATAGGCAGGACAGGAGTTTTGAGTAAAAAAAAAAAGGCAGGATGAGATTATTTGCAAAAAAAAAAGGCAGGATGACATTATATGTAAAAAAAAAAGTCAGGATAAACTAAAAAAAAAAAGGCAGGACCGAATAGAGTGAAAAATAAAAAGGCAGGACCGAATAGAGGGAAAAATAAATAGGCAGGACAAAATTTTTCATCCTAGCCCCCCACCATAAAAATCAGATGGTAGTTCCCTAAAAGAGCATGTGATTTATCTCAGATACAGTATCATAACAATAAAACACTCCTCTTCTTAAGATTTTCCAACCTACCGGTCTCTAATTGAAGTGGTGCCATGCCACATCTAAATATAGAGAAAGCACTGCGATGACAAAATGGTATCACAATTTTACAAAAGTGCTCGGTCTTAAATTGGGACTTAAACAAGGAATATGTACTTAGTTTATTCTCCGCCTGTATTAGTATTGGAAGAAGTTTTGTTGACACTAGTTTTCAAATTTTCCTCAAATCTGTTTGCATTTAAAAAAAAAACGTCATATGCATGTTCGGGATGAGATCAAATTAACAACCAGTTGGTAGATCTCCACTGGAATGAAAAGCAATTTAATCTATCAGTGGAAAGTGATGGAATGTCGGGGAAATGTTTGGTCAGTTGCAACAGGCCTCCTACGAACCATCAAACGTTTGTCGCAAGGGGTTCTCTCTCCTTACACGGGACATAGAATTAACGTCCCCTTTCCGATTTCTGTTATTGAATTAAACATTATTTGCGTTGATTCGAAATCTCTTAGAAATATGGTTTAAATCTGAAGACGGTGATTATTTGTCGCTAGCATTTACCAAAGACGATTTTGACTGTCAGGTTTAGTCGTAAGTACTCTCGAAAGTTTAACGAGACGTCTTTTAAATCTTTGGATGTCAAGCGAATCTAATTTAGATGTTTCGCTAGCATTATAAGTATCAGGAATCAATCGTAAAATAAAATAAGTGCAAGGTATTGGGCGTTGGGTGGTATTTCTGATTTTATGGAATTTGTATGCATATGGTATGCAACCCGTTGAACTACATCTGATTATCAAAAAAATGATAGATATATGTAGCATTTATACTTCAGGAGATACATTAAACAAAACAAATTGTGAAACAGATTTATGAATGTTTAGAATGTACGTAAAAAGCGGCGAAAATTATTGTTTTAAATGAAAATAAAACTTTATTAAGTTGGTGCGTCCGAAGCGCTTTTGTGGTTTACCTTCTAATTTGGAACGATCAAATTAAAAAAAATATGAAAGCCATGGATATATAATATTAAGTTTAAACTCTTAGTTACGAGTATAATGTATACTGCGGAATACTCCCCAAGAGAGAGCTTAAAGCATTAGCATGTAGGTTATATATATCAGAACTAATATTCATGCATCTAAGATTTTTGATAATTATGAACATAAAAAAATCAATCAATTTGGACAAGAAAGATCTTCAGTAGAATTCTTATTAAAAATATGTTTTTATATGAACTAATAAAGGAATTGCCGATAAGTGAAACACTTTTGACCTAAGGCGGTGTGTATAGTTACAACTAGACAACTTTCTTGAAAATAACCATATTCTGCACAGTTTTAGAGGATAAATCTAGGTTTTAATTAGAACAATCTATAACATTCAAATTGATAAACATGCCTTGAATATCTTGAAGGAACTCTACAATGAATATGGTTGATTCAACCTCCTAAATTTTGAACTCGAAAGGAAATCTTTTGTCATAATTTTCCAACTTTTTTTTGTTTACAACAATAGCAATACTTATATAAGTGACTTTAGAATAGATACTCCTCAACAATGTTTAAAGATCCGTAGTCAACCTTTTATAACATTCAAAGTATGATACGATTTTGTTCTGTTATCATTCGTGTTACGATGAAAAGATTTATTTGATAACAAGTAAGAATTATTCGAATTCATACAATATATGTTTGATATATAATTATATATAATTGATATTGTATTGTACAATGAAAACTAAATCAAAGGAACACATATTTTCGTTTTCCTTTTGTAATATTCTTACCCTGTCTTAATCAAATTTATGTCTAAATATTTGATGAAAATCTATACCATAGTATATTTCATAAGTTTAATAAAAGTTTATGTGAATGACAGTGGAATATACGTGTAATAGGGCGAGGTAAGGGTTAACATGCAAGAAAAGGGTGCAAGAGTAATTCAGTAATAAGACATGCTTTACGGATAGAGGTGATTTGAAAGGTGTATAACTACAGCCTTTATACAGATATACAAAATAGTGTTTATATGTGACAAAGGACAACAACATGGTCTCCACATCCTTCCCCCTTTTCAACGGCTATCGAAATGAGCGGTTTGTCTTCCAAATTAATGAAAATTATGTGCCACGAAAGAAGTATTGATTTCTTATATTTGTTGTAAGTAAGCAACAGTATCATTTTGTTTGCTTCCATGATAAAATAATTTCAGGGTTTGGTTTGATAGAAGGGGGACCGAGAAAAACGCAGGATATTTATAAAGAATATATGATATGGCAGCTTCATTTAGTCTGTAATTGCAAACATGCATTTCGATCGATTTTTTTCTTGTCTTATTCGATCTACTTAGTCTGTAGTCAATTTCTGTCCCGATCAAGTTTAAAAAGACAATGGATGGATACCCCATATTCTTTGTTTTTCTATTAATGTAGTTGGATTGTTATTCTTTATCAAAAGTAATTTAAAATATGGTTGGAGAATATATTGATCATTAAGCAAGTTTTTTTTCTATGGATATTTTATATGAGCCAGATCAGAAAAAATCTTGCGCTTGGCTATATATCAAGTTATCTTTTATCTACTTAAATTCGGACGTTGTAATTAAAAAAAAGGTATATTTACACATTCTTATATAGGTTGCACTTTGTAGATACAGCTGTTTCACAAACCACGGCTCTTTTTTCAAATTCTTTAAAAATTGAAACAGGGGTGAGGGTATTAAATGTTCTGAAAAAGAAAAGTTAGAGTACATGCAGTGATTTCTTTTTGGCTAGGATTCTGATAAATAAGTATGGTTGTGAAAAGTTTTTTCAAGATTTTTCTATTTGAATAAATGTTAGTCTATGTACTTTGTAAATACAAGCTGTTTCACAAACCACGCCTCTTTTGGGGAGATATATAATATTCATAGATATTTTGTTTTGTTTACCTACTGGTTCCCAGATATGATCTCTATGTTTCATCTCATAGAGACACAACTTGGGAATTTTACCAGTATAAATACACATGGATAGCGACCAAATTGAATCTGAGGAAGCCCAAAGTGAATGGAGGGGTAGTACAGAATTTTAAAAAGTGTAAACTCTTAGAAGTTCGAGGCATATAAATGTTGAAAATATGCCGCACAGCCCTATGTTTTTAACTTTGAAAAAAATAGTACATGCATATGAACTTTCCATTCTAGGATATAATTTTTATGAAACTTCATAGTAAAAGTGGTACAGTTTTAACCTTAAAGGGAGTTCCTATGGGAAATTGCATTGTCTATTATATTTACAGAGTGCAACCTATAAAAAAAGTTGGCTTTTACGAAATTCGGCTAACAACTGAAATTTTCGTACTCATAATTCAAAATCTTATACAGTTCGTCTGTAAGATCACCGTTTAACGGGCATTTATAGTCAATACATGCTCCTCCGTTTCAATTTTACCTTCACAAACAAAACGAGTTCATTGATCTTCAGAATTCTCTCGTAGCGTCCTGGCTCCTACCGTTTTGAGGCAACACCTCAGCGGAATGAGTATAATCCCTTCGATGTGATGGAATTATAAGTTTGTGTAGGTAAAGTTCTCTATTATTATTCCTTTTAAATGTAGTAGGAGAGGGTTGTCGCCTTCAAACATGTTTAACCCCGCCACATTCTGTATGTGCCTGTTCCAAGTCTGGAGCATGGTCGTATGGTGCTGTATATCATATTTGATTTTCGTTCATTGTTTTGTACATGTTTTCTCGTTTGAATTGTTAAATACATTTATCATTTTGGGGCCTTTTTTATAACAGACTATGCGGTATGGGATTCGCTCATTGTTGAAGGCCGTACGGTGACCTATAGTTGTTAACTTCTATGTCATTTGGTCTCTGGTGGAGAGTTGTCTCATTGACAATCATACCACATCTTCCTATTTTTATATATGTGCGTAACTTTCTACCTCCCCCTCCATTTCGCCTTGCAGTGTCACTATACAACTCTTCATACCATTTCTGTTTAAAGTCGAACACAAGTTTCCTTGTCACAGCTTAATGTAAGGAAACCAGTTCGGTATCCCATACTGGGGTATTTTGAATAGTCTGTATATTATAAAGTTAGAGTTCTTGCACACTCGATTTCGTCTGAATTTTGCTCTGTCCATTTGTTGATTTTCTTATTAAGTCTTTTTTATCCATATATCGTGACGTATATGAAGACAAAGTTCTAACTTGTATAACTTTTGTCCGATCTTTTGTCCTGTTATATTTCGACTACTTAATGTTAAAAATTATCATTTGTAGATTAGATTTCATTTTGTATGGTTCTTATATAATTTTCAGAAACAATTTGCGCATTTGTGACAATATTTCATCGTACTCCAAATAAGATTGATAAAAACGATGTGAATTAGATGAACATCTAATCAACACAAAAGAAACCAAAGAGACGAGAAAAATTTAAAGAGAACGATTAAAGAAACAATCCAAGAAAAAGCAGACTATATTGCGGTGCAGTCCGGTGTATCCGCGCACCTGAGACTTTGGCTTCATTTTGGTAAACTCATAAAACCAATAATCGGATAATATTGTGAACAAATTTATGTCATACCTTAGAGGCAAACCCGTAACAGTGTGGACGACACCAATACTTATGTTGCTAATAATAGCTAATAATTTATCTTAAACTGGTTAGTCATCGGCTATCGATAACAATGATTTTACGCTCACACAGTCTATCAGAGGCCTTCCAGTGGGGATGTCAATAATCATTTGTTACACATTTCGATACATAAAATGAAACTTTCTTTCAACAAAATTTTAAAGCAATTTGTTTTAACCATTCAACTGTAAACTTATAGTAGTCCATCATGCATCGCAACTCATTCATCGATTTAAAGTTAACCATGCATTCGTTCTAAAAAATAAATACTTTCAGACAAGATAAAAGTTGAAAGATATGAAGAGCCAGTACAAATTTTAGAAAACGACAATTGTAAAATCGCTTTTAAGTCTGAAAAAGGTCATTACTAACACATTCGTTAC
The DNA here is from genome assembly GCA_017311375.1 of Mytilus coruscus. Classification (NCBI taxonomy): domain Eukaryota; kingdom Metazoa; phylum Mollusca; class Bivalvia; order Mytilida; family Mytilidae; genus Mytilus; species Mytilus coruscus. The sequence goes on from CM029595.1 coordinate 40,890,365, forward strand.
TACTTTTGAAGCTAGTTAAATTTTATTTTAATGTTTAAAGAACGTGCGATATGATAAATAAGAAGAATGTCAAAATATTCAATGTTTATCAATACGCCTGTAGTATTTGTTTCGAGTTATTTGTTTTCATGCGTTGAGAAACCTTTGGCGACCCCGTACAATTAAATGTCCCTGTAAAAACAACATATAAAGTAGGCGTTACAGACAAACGGTTTCCTGATCTGACCAAGTTAATTGGCGAACTGAGCGCGCCAACGAATGGTCTCGTCAACACTGTTACGAATTTGATAATAATTTCACGAAATCTTCTTTATGAGTGGTTTCATTTAAGACTTTGTGTAATGCGTGTCCAAAATTATGGAGACCCCTGTTTTGACAGTTCTTCAAATGTCCGGTGATTTCGCGCATGCCTTTTAAAAATAGATAATCTTGAATAAAGGAAAGATTTATACTACGAAATATGGTTCATTTTAAATCAAACAGACTGCCAAGGATACGGAGCAAAACTTATTTCATAGACAGTGATAAAATATCTATTACTTAAAATGAAACCAATTTTATCTGAACAGATGATGTAAATTGTTTATGGAAAATGGCTAAATATGGTTAATCATGGGATTGCAATTATAAATTTATGCTTGAACTTATCAATTTTAATCTTTTCAGTCCCTTCGGAAGACTAAAGAACAAATTTTGTGTTACATTGCGGATATGACAAAATCAGGCAATGCGCGATATCACCGGCCGCGATATCACTGTAGTTATCAAGCCGTACAGATGTTTGATCTTGGCAATCTACATAGCTACAAACTGTGATAATATACTACTGTGATCCTGCTTAGCGCCCTGAGCAATGTGATCGTAAAATGAACTAAAAAAGGAAAAAAATGTCATAATTAGTACGTGAAAAGATAACTGGAATAATCTAACAATATTGAACAGTACAACAGACCACACCAATTAACAACACCCGAATACTTCTAAAATATAAACGTACAAACAAACACATCACATGGTCCGGATAGCCTGACTTGGTACAGGTGGTGGGCTTTTAACGTGCTTACACATCTACCTCTTAAATTTTGTTAACACAAATTTGAATATAAATACATTTTTTTTCTTTCAAATGACTATACTTCATATAGATCAAGTATGGGGTTTGTTCATTGTTGAAGGCCGTACGGTGACCTGTAGTTGTTAACTTCTATGTCATCTGGTCTGTGGTGGAGAATTATCTCATTGGCAATCATACCACATCTTCTTATTTTTATAAAAACAATGAACAATAATCCAACTGCAAGTCTTTTATCTAGAACAATGAACGAATATCAAACTATCAGACTGTTATTCAAATATGTTTTATATACAAATATATGTTATAATCTTTTAAACTCAATATCACATTCAGCGACGGAAAAAAAACTATGATATGTAACAAAGGAGATGTGGGTCAACGATACAGCAAACCAACGACAAAAATATCTTGATCTCTTGACTAACAAAAGTTTCATAAAAGATCATGGATTTTACAATAAAAAAAATTGTAAAGGGGGAACATTCAACTTTAGAATAACGAAATAACAGAAAAAAATGATATAAAACATCATTTCAAACAAACGATTGATAAGAATCTTAGCAGTAACAGAAAGCAAGTTCTAAGTACTAAACCTGCTAATATGAAATAATGAAGTTCTGTACTGTGCTTTCATTTACCTTACTTTTTTTATAAATTATGTTTGTAATTATTAGTAAATTAGGGTTAATTTAGTATAGCCCAAAATGGGTTGGATCCCCTAAGTAAATGAAGGCCCTAGACTCTATACTCTGACATCGGTTGCTGTTTTTCATAGAAGATTTCATACAACTTCATAAACATTACAGGAAAACACAATCTTAAAACAAATTGTACAGTATTTCTATGGAGGAAAAAAAAGCCATTTATAGGTACTGTACTGGCGAATTGATATTCATCCAAAAAATACCACTTGCCGTGATTGAACAATAACAGTATAATAATAACCCTTGTCAATATGTCTATAAAATCATTTGAAATACAATTACAAAATTGAACACATATACATTCCTTTGTGATATCCTTACACATAATAAGTGATTCAATTTTAACTTTATTATCGAGTTGTTTTATTTGATTCACATCTAAAAACTGTACGGGTTTATAGAAAAGACCTATATAAATAAGAATATGTGGTATGAGTGCCAATGAGACAACTCTCCATCCAAGTCACAATGTATAAAAAGTTAACAATTATAGGTCAAAGTACGGCCTTCAACACGGAGCCTTGGCTCACACCGAACAGCAAGCTATAAAGGACCCCAAAATGACTAGTGTAAAACAATTCAAATAAGAAAACCAACGGTCTAATCTATATAAAAAACGAGAAACGAGATACACCTATGAATCACATCAACAAACGACAACCACTGAACAACAGGCTCCTGACTTAGGACAGGTGCATACAAATGCAGCGGGTTTAAACGCTAATCCAATTGAAACAGTCTATAATTGTTGGGGAGGGACAGAGTTCAAAGTTGTAAAATGCTAATGTTAGTTTAACTTTATGCATACAATAACGATTAAAAGGTTATTAAAGCTCGTTTTAATATCACCTTTTAAAAGTTATTTGGTTAAAATGTGTATAAGTGTGTGTCCTAGGAGGAAAGGGAATGGGAATGGCAGCTACAGCATATACTATATATGTTCCACTGTAAATATCAGCCATATACATTTCTTTGACAAATTAATTTAACGGGTCCAAAGGTGTTAAATATGTCATATTTAAACTATAAATATTTTACATTATTTAGATAGTAAAAACTCATTAAAGATACCAGACTTATCTAGAACGCCAGATGGGAGTTACGTCTTCACGTCAATTAAACAGGTATCAACAGGACACTCCGTCAGATGTTAGTAATAATATGTTTGAATTTTGTCTACCAACACCTGCTCTAGGCTTTCCAAGTTTCTTATTTGAGAAAAAAAAAAAAAATGCCAAAACCCCCCAATGACAGACTTTCCTAACAGTTTTTCGACAAAAGCAGTATCCTTATGCCAAAAAACCCGTATAAATATTGCAAAAACATTTTCAAATATCTTTTAGCTTAAGGCAATTGAAAATAATGTACAGAGCATACGTAAATTTAGGCAACATCTTTTTTGTAGTTTGTTGATGTTCAAATCTCATAAATCGATAGGGTCAATGGACGATTGAGCATTACACAATTTCAGCGATATCACTAGCAGAAACTGATTTCTTTTTTTGCAAAATGGCGTCATTTTATTTGCTCTGCAGTTTCCATATTTTGTACCATAGTGTTTACACCCCAGTTCTATTGTTATAATTCATAGTTTCAATTTCTGAAATAAGTGTAAATTGAATAGATCTATTGTTACGAACAACCATGGATTTTGGCCACAGCGTCTTACGAGCGGGGTTTCTGGAAACCCCTGCTTCTACATCCCGAAAACACAGTCCATTGTTTCATTGATAGTAAAAAAAAATATCCGATAGAAAACGTCGAATGAAGACGATATGAACCTACGAAGGCTTATATTATAGGACTAGGGATAATGTGTGTTAGATCAAGATTTTTTCCGTTGAAAGTTCTACCCAGACTTTTATGCGCTTTGAAGCTATCTTGTAATCTGCTCGTGCTGGATGTTTTTACCATGATTTCTGGTCCTGTCTTTTTTTATTTCAAGTTCAATCCTAGCATCCAATAGTAATCAGCCCAATTTTGACAGTCTTATTTGTAATAGGACATTGTCCCATTTATTTTGGAAGACAAGATCGAACATCACTCATTTTGATGACCCCTTAGTGCCTTAAAACAAACAAAAATAATGATATTGGTATACCTAGTGTGCCCCGGCCCGATCCCCATTTCAAAAAAATGGAGTTCAATACATGTACAAGTTCGTGTTCTTTATCAATCAATTAACAATCTTATCAATGAACAATAGCACGTACAACACTATAATTATTCACATATAGAGCACACAAACTAGTCATCAGTGTGATCTTATCAATACAGATCACGACAATTAATTGAAATACGCACGAGTATTCACAAGCCCCGTGCGAGTAGTTGTAGACGTTAATTTCTTCTTCTGAAATCCGCTTCAAACAGGTCTTTCGAAATTTTCAGAAACTCAACATTGAATTCTTTTTTTTTTTGAAGGACTGCCTGAATAATATCAGTCGCTGATCAAAACTTGTAATGTTCGTGTGAATACCGAAACGGTATCACTTTAAGAAGTAAAATGGCCGTTTATCTCCACTTACGACGGCAAAATTATTATCAATTAACACTTCATGACCAATTGATTCTGGGGTCGAACCAAAATATAATGTGATCAGTGATATGACGGAAGGAAATTATAAAGTGGTCGAAAATACCCGACCGTGGTCGAAAATACCCGACCATGGTAGAAAATACCCGAATATTTAACAACGTTAAAATAGTCATTACTAATGCAATTATCAAAAATTATGTATTGATTCTTCGACGAAAATAATGGCCAATATGTAAAGATGTTTACTTGTAACGTCAAGATGACCATTGTTTTTTTTTCTCTGACGTCATAATCGAATTTACCGTTAAGTGGTCGAAAACTGCCGACATTGCCCTATATTATGTTTAACACGTAACATTTTTTCATAGCTCAAACACCAAGGTTATTGTTAAAATGTCCTGTACCAAGTCAGGAATATGGCAGTTGTTATCAAACAGTCCGTTTCTATGTATGTTGGCGTTTTTTTTTTTTTTTATTGCAGTTCAGTGTTTCTGTTGTTCCGTTGTTTTCCTCTTATAGTTGATGTGTTTCCATCGGTTTTGGTTTGTGACCCGAATTTGTTTTCGCTTAATCGATTTATGACTATACACCTTATCGCTATTTGTCCGCCTTTACTGGACATCACAAAAGTTCCCGAAAAATTTTGACGTCATAATAGAAAATATGTGACGCCACAATGGAAAAGTGATTGTTGTATGACGTCAAAAGTTCAAGCGGGACAGATTCTCGGGTCAAGCGGGAATAGCGATAAGGTGTATTGAACAGCGGTATACTACTGTTTAAGAAATAATTCTTTCATGCCATGCTCTATGCTCATTTTAACATGGGTAGGCATTATATATGTCAATATCTTAATACCGAGCGTTAGCGAGGTGTAAAATGTTGACAAATATAATGCATACCCGTGTTAAAATTAGCATAGAGCATGGCATGATAGAATTATTTCGATTCTAATAGGAAAATTAAGAAATTTTGTACTTCGAAGCGGACCTATAATACGCGTTCAAAAGGCACCCATTTTGATTTGATGAAGCCAAAACGTTATAGAAAATCAACCGTTTCAAGATAAACAAATGAACAGATACATGTAAACTTACTTTTAGAATGATTTTATTTTATTTCCTAGCGAGCAACACCAAAACAAATGTCCATTCGGATTTCCGGCGTTGTTCTCACAGCTGACGTTGTAATTTCAATTGTGACGTCAATCACGTGCAGCCCATGTTTCATTGGAATTAGAACATGGCTTTGTTTCCAAAGCGAAAGAAGAACGTCATATTAGAATTATAAAGAGTCGTCGCAAGATACTGGTGTCACCTACCGTAACCCGCTTACGCCGTTTTTTAAGTAACGTTAAAAACAGATTTTCTGCAGAACATTTTTTATCATTTTTTCTCTAAATACTGTAATTGTATAATATTTGAAATATGATGTTCTATTTACAGACTTTGGTTATGATCTTCATGTAAACATTGAGACTATCTGAAATGTCTAAACGTTATGATTCTGGCCAAATACTATCATAGTTTACGTCAATTTCGGAACAGATAAAAGCAACCGATGCAGCACGTATTATGGCCGTTTTACTTGTTACAAGTTTGCATTTATGCAGAATCGTCGGTAAACACGGAAACTAAAGAACCGACGGACACTAGGAGCTGCTACTTCTAATTGTTCATCTTCCGGATCAGCTTAATTGCTTACCGGTCTTTCTATGGTGTGAATACGAATTGCGTCATTTTGTTTTATTGATTTAAGCATACCCGTGGCTGTTAAACATGAAAATGGTTTCACAAGTGGAGTCATTATTTTAATTTTCCTGAGCTAGAGGAGTTTTTTATAAGTCATTTATTTGCAATAACACCAATGTGTAATATGTATACTGTGGCATTTACGCGTCTCAACGTTGAAAATGTTAAAAAAAAAAATAGCTCGGGGGACATTGGCTTGGACACAATTATATATTGATATCTTTTTTATTCTGTAGCGCACTATCAACATACATATACCAATACGTACTAGAGTATTTGTGCTTTTCAAGTTTTTTGCAAATTTGTATTATAAACCTTGTTGAATGCGAGTTTTCTGGCATTGAGAATACACATGTAACGCAGCAACGTACATTTTGTGCCAAGGACATCTATATGCTTGTCATACATATGTGAAACGAGTTTCGTTTGAATTTTCGAAGTGAGAAAAAGTACAGTAAATGTACATTTTTTGGTATCAAAACATCATACTTGGGATAATTAGGGCGCCGCCTCGGCGGATCGCCCTATAGTGATCAGTCTGTCCGTCCGTCCGTCCGTCCGTAACAAATTGTGTCCGCTCTATATCTAGAGAACAGTTATAATTTCATACTTTATACTTGACATGTATATTAACCAACACCAGAGGGTGTGTCATAATGTTTGTACAACTTCCTAGGTCAAAGTTCAAGGTCAAAAACTTTGGTTTCAGTTGACAACCCCATGTCCTATGGTAAAGATCGTGTCCGCTCTATATCTTGAGAACCACTATGATTTCAAAGTTTATACTTGACATGTATATTAACAAACACCAGAGGGTGTGTCATAATGTATGTACAACTTCCTATGTCAAAGGTCAAGGTCAAAAACTTGTTTCAGTTGGCAGCCCCATGTCCTATGGTACATATCATGTCCGCTCTATATCTTGAGAACCGTTATGATTTCAAAGTTTATACTTGACATGTATATTAACCAACACTCAAGAGGGTGTGTCATAATGTATGTAAAACATAGAATAAAATAACTCTCAGCACATCACGAGACTATGTAATAACTTTAAAAAAGTGCTTCATATCAGCTTATCCATACAAATTTTTTACCACACGAAAACTGATGCTGATCATTGTCATTGTAGTCCTTAACATTTGCTGCAGAATTCATCTTTATGTCTTTTTCCATCAATCCATACAACTGGCTTAGTTCTGTTCTCTTGTGAGTAATTATATGTGGAGATATTACTCCACCAGGACATGTTGTGTTATCACTCTGAAAGATAAAATAAACCAAGATAGGGAGATTGGCAACACAACAAATTTAAACCAATCAAATAATTCCATCTGATGTATTTTTGTCGAGCCTAGGACTACTGACGTATAGATTTCCACATGATAAAAATATTTACTGTACTTTAAAAATGGACTGTTTTATAGGTAAACACAAGAACTATTTAATCTAGTGAATACAGATACAGTACAAAGTTCGAACAATTTAAATGGTATAATTCTGGCTTGACAAGTAATGCGAAATAACCTGTGTCTATTTCAAGAAGTTTTTTTTTCTTTTATATTATATTTCTAAAATTAAGGGTAAAGTGCATCCGATGTACTGTTCAATAGCACATGTAACCTGCTCTAAGAAATTCAACCACTAACATCTTTAATAGTCAAATAGTAACCTGTTATTTACAGCGGGGCCCACAGAGATGGCTCCCATCTCAATGATGTCTAGTTTTCTATATAGCAATTTTATTTTTAAATCTGATATAACGTTAAATTTTGAAACATTAACTGATACGGCACACACTTCATGCGTCATCTGATTTCCATATTTTTCTATTCCAACCGCTTTTAAAAGGAAAACTTATATTTCATTATGTAGGTGGTATGACGTCTATGAACGGGGAAACAAAATGGAGCAATTTTGCGGAAACAAAGTATCCAGTACACTCGTTTTATGTCGAACAGCATCATGCAAAATGTAACGCGGGACAGAACACTAATTACAATTTTACAAGCTTTGAACTATTATTTCTTATAAATTTATCATCGCACTGCATAATACTTGCAATATTAAAAAGATAATAGTATAGATTTCCCTTTGATATATCGCTTGTTAGCAGTATATATTTTTTTATTAATACTGAAACATGTTTGAAAAGAGGTGGAGCACGGTTTTTTTTAAAGTAACACCATAATCTTGCGACATCTAAAAAAAATACTGAGGGAATCGCATGAACTCAAAGCGAATTGAGACCAGGTACGTCGACAGGTTAAGCGTTTTCTGCTATGCATGCATCACCCGCCATGCGAATCTACACTCAGCCAAAGAATCGGGAATAGGACACCATTTATAAAGTGCATTTTTTTGCACCTGTCCTAAGTCAGGAATCTGATGTTCAGTAGTTGTCGTTTGTTGATGTGGTTCATAAGTGTTTCTCGTTTCTCGTTTTTATACAGATTAGACCGTTGGTTTTCCCGTTTGAATGGTTTTACACTAGTAATTTTTGGGGCCCTTTATAACTTACTGTTCGGTGTGAGCCAAGGCTCCGTGTTGAAGACCGTACTTTGACCTATAACGGTTTACTTTTATAAATTTTGACTTGGATGGAGAGTTGTCTCATTGGCACTCATACCACATCTTCTTATGTATAATTGCAGATAAAACGAATATTTTGGTGTCTAAAGATCAAAGACTGCGAAAACATGTCACTTCTGAGTTGAGGCACAGTCATACACATTGTATCGTACATGGTGACCGTAAAACTTATCTAGTGTCGATTTCAGTATGTCTGCCTCACATCCTTGTTGGAGTAAATATAGTTATTTCTTACCAGGATGTGACATTTATAACACTTTCAGAACGTCATAAATGTTATTTTTTACTATATTTACTGGAATATACTTACTACTAATTAATCAATTAAATTAAAAACCTTTCTAAAAGATTGAAGAATGTATACTATTTTTGTATTTTGAGGAAGTTGAAGTACAAGACCTTATTCTTTGAGATACAAATCAAATTCTTCCAAGTCCCACTTCTACTCCTATATGTGTTTAATATGATAATTTCATATTAGATGATTCGAAAAATGATTATTAATATTCGACGTACTCTAAAGGTAACAAACTGCTCTGAACAAATATTTGAATGATGGGTTCTTCTGCTTATAATTAATTCTTTTTATCAACACTTAATCAAGCTGTATGGAGAGGTATTTCATCAAGATATGTTTTTGTGTCATAGCTATCATGTGAAGACCAAAATGAATTGCTGAATAATAATATCTGTTTAGATCATATGTTGCACCTCGCAACGGTAAAGTTTTTATAAGAATTAGTCACGAAGGACAAATGAAATAATAACCTCAAAATAAATTTCTCAGTTTTGTTCGATGAAAATGTCTATTAAACAGAATATTTTTTAACAATTAACTCATTTCAAAGTACTACATACAATACATGTAATGATCAAAACTAATGAAAATAGCACACTACAACGAATACAATATATGAGCATATATTGTTTCTTTTGTAATATTCCTGTCGTTTAACTATTACATCTAAGTTTAAATATCGTGCTGTTCTATTTGTTTGATATCTGATACATCTTCGTAATAGGGATCAAAATCGTGATCAAAGTATATAATAAGTTGAAGACCCACTGTGTCTAATATTATTTTCGTTAAATGGAGTGGCACATCTGCTTGTCCTTTTATCTCATCCTATTTGTATATTGTATACATGCTATTTAAAAAGCATTTGTTCAATGGGGAATTCTTCGAGTGAAATATTTTCTTTTAATTAAGTATAAAAATAAGAAGATGTGGTATGATAAAGCATATACTATTCTTTTAAGTGCCAGTCTTTGTATGAATCAGGCAATTTAGAAAAAAATCAAAACAGGGCCGAAAAAAACCCACCGACCTAACCATCCTATTTTGAAATTACCCTCATCCTGAGTTAGAAATGGTATTTCGTTTGTTTCTGCGTGTCTGGTAATTCGAGAAATCTCTAGATAACTTTTGGTTAGAATGATAGCAATTAACGGAGTTAGCTCCTTAATTGTTAATTTCTAGTGCATTTCAACCACATTATATCTTGAATTACCAGAACAGGAAAAGGAAACGAATGTTATATTCGTGCACTATTATACAATTTGAACATACATTAATATCAACTTGAGTGGGTTTTTGTTTGTCATGTTTACACCACTGCCTGATTCTTAGGCAGATTGGCACTAATTATATCTTGAATTACCAGAACAGGAAAAGGAAACGAATGTTATATTCGTGCACTATTATACAATTTGAACATACATTAATATCAACTTGAGTGGGTTTTTGTTTGTCATGTTTACACCACTGCCTGATTCTTAGGCAGATTGGCACTAAATAACTAAAGATTGTTCCTTTGAATTTTTGGATAACATGTGTTTTATGCTTTAGTTAGAATTGAATGCTTCTTTTTGTATATTTATTGGGGTGTAAAAGCGTTGACCGAAGTACATTTTGTATGAAGCGCGAAAGCGCTTCATTCTAAAAATGTGCGCACGGTCAACGCTTTTACAACCCTATTAAATTAATAAAAGAAGCATTCAATACTTATAATTACATTTTTTTTGCTAGAACCATGAACACACGATTTCTATCAAGTTTTTCTTTTATTTACCTGTCAACTTTATTGTCGAAGCTCGTGTCATCATGAATGTTATATTTCATTTTGAAATGAAGGTTAATTTCAGAATGACGCGAGATTGCTGTTAGCCAATCAAAATAGCGTATTGTAATGAAACATACATGTAATGTAGTTATTAAAGCTTAAATGTTGATACCAAATTTTGTAGACTAGAGTATTTGAATAGGTAATGTGAGGCTGTCACCGGTAAAACTTATGTTCGAGATGGAGTTCAAGTTAAAGTTTGAGTTAAAGTCCGAGTTATGCTTTGAGTTCGAGTAAAAGTCTAATTTAAATTTCTTCTTAGAGATTGTTCTAACTCGCACTTTGATTCGAACTAAAACTGTAATCATAATTCGACCTTTACTTACAACTTTAATTCCGACTTTAACTGTAACTCGAACTCGAACTTGAAATTGGACTTAATTGTTAGCCACACCCACACTTAAAATGTACTTTGGAATCAGGGCGATGCATGGAGGAATTGATAATACATTTACAAATAATTTCAGTAGAACTATTCTTTTGTAAAAACAGTATCCGCATTTATTGTCATCCCCAAAGTTATGTGACCTATTCGGATATCTTAATAAGAAATGTATCGACCCTTAACCATCTCCAATATTCAAAGAATATTAATGGTAATGATCCTCAAAGATGAACATTTGGACAATGTGTCCATTATCACCAGTGAAGCGTATATTGAAATTTAAGCGATACATAAAGGCACACTTACTGATTTCCATGTTACTTTTTCTATTTTCTCCATGTAAATGCATTTTAAACAATATTCATAATAATTAAGTCACATATTATCTAGCTACTAGTATTTAATTGGTTAGTGTCAACTTGAGAAATTAACATCCAAATCTAATAGTAATAATACAAATAACATATCTAATTTCTTTCAAAAGCACTTTTTCAAATAATGTCCAAAAATAATGCTACAGGAAAAAATAGAATTCTAGGATTGGATTATTTCTTATACAAAAATAGGAGTGATTCAAAGCTTGACAAATAGTGTAGACACTTGGCTATTAACGAAGAACGTTCACAATCGGAGTGATTTAAAGCTTGACACATAGAGTAGACACTTGGCTATTAATGAAGACCGTTTTCAATCGGTGTGATTCAAAGCTTGACAAATAGTGTAGACACTTGGCTATTAACGAAGACCTTTCACAATCGGAGGGATTTGAAGCTTGACACATAGTGTAGACACTTGGCTATTAATGAAGACCGTTCACAATCGGAGTGATTTAAAGCTTGACACATAGAGTAGACACTTGGCTATTAATGAAGACCGTTTCCAATCGGAGTGAGTTAAAGCTTGACACATAGTGTAAACATTTGGCTATTAATGAAGACCATTCACAATCGGAGTTATTTAAAATAAAAGCTTGACACATAGTGTAGACACTTGGCGATTTATGAAGACGGTCACAATCGGAGTGATTAAATGCTTGACACATAGTGTAGACACTTGGCTATTAATGAAGACCGTTCAAAATCGGAGTGATTTAAAATAAAAGCTTGACACATAGTGTAGACACTTGGCTATTAATGAAGACCGTTTAAAATCGGAGTGATTTAAAATAAAAGCTTGACACATAGTGTAGACACTTGGCTATTAATGAAGACCGTTCAAAATCGGAGTGATTTAAAGCTTGACACATAGTGTAGACACTTGACTATTAATTAAGACCGTTCGTTCAATAACAACAACAACAACAACAATACTTTATTTTAAGAGGTTACACAGTTAGCTATATAACTAATCTTCCTGAGGCCCTCATCATAAAAATCAAACAAAATGCAAACATATACATTGCATACATTAGTATAAAAGACAAGTATGATAATAATGTTCAATGCAACAATGATCTATGGATGTCTTTTAGTATTTAATATAATGGGTTGCTGTCTCATCCACGTTTACCCCCACATCTCTCCTGTTTATATTTGAGATCTGAAAAGGATAAAAATATTTATCGCTATTTTACGAAATTTTCCTTGATCTTACTGTCTGATAATTTTCTTTCTCAGCGGAGTCGAATGATATGAAAACGGAGTCGAGTGATATGAAAATTATCGCTAGAAACTAAGGGAGCACGTGGCGTTGCTAATGAAATTGACAACATCGGCATAGGTAAAAATAGCGACAAACAGATTACCATTGGTCATCTCAACGATAATCTATAAATATAAACTAAGGTTAAGGAATTACAGCTGTCAAAGAGAGAGAAGGTTTTTTACTTTCATAATATATTTCCCACTGTAAATGAGAGGAAACTCCAAATGGGGAAACCAAAAGCTGATATATTTTTTTTTTATGACGAAAGTTTCCGATATTGTAAATCGTTACGAAACTTTTGAAAGAAGAAAAGCCGAGAACAATTTAATACAATTTAGCTAAATGGTTAGATTAACTTTTATAGTATTTTAACATGCAAGCACATCGTTTTCTACCTTCTTAATGTTGATGACTTTCAAATAGTTGGTCAGTTTGAACAGAATGGTTTATGTAAAGGCAAAACCTATTCATTGGTTGATATATCTGCAATACATACAAGGTAAGAAAATCCATTTATTTTCGTTTGTGGATTTTTGATATGAAATTCTTCAAAAAGGCACTAAGATATTTAAATAAAAACCAAGTTTTTATATTCTGTTCATAAATACTAATCAAATTTTTATATTCTGGTCGGGATTTTATGGCAAGCCGTTTTACTATTCATTCTAACTTCAAGATATCTCATATAATATATAAGATATCTCATATAACATATAAAATATCTCATATGATATATAAGATATCTTATATAATTCAGTTTTATAAGATATCTTATAAACTTTATAAGATATCTTATATAGTTTATAAGATATCTTATATACTTTATAAGATATCTCATATAAAGTATATAAGTTATCTTATAAAGAAAATTATATGAGATATCTTATAAATGATATAAGATATCTTATATACTTTATAAGATATCTTATATACTTTATAAGATATCTTATATAGTTTACCTGTATATATTATGAAAACCGGTTTTTTCAAAAGTGATTATTTTCTAAGGGTTAAATATTTCGCGGTGGTGTATTGCCATGGCTTTATTTGGACTTGTTTGTTTGCTTTTTGGCCTTGAATGTTTGTCCCTAATATTTTATTAACTATGTATTTACTTTCAGGTATCACAGATCGAATTTATTCGTTCATAGTGTGTTAATTTACGTTTTTGATTGAGTTAAGCCTTCCAATTGATGTTTTATCGTGTGTTTTCTATGTTGTGATGTTATAATATTGTTTCAGAAAAAGGAGAAGGTTTGGTACCATTAAAACGTTTAATCCTGCTGCAAATGTTTGCACCTGTCCTAAGTCAGGAATCTGATGTACAGTAGTTGTCGTTTGTTTATGTAATTTATACGTGTTTCTCGTTTCTCGATTTTAATATAGACTAGACCGTTGGTTTTACCGTTTGAATGGTTTTACACTAGTACTTTTGGGGCCCTTTATAGCTTGTTGTTCGGTGTGAGCCAAGGCTCCGTGTTGAAGGCCGTACATTGACCTATAATGGTTTACTTTTATAAATTGTTATTTGGATGGAGAGTTGTCTCATTGGCACTCACACCACATCTTCCTATATCTATATAAGATATCTTATATACTTTATAAGATATCTCATATAATTTATAAGATATCTCATATAATTTTCTTTATAAGATATCTTATAAACTTTATAAGATATCTTATATATTATATGAGATATCTTATATGTTTTTTGAGATATCTTATATAAAATTATTTATAAGATATCCCTAAAGTTTATAAGATATCTTATATAAATAATTGCATTGAAAATTAAAGTCTCCCTTTAAATCAACCAATCGGCAAAAATTATTATCAAATTAAGTGCGAACTAGTAAACTGGTTTCCTACGTTTGAAATTACTTGTGAAGCAGACAGTTCAGCACAATTAAACATAATTTTTTGCGCCAGAAAAAAAAAGAAGAATATATATATTCAAATGGCAGAAGAAAGATTCAACAGTGTTGTTGGAATCGAGCTGTCGGCTAAAAATAGGGCTTTCTCCAATAACAACATGCCTACACGCCCAAATGGTGACACCGCAGAGACAATCTACCAAAGAACAGTCAGTGTATTTACCCGTAATCGGGAACCAACAGGTGCGGTTTGCCATTGGCATTGCGGATGGTTTTTAACTGTTACTCTTGTAATGCAGTTTTCACCATAAACCACTAGTCCGAAGCCCGATTCTAGTAAAAGTTGATTCGGGCCTCCATAGATTAAAAAGTTTATTGTGAAGCACAGGCACTTGTTTAAAATCATTTTTTGTACGAGTGTGGATAGTAAACCCCCCATTGACAGAAACAAGTACATGTGTTTTGAAGCCTGGGGTATATGGCTTTGGACTCATGATGACAGGAATCTTGACAATACTTTTATCTGTTATCTCTTTAAATGTTATATGCAAAGACTCGACTCCCCGGAGGTGTGAGGGATATTTCCAATTCCTACCTTGCTACTTCGGAAAGTACCTCCTGTATTTGGATGTACATTATACACACTTTTTTACTTTAAAAGATTTTACAAGGGGTGTGCGTAATATCTAGTACTACAGGCCACATTTTTGTCCCCTGCGCAAGGCGTTGTGGGGGGACATAGAAATACTGGGCATCCGTCTGTCTGTCTGACTTGTTAGCGCTCTCACATGTACAATTCTTGCCAGATTTTTATGAAACTTAAATCATAGGTTTATACTGGGACTATTATACTATTAGCATAATAGTCCAAGGTATATATCAGCAATGTCTTGGACGAGTTCGAAAATCAGTGCAGATTAATTATTTTTAAAAGAGTTATGCCCCTTGGAAACATTGATGATATGGAAAATGGCATTGTTAGCACTCTCAGGTGTACAATTCTTGCGAAAAATTTATGAAACTTTTCCCTTGTTTTCAAAGAAACCCATTACATTTGGTTGTAAATGTTATAACCGATTATCTACTAGAAATGATCCAACCAACCAACTTCCCGTTTCAAGATCATAAACGATCATCCGTCCATCACTAGATAAGGGACTAATTGCTTACTTGTGTTTTGACATGGATGCCAGTTGTAACAATTTCAAAATTTTTGTTAGAACTTTTAATTAGGTCTTTCCACTTTTCCGTGGAAAGACCTATTGTATTTGTTCTGATTATTATTTTTTTCTTCTGCCAAATTTTCTTCTCGCGTAAAATTTTTGTTTCGCAATATGTCGCTAAGATATTTCTTATATAGTATCATACAGTTTATGCACTTTTTATTTTCACCCATTGTAAGCCGAACAATTTTCTTTGTAAGAGTTATCTCCCCGAACACTGTTTTCCTTGTGACTGCATCTCCTCCGTAACCGCAAAAGAAACCGACAAATTTATTTTATGAAATTGCTCGTTATATCCTTCGCATGATTTGTCCTATTTTGACCGAAGCGGTATGAACACTCCATATGAGAGTTATTTCCCCTTATGCACTTGATATAAGTGATATGCATTTCTAACTGGTAAACCATAAGTGATAGAGACCTAGGGTCTTTTGATTTGAGGTCCTTGGTCCAAAAAAAAAGAAAATTTGGTCAAGGTCAAAGGTCAAGGTCATATTCTAAATTTTGATTTTAGCTTATTTTCACTTCTTTTCAAAAACCGTATAAGATATCGACAACATATTATTACTAAATTGTTAGTTGCGACATGTCGTAACACATACATTTTGGTTTAAAGGGTGCGCTAACATTAAATTAGAGTTTTCTCCCCTCTTGTATTTAAAAATACGTGTATGGTGATATAACTCATTAACCATATATAATTAAGACCTAGGGTCTTTTGATTTGAGATCCTTGGTTTATGACCTTGAAATTGAGCTCAAGGTCATAGGTTAATTTGACGTTCTAGATTTTGACCTTTGCTTTTACCTCATATGTATACATGATAAAGCCATGGGACTTTTTGCATTAGGTTGCAAGCCATTTGACCTTAGAAAATCCAACCGGAAATGACCTAGTGTAAACCGGAAGTAGTTATTTTTTGTACTTATTTAATATAAAAGCATATAGAACCATATATTTTTGGAATCAGTGTCAAGTAAACATTCAAATTATACCGGAAGTAACATTTTTCAAACCGGCAGTGACAAATTATCTCCCTTATTTAAAAAAAAATGTATAGAAACCATATATTTTTGGAATCAGCGTACAATAAGCTATCATTTGACGCTGGAAATGACATTTTAAACCAAACTTTAATATTTTCATATCAAAATAGATCTTTATGGGTGGAAAGACCTTCAATTGTTCTCTGAACAATTGGTTTTTAATTATTATTTTCTTCCGTCAAATTTTGTTCTCGCGTAAAATTTTTGTTTCGCAAGATGTCGCCTAGATATTTCTTATATAGTATCATACAGTTTATGCGCTTTTTTATTTTCACCCATTCTAAGCCGAACAATTTTCTTTGTAGGAGTTATCTCCCCGAACACTGTTTTCCTTGTGACTACATCTCCTCTGTAACCGTAAAAGAAAGTGACAAATTTATTTTATAAAATTGCTCGTTATATCCTTTAACATGTTCTTGGATTAATTTGCACTTCTCATAAGTGCAAATTGGAACCCACTTTTTAATCGTAGAATCATCAAATTTGGCAATAATGTACCTCCGGGGTAAGTAACACAATACCAATTTTTTTTGTGTGTGGCTCGCCTGGTTCGGCAACTGGGTGAAAACAGTGACAAAATCCTGTAGGATATTTTTTCTCCCTTAGGATATTTAAAATCCTACAGGATTTTATGAAATCCTATAGGATAAAGTCATAATCCCGTAGGATATTTTTATATCCTATGGGATATTTAAATCTATCGGATTTATTTATCCTATAGAAATTTTATCTCCTATGGGATAAAATTAATATCCTACAGGATTTAAAATCCTGTGGGATTTTCCAAAAGTGTTAAATCCGATAGGATTTTTTTATCCTATAGGATTATCTTGAACGACTGTTTTTTAGAAACAAATGTCCCTTAGGATTATTTTTTTCTCCTAAGGGATTTATTTTGTCCTGTGGGATGTTTTCTCTCCCATAGGATATTTTTTCTCCTACCGGATTTTTTTTCCTCCCTTAGGATAAATTTTATCCTGTTGGATACTTTGTTCTCCCTTAGGATAAACTTTGTCCTATATGATTATTTTTTTCTCCCATAGGATTTAATTTGGATACATTTTGTCACCTAAGATGGTTTTGTGAGTTTTGTTGGTATTTTTACAAACGTTTACTATACGACTGTCAATGCAAATAATTGTGTTATCCAGACTAAGAACATCACAAATCAATAGGAAAGATATTAAGACAATAAAAAACTGTTTAGCTTGTATTGTTGGATAGCAGTCTTATATATTTCATAGCGATTCTGAAATGATTTACCTATATCAAATCATTATTTTTGTCATTTTCATTGGTGAATCGTACTAAACAAAATGAATAACATTTCAATATCATATAAAATTATCATTAATGCAATATATACAATGGCTATTTTCGGTAATTTCCGTTGGATGTTGAATGGATTTTTATGCCCCATTTATGGGCATTATGTTTTCTGGTCTGTGCGTCCGTTCGTCCTTTCGTTCGTCCGTTCGTCCGTCCCGCTTCAGGTTAAAGTTTTTGGTCGAGGTAGTTTTTGATGAAGTTGAAGTCCTATCAATTTGAAACTTAGTACACATGTTCCCTATGATATGATCTTTCTAATTTTAATGCCAAATTAGAGATTTTACCGCATTTTCACGGTCCACTGAACATAGAAAATGATAGTGCGGATGGGACACCCGTGTACTATGGACACATTCTTGTTTTTATTGATATTTGCTGGACGTTCAGTGGCAAATATTCCATGCATGTTATTCTTAAAATCTTATAAGGACCAGATCATACGAAAACAGTTAAGTAAATCTCGCCAATAATTATAAATTTAAACAGATTGTAACACAACTTCTAATCAAACAGACCTAGATGCACAGGGTCCTTAAGAATATTCAGATAAATGTTCGTTTTGGTTTTGATTATGTTCATTGCCTGTACTACGTGACACGCAAGTGCAACAAGTCATAAATGTTCTCTATTCAGTCCGATTGATTAATAGATATTGTTTTGTTTGTTTGTCTTAATTCAAAATTGTGCCTGTTAACTTCAATTAATAAAATCGTATTGAAAAGGCCTAATTGTAATATATTTAGAATCAAGTAATGTAGGTTTGAGTGGCTCGCTCAAAACTGGTATAGATGAGATATTTTGGCAAGATTGACATTGAATCGTTTTTAAATTGAAATACAATGTATTACATAGAGATTAATGCATGGCCTTTTCCATATCGGCCCGCGTATCATCCCGAGACCCCCATATCAGTCCGAGACGTAGTCGAGGTGCTGATATGGGTCGATGGATGATACCCGGGCCGATATGGAAAGGCCATGTATTAACCTCTATCATATACTTCAGACAAATGTTTTATGTAAGACATATAAACAAATGAAATAACTAAAACAGTCAAAAAACTTTACAAAGAAGTTAAATTATGCATCCAACATATACACTATAATTGCCCAACAATAGCATCACTACCTCCATGTATATTTATGGTAACATAGATCCTGTAGATCCTGTAAATCCATGATAAGCTATCATCATTTTGAAAATCTTTACCATTGGATTTAGCCATGTTTACATCTGTTTTTCAATGACAGCTGGTTCTGTACAAACAGATTTACCACCGGATCCAATTACCCTTATCGATATGTGTCCGCCATTAATGGACATCACAAAAGTTCCCGTGAAATTTTGACGTCATAATAAAAAAGATCTGACGCCACAATGGAAAAGTAAACAGACGATACCGGAAATACCGGAATTAACTTCCACGATAGGCACTGTTATGGGTTTTTTGCACGAGAGGCCCCTGATATGGGTTATCAGCCGGGTGTGAAATTATGGCTTGTGTACTTTCGTTCATTACACATATGCAAAAGCTATCATTTTAATGCTAAGTATATGATAAATGAAAATAAACACTATTATTTTAGTCTTCCGTCATTTCCTTGACACGTTTTTACTAAGAAATCATCCCTTGGAAATCTATTCTTACATGTCTTAGTTCCATAATTAATTGACACAATCGCATATGATAGATCGTGAACAGTAGATCTAAGAACGAAAGAAAAAAAAAGAAAAAAGAAGTTGACGCCATCACGAGTTGGTTGACCGTTATGGAATAACCGTTTCACAGATGATATCAGATATGTTCCTTATGTCGCAACTACAATACCCTTCCCTTTTCACGAATGTGACCTACCGAATTAGACTATTTACCGGATTTGTAATAACATAAGCAACACGACGGTTGCCACATGTGGAGCAGGATCTGCTTACCCTTCCGGAGCACCTGAGATCACCCCAGTTTTTGGTGGGGTTCGTGTTGTAGTCTTTAGTTTTCTATGTTGTGTCATCTGTACTATTATTTATCTGTTTGTCTTTTATTTTTGGCCATGGCGTTGTCAGTTTATTTTCGATCTATGAGTTTGACTGTCCCTCTGGTATCTTTCGTCCCTCTTTACTGTTTATCCATGTAATGGTTTTCAAAGAGATACCTGAAAAGGTCGTTAAAGTTTCCATAATTATTGAAACGGACACATGGAAATATTACTTTATAGCATTGTAAAAATCTTGCCTTCGTATATTGTTTATATGGAATTATTTATGAGTTTGTTTGATAAACCTTGTTTTGTACGTCCTGTGGCAAATATTTCATGTATGTTCATAACGAGAACACATTAATTATAAATACAATATGTAGGTCTTTTGAGCAAATATAAAAGGTCGACTGAGAGGATGGACACGGAACTTGGAATTCCAATGAAAATTAGGGTATATTGGATAAAACAGAAATTTTGCCTTGCAACAGCTGGTCACACTCAGATCCCTAAATTAATTGCTGCAAGAGAACCTAATGTGCAGAAAGCGTTCGTGCATCAAATTTACTCTGTAGTCGACCATCGTCATTCAAGTGAAGTTTTCAATGACATCAATTGGTAAAATACTTGTTGCTGGCTTAAATAAAAGGGAGAGTTCTTTGAGATTGGATTATTTATTGCACTTTAGTTTTTTGGTATGATATTCTATTTTTCTGGTAGCTTCGCATATCTCGTGGTACTGTTTTTGCCTCTAGTATGAGGACTTTTACCTTGTAAACAAGCACGTTAAAAATCTTTCTCATCGTATCGGTCTAGAACAGGGTTCATATTCATATAACATTTACATATTCTCATCCGGAACATGAATTTGTCGCTGGACATAAGGCATCATCCACATTCATCGTCTACTCTACCGTTAATATATAGTGAAATATTTTTCTTGTTCTAATTTTTATTTCATGTACATGCTTTGATTTCCACTGATTGAGATTATAAAAATGATATGGTTAAACTTTTCATCTACACAACATATTTTTGTGTCTGTTGGAATATCTTCAATGATAGGTAATATTAAATTAGCTCCTTACTTTATTTATACATGGGACGGTTTTTAGCTTGATATTTTGTATAGGGATCCCAGTATTATAAAAAAAAAACTGCATGTTGACTCTTTATGTCGTGATTGTCTATGTTGTTGGGTTGTTGTCTCATCAATATTTACCCTTATCCCTTTTATTCGAACCCAAAGGGTTGACTTGAGTATAGAAATAGTGTCCACTCTTGAATTTTCCCGCTCGACTGTAAACCTAGCTGAAAAGTTACGTCCGTTTGAATACGATTGTACTTGGGCAAGGATAAAAGTCTCTAGAATACAGTTGAACCATAATTAAAACCTTACGGTAGCTATTACCACTCTTACCTATCCTTTTTCAACGGTAGACGACCCCCTTCTTGGTAAGCAGATCCTGCTCACCAAATATAATATATATCTCATTCGATTAAAAAAAATGAAAATGAGTTAACAGGCTATTAGGCCACTTTCAGTAAATGTGTGTGTTTTTTTTAAATCAATGCCTATTGCAGCTTTAATTTCCCGGTTTTGGACAGAATAAAAAAGAAGATGTGGTGCGATTGCCAATGAGACAACTAATACACTATAACTATCCATCAAAGTTCAGATGAAGCTGATGAAAGCAAATATAAAATAGAAGATGTGGTGTGATTGCCAATGAGACACCTCTCCACAAGAGACCAAATGGCATAGAAATTAGCTACTATAGGTGACCGTACGGCCTTCAACAATGAGCAAAGCACATACCGCATAGTCAGCTATAAAAGGCCCAGAAATGACAAATGTAAAACAATTCAAACGAGAAAACCAACGGCCTAATTTATGTACAAAAAATGAACGAAAAACAAATATGTAACACATCAACAAACGAAAACCATGCACTGATTTGGACAGGCACATACATACAGAATGTGGTGAGGTTAAACATGTTAGCGGGATCCCAACCATCCCTCTAACCTAAGACAGTGATGTAGCAGTACAACATAAGGACGAAGTATAAAAATCAGTTGAAAAGGGCTGAACTCATCAGATGGATACAAACTAAAAACACAGAGTGGACGTGGCCTGGTACGTGTACATCGATCCCAACATCAAAGATACAAAAGAGAACAAAAAAGTCTGGATTTGTACTTAAATACCGTCAGATTATCGATATAAACGGAAATAATCAAACAAAAGCAATTTAAATGTTTGAAATTAAGATATTTCACTTGCCTGTTTTTCCCGATCCTATTTTGGACCCCCTGTTTCTAAGCGGTACATGTGTTTAGTTTAAACATATTTTATTTGCTGAATTAAAGCAAAATGAATTAGACACAAGTAAATCATACTTATGAAGTCTTCTCCGTAGTATATTATATGTCTCCGGTGGTATAAATCTTACTTCATGAAATTTAAAATTAGATCTTTTTTTCATTAATAGGCTATCGCAATAAAGATATAAGCCTTATAAAATGATTATTTCAGATTTGCACTCGTTCAAGAAATGTAATACTGGACAATGAAGAGTTTTAATGGCGAAATACATTTTGTAAACAAAATTTGCATGAGTAAGGTGTTTTAATAATGTTCAACTGTTCAATAAAAACGATTAAAGAGTATACAAAATACAGTCTAACTTGCCAAGCTTTCTTTGGTATTCAATTTTACAAAATAGTGATTCTTTTGTACATTTAGAACTTTGAACGCACTAAAGTGTATTGAAATTGGTAGATGGTAAAACAATCAGAGAGAACATTTTATTTATACTTTATCATAATTTCGGTGAAATTGAGGACGAGTTTCATGTTCAGCAATAGGCAAAAGTAGATAAACGCTGTTACAACGGGTTTTTATCCCTTGGGACGCCACATTTTTAATGAACTCGATCTTTATTTTTTTAACATTTTCAAATGAAATAAATTGAATGAAAAATTTTCCGACTTTTGAAGATTTCTCAAATGGTTTCAACTATCAACTATTACAAAGTTGAAACAAAACGAAAAGTTTATTTAACGTTTTGCCAAAACAATATGTTTATTATTTTATGTGTTTATTACCACCCAGCCCTAATCACACTAATCATTTAATATCAAACGACCTTATCTACACGATAATTGGTAGTGAATATGTTCATCGGTCTTGCAAATCCAAAATGTCGGCACGTGTCGATAAAACTTGTAAATAGCTTCTCAAATATTGAATTGATTTTATCAAATCAAAAATATAAGATCAAAATTAAATTTTCTATCGAATGCATACCTATATGTTGTATATCTGTATGTTGAATCCGTACTTTCCGGAACTGTTGTATTGCCTTATCCATGATTGGTGTGGTTATTACATGTGTCAGCCTCTTTTGGCGTTTGAATCCAAAGTAAAAGGATCATAATTTAAAAGCTCTTCGTTTTATTTACAATATATATAGACTTGTCTTTAGTCCCCAAACCTAAGTCAGGTATATCACATGGTGGAGAACCCTAAAATCGAAACAATTGGTACCTGATATATAAAAATGATCATATGAAACATTAAAATGAAGCCTTGAAATAATTGTCAACAGTACAAAGCACGTGGTTTGACTCACCACGTTACGTGAGAGCAGAAAATGGCCGACGATGTATACTTGGACAGAAGTTTAAGCTTAAACAAGCAGGGCCGTATATTATTCATCGCATAAACAGTCCTCATCTTTATTCATTAATGGAACCCAAAACAAACAAAGTTATTCCACAACCAGTTCACATTAACCGTTCTTGTGAATATTTTATGGATCGTGTCATAAGCAAACAAGATACCATGGATAATGCGTCAACAAGTCATGATAATTTGATTAGTGAACAATCTAGCACAAATAACGACGAAGTTCTAGAAGTGCCAAATCTACGGCGATCAACAAGACAGAGACAAAAACCTATTTGCTTTAGAGACGATAATTTTATTACATCAGGCACCGAAACAAGTTCTGCGTCAGACGGGACATTACTAAAAGTGAAAAGATTTTTAGCAAAGAAAAATCATGATGAAAATATTCGTTACCTTGCACATTTAATAGGGGAACCGGCACAAAACGCAATCTGGATCGAAGAAAATCAGTTAGGACCAAAGGCGCGTGCCTTATTGAAGTCAAGACCACCTCCAATTATTCCGTAAATTTTTTTGCTGTGAGATTTATCTCATGCATATCGAAAGTTACAGAACATGATTTACTGTTTGACTATTCTGTTCGAAATTTACCTGAACTGTTTTGAAGATACATTTTATTGATACATTTTATGATTAGTACATGTAGTATATATCATTTATTGCAAACATATGTTGAAAGATGTTTTTTGTTTGTTTGTTACAGAACTGTTATTTTTTTCTTCTTATTTGAATATTACGGCATACAAAGTTTTGAGAAATTTTTTTTTCATTTTAAGAATTTCCATTTGATAAGACTTTCTGTTTCGGCTCATTAATTAAGACAGTCAATTTGTTTAATTGTTAAAAGATTTAAATGAAACAGTTAATTATTTTTTTAAATACACTGAGTGCGAAAACACCGTCAAAGTTCACTGTGTTGAATGATTTTTGTTTTTTGTTGGTCCACATGTACATATGTTGATTAGACTAGATAGGCCAGCTATCTTATTGGATTTATTGTTGTATTTTTAAGTAGTTGAGTTGCTAATGGTTAGTTTTTTTGTATACCTCAGAGGTAGAGATTAAAGTTTTGAAATGGAGTACTGAGATACTCAAATTTACTTGTTAGTAAAGATTAATGAAGATTTGTTTTGGTATGATAACGAACATTATGTATGACTGATTTGATGGAAATCCTAGCATTTAAATTTTCAATCTGTCTGTGCACAGTAAGAAAAGAAATCTGATTTGTGTGTTAGTGGTGCAAGAGATGACTCAGAAATAACTCTGGTTGATAGTCTTGTTCTGCTGAAATTTATTTGTTTCACTTTATTGTTTAATTTAATCGAGAGAATGTGTGTATGATAGGGATGGTATACCGTGAAAGTTGGCGCAATAGTAGATTTTTTTTCTCACAGTGTAACCTATAAATTTTGTTCATTATAAGGTGTATCTAACCATTAGCCGGGAGCAGGGACTCCACTGAATCTAATCTCGTACTGTATATCTTCCACTTTTTTTTTAACAAGCACACTAAAATTCAGTAAAATGATGATATGCTATCCTTTATAAGATTTCGCTACATCATATTTATGTTGAAGTTAAAGAGTAACCAGCATTTGGTCATACGTATGTTGAAGTTATTTACATGTCTGCGAACATGAGAAATATAAAACTAGTAATAGTAAAAGATGATGAAGCTTAAAGGTGCCTGTTATTTTGTATGTTGTATTGTCATATATAAATGAAAACTTGATTTTTGGGGTACGAATTCAACATTTTCGAAAAATATGGAATTTTTCATTTTGGGCGGGATGTTGTATATCTGTATGTTGAATCCGTACTTTCCGGAACTGTTGTATTGCCTTATCCATGATTGGTGTGGTTATTACATGTGTCAGCCTCTTTTGGCGTTTGAATCCAAAGTAAAAGGATCATAATTTAAAAGCTCTTCGTTTTATTTACAATATATATAGACTTGTCTTTAGTCCCCAAACCTAAGTCAGGTATATCACATATAACATGTCCTGAGTGTACTTTTAATGTCCTGAGTGCACCCAGGAAGTCTTGGGCGGTTTGTAGACATACCGATCCTCAATATCTGATCTCGAGTATCTGATGCATATTGGCAAGAGATCATTTATAATCTGATAATATATTAAGCTCGAAAAGTTCATAATTTTAGAATGAAGCTGAGCATCGCAATTGTGTTAAGATAATATTCAATTTTCCTCGGGATGTTCAAATAAACGTTTCAACTTTACTTAGTAGACTATTGTTTTCAATTTTTCTTAAATTTAGAAATAGAGTCGACATTGAGAATTTTGGATCAAGTTTATTCCACTCACGAATTGTAGAAGGAATACACGATTCAGGAAAGTCTGCAAAATGGAATCATAATTCATGACTAAGTCAAAATACAGTATTTAAGGTGCATCTTCAAGGATTTGTATAGTGTCACTATACAAATCCTTGGCATCTTCTAATTCTTTATCTTTAATCTTTACAAATTCTATAGAAATAATAAATTATAACTACCCAATATTTCTCAACCTATAATAAATTTCCACTCTATTAACGGGAAAAAAATGGGCGAAAGAAATTTGTCTATACATGATTTACATATATGATGCGGGAAAAGCCACACATGTTTGATATTAGTAGGATAAAAGTCACAAGAATATCATCCAGTAGTACACGTTAGGAAAAATTCCGTGAAAAAGGTTTAAATATTTTTTAACATCTTCGTATTTTTATTTATACTGCAACTAGTTGTGTTTATTTCCTAAATATAGTAACATAGCTATATTTTGTATAATGTCAATTTCATCATGGAACACTTTCTCCACAATCAGAGGTCCATTAAGGGATGAAAATAAGTTTAACATTTGTGTTACGATTAAAAAGCTATCATTTTATTAATTCAAGTTGCAGTATTAAAACAATATTAGGTCAATGTCAAAAAATATAAACTTTTTGTACTGGCGCAAAACCTAATATTGTATATTTATATTTAATCTCAATTACCAGATTAAAATGTCAAACCTACTTAAACATTGAAGGTGTACGCTTACCACCATGTGTATATGGTATTCGTGTATATACCCAGGAACTGTTAGGTGTGAAAATAAAATAGATATGTGAGAAATATGATTCAATTTTAT
The DNA here is from genome assembly GCA_017311375.1 of Mytilus coruscus. Lineage (NCBI taxonomy): Eukaryota > Metazoa > Mollusca > Bivalvia > Mytilida > Mytilidae > Mytilus > Mytilus coruscus. The sequence goes on from CM029595.1 coordinate 40,917,463, forward strand.
GAGGGTCTGTATGGGGGTCCTTCAACACTGTATTCTATCATTTTTCTGTATAATTTACATACATATGTTCGTCATTCTCTATTTATTATTTTTTTTTCGATTTTCTGTAGTCATTATTTAATTGCCTTTATTCAACACTTTTATCCATTATTCTCTATTCCGTAAACCCCATCCAGACCCTCTTTTTTAATGAACCGTAAGGGAAAAAACCATCTTGAATGTGGCATTAGTTTGAATTTACCTGTACACCAACCAGAGGTGTTCTTTATTATCTTTTGATGTAAATAACAGAGTGTCAGCTAAGATGTGACAAGTGACATGATTACAAGACATCATTTTTTATAGGAACTTATTTTTACAAAAATTTTTTTTGTTTGACTGAATATCTTTTAAAAAACGACTCCGCATAGCAGTGTGTAGAAATACCGCAAAGGACTTAGTTTTATTAGTGCATTACGAACAAATTTGTTGCGCTAACGTCACTTGAACGGTGTTTAAGGAGCACAACTAACATGGAAAAAAGAAGATACAAGCATCTAAACAACTAATTATAATATGAAATTTAGTATCAATAGATATTTTGATTTCAAATGCAGTTAAATGACTTTTAATCAGTGCGTGCCAACCGGGATGTGACACACTATAAAGTACACATTTCAAATCATCGTGTTGAATTAATCCTTGGAACACGAACCCCACCATAAACTATGGGTGCTCTCAGGTGCTCCGATTTGGGAAGCAGATCCTGCTCCACAAATATGATATATATCTCATTCGATTCAAAATTGAAATATATTCTCAAATATTTTGTTTGAATATTGAAATAATTAAAATGGTTTTGGTCATACAGCAACTGGAGTATTTATTATATGACATGCATGAACAATACATATTGCTAATTTGTTAATTTGGCAGTCAATATATAGAGAGAGAGGGCAGTCAAAGATGAAATGGAGCTCAGTTCTGCATTTTTCAACTGTTACAAAATATCATAGTCTTTTATGTAGAGTTACGTTTGAATACCTTCTAGTCTAATTAAGGCTTAGTACAATGTATGACCGCTAAAGTTTACTCAACGTAAATATCATTTTCTAAGACAGTTTTATACTCCATGTATATGTTCACAGAGTTAAAACTTTTGTTTCTTTGCGAATTGGCATGCATGATGAGTGGAGCCCTTTACGACTATTTTTTTTTTTTTTCTTGTCAGGAGAGGGTTTGCGCGACATCAGAATAGTTTAGCACAAATGTTCCTGTTATAGGGGATCGACTTTGATTTATAAACTAGAATTAATAATAACAAATTTTAAAGATCATGTATATTTTTACATTTTCATTTGTCCGATTTTACCGATAAATGGATTCAGTTGGGTTTTTTCGCAGTTTTGATTAACATAATATAGAATAGTACGTATAAAGTGATCAACAGTTTGTCAAACCTTTTTTTGGAATTTGCGAAGCATTTAATGATAAATAGAGTATTTTTGTTTTATTTTCGATTGACCTCATCCATAATTTTATTTATAAACCAAATACAAAATACGTGCTGAAATAACATAATTATACATGCTCAAACTGTATGTAAACACGTGCGTAATAAACTGCTCCAGGTTGAATGATCACGAATTTCAATCGATTACACAGACGGCAATCAATATTGAACGTGGCACGCTCTGCGTGGCACGCGTCGATAAAACATTAAATTCGTAATTTTTAAAGATGTATGATAAAATGTTGAATTATTTATTTTAAAATAGTCTACTTCTATATGTCATGTTCTTTGTGCCAATTATATCATATCTGGTTCCTTGTACTTGCGTCACTTTTATTAAAATTTTCATCAGAATTTTCGACAATTTCGATAGCAAAGACATGAAAGGTGAAGCCGTTTAAAACGTCACGAGTCAAACAGGTGCTTTCTTTATGATGTTCTACGCATGCGAGAACGTACGTATTCTTTAAAATCTAATAGACACAAAAACGTAAAATACGAATCATTCAGTATAAAATTAAACGAGAGACACAAATATATTTCTTACTGAGCAAATTAATTCAAAATTGATAATTCCTGCTTTTTATTAAACACCAATCTGTATATGAATCTGGATTTATTCTAAATTTGTTATCCCTCTTCACTTCTAGAGCAACTTTTAACTTTAAAAGTAGGAGAGGGTCATGATTTGTTTTGTCTGATTAGATGTTTTAAAGTTTTTAATGCTGTTGATCAAATTATTTTCAAATATTTTCACTTTAAGTTATGGGAATAATGTGGATTCAAAACATTTTGTTCACCTCCTGGCCATATTTTTTTTTAGGCATTAAATTGGAGATCACCATATATATCTTTTAGGAAGAAAACACAACTCTATCCCGTGCCTTTTGAAGTTAAATAATCGGTCCCTTATTCTGTGATTCCTGGTTTAACTTTTATTGTTCAGGAATGTTCCCAGAAAATAACTTAGGTGAAGTGAAATTGTAAACTAGATTTCCGTAATCAGGATCCTTGTTAAAATTAAATATTTTATATATTTTTAATATTTGCTTTTCCAACGGATATGATGAATAAATTAAAGTAAATAACTTAAACTGTTAAGACGATACATAGGTGTACACTTATTGGCCCTTTCCTATCTTTAAATATGCGATGTGTGTATTATTCTCTGGCCGGGCCTCTAGAGCACACATGTCAGGTGTGACTGTCAATTCGAATAGACCATAAGATGGATGGTCGAGTTTAATACCACAGTGTAGATACTATTCTGTACGCTATCCGGAAGTCGCGATTTTCGAAGCGAGAACTTTTGGATCATATTTTAAATTTGATGGATATACTGAATTAAACGGTAAGTTGATCATCTGTACATTGCTTAATGATTAATTCAGCTGACATCGATATTCTCAAATGGTTTAGAATTAAATTCAGCACATTCATTATTCGTATGTTTGCCTTAATCAAGAGATTTTCAAGTGCATCACTAAGGAAAATCAGTCGGTGAACCTAAAACAATCTTTTACCCTCTTAGTGTACAAATTAACGTAAACATCAGACTTAATTAACTAAATGAAGTATATTTCAAGTGGTGGTAAAGTTTCAACCAGATCTTTGAAGCCAGAAATAAGAAAATTACACTTGTTTGAATTTCTCACTGTACGATCAGTCTCGCTAGTATATTTTGAAACTGATCAGTCTTTATTTCACTGTATTCTAGTGGTGATTTCAAAGTTATTTACGATACATTAGAAGGTGGCATTTTCTAAATAACACAAATATATTTCAATAAATTCACATCCTGAAAACTTATGTAACATGTTTTAGCTTGATAGGGTGTACTCGACTTACTACATTAAGTATAAGGATGTTTAAATGTTGCTAAAATAAGAGGAAGGTTTGTTGTATATATAAGTTTCAGAAATGTCCTCCGTTATACTTAAAATTGTACAAACACACAGATTTAATTGTTATATAAAAATGCATGTATTTACACACATTCGAGGCCGTACTGTAGCCTATAATTGATCACAGTTCCTTCACTTTGTTTTGGATGTAGAGCTGTCTCTTTGACACTCAATTGTACACCACTTTGTAAAGCGGGGGTTTATAGTGATAATGAAGTCCGTCTTTCCGTTCGTCCGTTGGACCGGTACAATATGTTAATAGTCTTTAAAAATGTAATAGCTAAACAGATAACTGCAACGATACACTATTACAAAGTCCACAAGCGAATCATGTATTGCTTTTTAGGCATTTGATTTTAAATAAGACTGACGGAACAAAAATACAATTATTTTGCCGTCTACAAAAATCATCAGAAATATATTTGTATTGTCTGATGAAAGAAATTACACGTTATAGTTCCCTGGACAGTTCATAATATTACATAGACACGTATATACCTTCAAATTGCCGTTGTTTTTTAAATCACGACTGGTCATACAGTCAAAAAATCTGAAATCGCTTCTAGAATACAGTCATCTCTAGACTGATCGTACAGTAATTTATTTTGGGATCCTCAAGGAAAACATATTTTTTATGGGAAATACGAATATTCTACTTAAATACGAAAAGAATATTGAAACAGTATATATTTAACTGTAAACTGATGCAAATATTTGCAATAAAAGATTATTTGCTTTGTACTACGAGAGCAAAATTGTCCATCGATTTCACTTTTTTCTATCAAGTTGGTGTGATGCACACGTATATTTTATATTCTAATGCATGTTTTTGTTACAGTTACTCATATTTATGATGCTATACATACCTTGAAGATGTTCAAAGCACTTTATAGATATAGGAGTAAACAAATGATGAGAAAAGTCACCGTAGGCAAAACCGTCCTGTTAGCCGGTTGGATTTCATCGCTTCGAAAATCGCGACTTCGGATAGCGTACAGAATAGTATCTACACTGTGAATACACAAAGTTAAAATACACAGTAAGGAGGAGGCAAATACAAATAGATCGCCGTGAAATATTAAATTATATTTAGGGTTTGGTCCGATGATTACCAAATAATGATTTTAAACATGTATTTCATATACATGTAGGATGGTTGAATCCGATGTTATAAAATGATAAATAATGTTCAAATTTATAAATCTAAAGAAGAAGTTATAAAGACCAAAATATTTTTTGTATTTAATTACAATGTGTAGTTTTAAAAGGAAGAAATAATCTTGGAAACAATAATAATTAAGTGTTATAATAAGAGTTTGGCTGTTTACTCGAGAGAAAATAACTTTATGATTAAAAACAGAAGTTTTAAGCACCACTATTAACGTGAACCTCTATACGTAGGACCTCATGGGACGGCATTTTATCATCTACGGGTAACATATATGTAGCTCTGTAGCACCCGGAAATATCAAAGTGAATCACTACCTATACAGAATGTACCATGTCAAAGAAACTCTCTCGATTTTAAAGCATGACCATTCATGATTTAAGAGGGGTCTTAACTTATATCACTTAACTGAGAAAAAAAAACAAATTTATTACATCCCTGAAGTTCATAAAATACTCCCTTACATCGGGTTCAGTTCTTAGTGGACAAGCCGTGTTTTTTTTTTTTAATTTCAATGAATTAATTAAATACATAGTAACAACACCGAAATCAATTTGATAGTCCAAATTGTTTTCTTCAAAATTACATATCCTCATTGACAATTGGTCTGAACATAAATGTGAATTTAGAATACCCTATTATCATGAATAGATACTGAACACCAATACCAGTATATACGTGGAACTTCATTGAGAGTACCTTACCATATACAGGTAATATACATGTAACTCCGCTGTAATACCTGAACATGTCAAAGTAAATCATTACCTATACAGAATATACCATGTCTCAGAAATTATCACGTTTGTAAAGCATCACCAGTCATCTTTTAAGAGGTGTTCTAGATGGGATAAATGGTATAAATTCTTACTTAACTTGAATAACAAATTCGTAAGGTTTCGCGGAACCCAGTGTCTCGCCTACTTTTGCTGTTAATTGCAGGCTCAACAAAATGAGGAAAAAATCAATAAAAATATTCCTTTAGATACTATCTTTTGATTGTAAGAAGCTTCTGTCAAAATTTGGTATAAATCCAGGATAGTTTATGAAATGTTTTAAAACTTTAACTGCAGACTGTATTTAATGTTAACTGGAAGAAAACTAAGTCCATTTATAAGTAAAATACGGATAAACAGGTACAAAATTTTAACAAAATTTCCTTCTAGATACTAGCTTTTGATCATAAACAAGCTTCTGTCCAAGTTTGGTACAAATCCAGGATAGTTTAAGAAAGTTATTAAAATTTTAAAACTTTAACCACAGAGTGAATGTATTGTTTCCTGGCAGAAAAACTAAGTCCATTTATAAGTAAAATACGGAAAAAAGATTTTTTTAACAAATTTACTTTTGGATACTATCTTATGATCATAAACAAGCTTCTGTCCAAGTTTGGTACAAATCCAGGATAGTTTAAGAAAGTTATTAAAATTTTAAAACTTTAACCACAGAGTGAATGTAATGTTTCCTGGCAGAAAAACTAAGTCCATTTACAAGTAAAATACGGAAAAACAGGAATTTTATTTTACAAAATTTACTTCTGGATACTATCTTATGATCATAAACAAGCTTCTGTCCAAGTTTGGTACAAATCCAGGATAGTTTAAGAAAGTTATTAAAATTTTAAAACTTTAACCACAGAGTGAATGTAATGTTTCCTGGCAGAAAAACTAAGTCCATTTACAAGTAAAATACGGAAAAATAGGAATTTTATTTTACAAAATTTACTTCTGGATACTATCTTATGATCATAAACAAGCTTCTGTCCAAGTTTGGTACAAATCCAGGATAGTTTAAGAAAGTTATTAAAATTTCAAAACTTTAACCACAGAGTGAATATTTGTGGACGCCGCCGACGACGACGACGACGACGCCGACGCCGACGGAATGTAGGATCGCTATGTCTCGCTTTTTCGACTAAAGTCGAAGGCTCGACAATAAAATAAGTATTTAGCTTTTTCTATAAATTACACCTAGGAACTTTTTATATTTGTAAATTTACGTTTTTATCTGTAACTTTCGATAAAGGTGTGTTTTTTTTAATTCCCCTTTGGAACAATGCCTTTTATTTTCAGAAAAGTTGCAATCATAAAGTGACTCTCCGATTAAACAATACATACCCCAAGCCCCTCCCAGCCCCACCCGATCCCCAAAAACATGGAAAAAGATGTACAGTAAGAAACATCAAATTCAAATATCACTCTTTTTTTTTGTTTTGTTAACCAGATATATGTATCTCTGAGTTAACATATAAAAATGTGTCCATAATACACGGACTAGCACTTTCTATATTCGTTGGACCGTGAAATTAGGATCAAAACTTTAATTTGGAATCAAATTAGAAAGATCATATTATCATAGGGAAAATGAGTATTTAGTTTCAAGTTGATAGAACTTCAACTTCATCAAAATATACCTTGACCAAACACTTTAACCTGAAGCAGGAAAGACGGACGAACGAACAAACGACCGGACGGACGGACGGACGAAGGAACAAACGAGCGGATGGACGAACCGAACCGACAAACGAACGGACGAACACACGGACGAACCGAACGGACGGACGGATGAACGAACGGACGCACAGAACAGAAAACATAATGTCCTCCTATGGTTGCGTCTAAACAATCCTAAGAACTCCTCAGTGTACTAAGGACCAAAAGGGTGGTATTACATGTAAACAAAATTCATATTATGGTAGAGATTTATATTCCAAATTTTATCGAAAAGATTCACACAAATAAATGAATAAATTGAACAATGTTTAGATTTTGCCGAAAATCGGTGAACCGTAAGACACGTGTCAAATTACATAACTGATAATCTTATTTGCATAAGAATATAATCCAAACATTAAATATGTTTACCATAAAATACTTTGGAATTTAGGATTTATTATTGATTTGCAATCTTTTTTTAATTCAACATCTGAAGTATACATCGTTAATTTACTGATAGAATATAGAAAAATGGTTAGTGTTTTTTTTTTATTGAGAAAAAATGTTTGACCCGAGACCCCCTTCCCCCTTATGATTGGTCAATACCTAAATAGGGGCTATAATTCCCAGACCGAGGCCTAACAGACAACGACCAGCAAACAGTGGATACAACACTTGATATGTATGGAAGACGACGACGTACACAAAATGATTGCGCTGAAAAATTTCGACTACCACATGATACCCTATACATTTCTTTACACACTTGAACTCGTCTAAGCAATATGTTTCTGGACAAAAACGAATTCAGTATATGTTTACTGTACAAACAGACAACAGACAACAAGTGATGGATACAATTCAAGTTTACATTGTTTAATTGATTTTTAAAGCAAAATTTGAATTGGTCGATTGTTGGTTGCTCAACGTCCAGTGGCAAACATTTCATGCATATTCAGGACGAGAAGTCGTTTCAGAAAAAGATTATAAAAATTACATCTCTTGCTCTTAATCAACACATACGGTTCTGGTAAATCAAGAACATTGTAACTTAAGTCTCGGGAGTTATTTGTATATTAAGGCTTTTAAACATACAAACCCACTGTATTTGTTTGCACCTGTTCTAAGTCAGAAACCTGTAGTTCAGTGGTTGCCGTTTATTAGAAACCTGTAGTTCAGTGGTTGCCGTTTGCTAATGTATATTTTATATAAGTATTTCTCGTTTCTCGTTTTTCGTATAGATTAGACCGTTGGTTTTCCTGTTTGAACGGTTGTAAACTAGTCATTTTGAGGCCCTCTACATCCAACATTTTAGGCTCCGTGTTGAAGGGTTTTCTGTGACCTATATTTTTTTTAATAGTCGTCAACTTTTAACAAAATTCCGCGTAAGTGACCATTACTTGGAAATTGAAATAGGTCGATATAAAAAATTCAAAGAGAGCAGTCTGTAAAGTTTGTAAAATTTTCGATGAAGAGGAACACCTTTTCCTGCATTGCCAAATCAACTGTAATTTTAGCACTCATACCACTTAATTTCATATCCATTTTGAGCATAGAATATCAAAGTTTGTTATTGTCGACATTTCTATTCTTTTTTTCTTGATAAAACGTTTAATACATAATCATTTTAACAAACTGACAATATTCTAACTTGAGAGTTGACGCACATCAAAGCCATGCACACAAAAAGTTTATCGGAAGAAAAAAACAAAAACAAAACAAAAGCAATAATAATTAAAAAAAAAGAAAATTTCAGTCACGTATAATATTCTAGACGTCTAACGTGTTGACGAGTCTGTTGTCGGAGTTGCACATAGACCTAGGTGAAAACACACTCTCAGTCTTTAGAACATCTAGTTTTTGGTTTCATAAAGTTTGAGTTATTATCAAATTATGTTGAAGGATTTATTGTTGTATGTTAATGTAAATGTTCAGTTGCAAATACTACATGCATATTTAGGACAAAATCGAAGAAATATAGTAACTGGCAAAACTATTCAGATATTTCCATCTAAAATAAATCTCCCCTAATAAGTTCAAATTGAGTCCTCTACGCAGAAAGAAAATCCCGCACATGGAGAGGGACCTCTTTTGTTCACTTAACAATAATGTATACTAGTTCAGTGAAATGGTTGCTACACTAAACACCAAAATACGCTTTTGAACTTAGATTGAAAAAAAAACAACCAAAAGCACACGAGATTAACAAAGGATAAAGGTTTCTGCTTTGGGGCAGGCGATAAAATGTAATTTATGACTTTTGATATCTCAACCTGGCCCTATTCCTTTAGCAAATGAGGAATAAACAACCATACTGCATTAAACAGAAGAAAACTTAATTCAAAAGAAGTCAGAGTCCGATGTTAGAATAGGTAACAGAAGAAACTACGCAAATTGCAATAATACACATAAAATAACAAAGGACCAGTAGCAGTAACTGAATGCAATCTCCATTCTTGAAGTACAATAATCGGGATTTTGTGTCATTGGTAGTAAAATTACATTTCTTGAACAATGAAATCTGGGGATATTTGGTCAAATAAAATAATACCTTTACTTACTACCAGAACATATGAAAATATTCTCTTTTTTTTGGTTTCATTCTCAAATAAATTTTTCTCCCATAGGATATTTCTTTCTCCCATAGGATTTTTTTTCTCTGTTGATTTGCTTTAATCTCCCATAGGATTTTAATTTTCCTTAGGATTTATTTATAACCCTTAGGATTTTGTTTATCCCACAGGATATTTTTCTGTAATGAAATCCCTTAGGAAGTTTTTTTCCCACAGGATATTTTTCTGTAATGAAATCCTTTAGGATTTTTATTAATCCTATCGGATATTTTTATCCCACGGGATTATTTTGTTAGCTAAATGTCCTATAGGAAAAAAATATCCTGTAGGAAATGCTTTTATTTTTCCTAAGGGATGTTTTTAGTCCTAAGGGATAAAATATATCCTATAGGATATTTTATTCTCTAAGGGTTTTAATCCCTTAGGATTTAAATATCCTGTAGGATATAAAAATATCCTATGGGATTGTGACTTTATCCTATAGGATTGCTCAAAATCCTGTAGGATTTATAAATATCTAAGGAGAAAAAATATCCTACAGGATTTTGTCACTGTTTTACTCCAGTTGCCGAACCAGGCGAGCCGCACAAAAAAAATTTTGTATTGTGTTACCTATCCCCAGAGGTACATTATTGCCAAATTTGATGATTCTACGATTAAAAAGTGTGGTTCCAATTTGCACTTATGAGAAGTGCAAATTAATCCAAGAACATGTTCTTTGCATGATTTGTCTTATTTGACCGAAGCGATATGAATATTCCATATGAGAGTTATTTCCCCTTATGCATGTGATATAAGTGATATGCATTTCTATCTTGTAAACCATAAGTGATAGAGACCTAGGATCTTTTGATTTGAGGTTCTTGATCCAAAAAAAGAAAATTAGGTCAAGGTCATATTTTAAATTTTGATTTTGGCTTATTTTCAATACTTTTCAAAAACCGTATAAGATATCGACAACATATTTCTACTAAATTGTAAGTTGCGACATGTCGTAACACATGAATTTTGGTTGAAAGGGTACGCTAACATTAAATTGGAGTTTTCTCCTCTTATATTAAAAATTAGGCATATAGTAATATAACTCATTAACCATATATAATTAAGACCTATGGTCTTTTGATTTGAAGCCATTGGTTTATGACCTTGAAATTGAACTCAAGGTCATAGGTAAAATTGACGTTCTAGATTTTGACCTTTGCTTTTACCTCATATGTATACATGATAAAGCCATGGGACTTTTTGCATTACGTTGCAAGCCACTTGACCATGAAAAAGCCAACCGAAAGTGACCTGGTGTAAACCGGAAGTAGCTATTTTTTGTACTTATTTAATGTAAAAGTATATTGAACAATATATTTTTGGAATCAGTATCAAGTAAACTGTCAAATAAAACCGGAAGTGACATATTTCAAACCGGAAGTAACAATGTATCTCCCTTATTTAGAAACAAATGTATAGAAATCATATACTTTTGGAATCAGTGTACAATAAGCTATCATTTGACGAGGGATATGATATTTCAAACTAAATTTTCGTAGTTCTATATCAAAATTGTTCTTTATAGTGGAAAGACCTTCAATTGTTCTCTGAACAATTGGTTTTTAATTATTATTGACTTAATTCTGTGGCAAATGATATCAATAATCACCAATTTGAATCGCCAGTTGAAAAATAAAAGAAGAATGTGTCTGCGAACACAGATGCCCCTGATTGCAAAACGAAAAGAGGGGCATAACTGAGGCACAGTGAAAGTGACGCCACCAAAATACGAATTTGATCTGTGTTTGGTGGTAATAAACACTGTGTTAAGATTTGATAAACATTTGGTCAATGGTACTCCAGTTATCCTGCGGAAACCAAAAGCTTGACGGACGGTCATGGGTAACACTTAATGCCCCCGTTACCCAAGATGAGGGCATAAAAATATCGTAAATTGCGACAATAGAAATTCACAGTGCAAACCTGATTTCAACAGCTCTGCACATCATTAAAATCCTGCAAAGTATATTTTAACGAAATGAACTTAAAGAAAATTGAATTGAGCACGTATAGAATACTTAGGTAGGGTTAAATTACCAATAAGAAAATCTGAGTAAATAGTATTGATTTATACATGTCGAAAAATTATTTTAGGACAACCACCAAAGAAGACATGTTTCTTCTATCGAAATTCTCTGATTTCCTTCCACCAACACAGGAACTAGACAGACTGACAAGAAATGTTTTAGGTAAGTTAAGTGGTTCTAAAATTACACTACATCTAACCAGTAAATAAATAAACAATTGAAATAGGACATTGCAACTACTTTAACAAGTTAATAATAGTGTGTAGGCCTGGTGTGCAGCAGAGCATGAGTTTAACCAAAGGTAGTCATTCAAGATTCACAAAAATAGAACTTTGCAGCTTTTCAAATTTTGCGCAGCTTTAAGAGAGGGGAACTGTTCAGCTCAATTAAAGATACAGGATCTTTGTAGGGGCTGATTCATTTTTTCATGTAGAACTGCTAGGTGGCCCCAAAATATTTTTACATTTTTAGTGCCCATCATAAATTTTTGAATGCTTATTTTGAACAAGCACTCGGTGAGTCGTATAAAACCTTCATATATACAAATTTTACATATAAAAAAATGCCTACCTTCTAACTGTAATTTTTAAAAGCATGCTGGGATTGTTTTAGGCCTTTTGGCCCTAACATAATTGGGACAAAATAGGATATCCCCTAAAAACTTCAGTGTTTATGGAAATTCTTAACAGTCCATACATTTGTACATGACTTAATTTAGAATATCAAAGTCATGATCACCTGCATGTTTATCTGGGGCGTGTTTTATTGGTCTCTTCTGTACATCTCCAGAATGTCTTCTGGTGAAGAGTACAAAAAAATGAATCTGGACCTCTTCTGGAGATATTCTGTAGAAGAAGCAATAAAACAAAAATTCAATTTGCCGTCGAATATAGCAGAATTTTTTTATATGTTGGATGACATAAATGAAATTTATGATGATTTATTAGAAAATTAAGATACGTCAGTTCCTATTCGGTAAACATGACTGTAATGGTGTGCTCTGTTTTGGCATTGATGTAATTATACAATAAGTATAAAAACAACGAAAATTGGTTGGAAGAAATCGCTGTGTTCGTGACATTTTTTTCTTTATGCTTTCCTAACTCAATTTTGCTAAACAAATCCGGCTTAAAGCCCTGACCATTTGATTTTCAGGAATAATCTTAAACATTACAAGAATTTGTCAATGTTTGTCTTGTATATGATCGAAAAGAACATCTTGTCTATCAATCGTTATTCAAGTAACCAAACTTGATTATTTTTGTATATATGGTGGCCCTTGAGGAAAATCTGCTGGTTCTAACAATTATTTCTTTTGCAAAATTTTGATGGTCAAAACCTTCGGACTACCACAAGGTATACAAGCTCACGGCGTTTCTCAGACTGTTTATGACTAAATCCGTTGGTTGTGTACTGATTGATACTTTAGTCTGGGAGAACAAGATTTATTTCAGTGTAACGTTTAATTAGCTTTGAACAAACTTTCAGTAACTGCAAATACTCTTATTTCGGTGATTTGTGTTTATTGTCTTAATGTTAGTTGTTTTTTGTGTCTCGTACCGATCTTTTGAGTTAATCTAATTGCAACTGAGTTTTACAGTTTGTTCTTATGTTGTACTGTTACACCACTGTCCCAGTTTAGGGGAGGGTTGAGCGCTCACAAACATGTTTAACCCTGCCATATTCTTGATGTGCCTGTCCTAAGTCAGGAACCTGTAGTTCACTGGTTGTCTGTCAACTCATATTTGATTTTTTGTAAATGTTTTGTAATATAAAATTAGACCGTTAGTTTTCTTGTTTGAATTGGTTTATATTTTTCATGTCGGGGCCTTTTATAGCCGACTATACGGTATGGGTTTTTGTCATTGTTGAAGGCCGTACGCTTGCCTATAATTGCTTACATCCACTTCATTTGAACTTGGGTGGATAGTTGCCTCATTGGCAATCATACTACATCCCCTTATTTTCATAATATATACCTGACTTTTAAACTCGTGTTTTCCTGAACATGAATGAAATATTTGTCACTGGACGTTAAAAATAAGCAACCAACAATCAATCAACTTAAACTTGTGTTAAATAAGGGGAAACCCATTTGATATCTTTCGGGGGTGGGGTGGGGAACAAGAGGATTTTAAATATGAAAAATGTGGCCAGGTAAGAGCTAAAGAAAGGCATGATTAGCGACAGATTAAAATGAATAATAAATCCGTCAAATATCTTCCTGCCCCCTCCCCCTCCCCAGACTATCAAAAAGTCGTCCCCTTACTGTTATTGTCCGTGTAGTTCTTTATATTTATCCAGCTTATCGTCCCTACAAGAATGTCCTACTAAGGCTGTCATACCATAAAAACGTTTATCACACAGATCACATTCTGTTATATATCTGCAATCATACATTTATTAATGTCGTTTAGACTAAGCGATGCCATGTTTGTTGTGTGCCTCTGCCGTCTAAACTACCTATTTACAAGGAAGAGGTAAAAGAGAGCCAGAAGATCTTCCCAATGCAAAAAAAAAAAAAAAAAAACAGAAATGGACCTCTTCTGGCTCACTACCGAAAACAAAAAAAACACGCCCCTGGTGTGTGACAACGGTGTTGATGGGTAACAATTTTTTCCATTGTTTAGACAAAATCCCAATTGATAGTTGGGGGACTCTTTTTATACGACCGCAAATTTTTTTTTGCGTTCGTATAATGCTATCATGTCGTCGGCGGCGGTGTCGTCCGAAGACACATTTGGTTTCTAGACAATAACTTTAGTTTAAGTGAATGGATCTCTATGAAATTTTACCAGAAGATTCAATACCACAAAAGGAAGGTTGGGATTGATTTTGGGGGTTATGGTACCAACAGTTTAGGAATTGCTGGGCCAAAAGCAAGCATTTTTGTAGTTTCCGGACAATAACTTGTGTGTAAGTGTATGGATCTCTCTGAAATTGTACCACAAGGTTCCATATCACAAAGGGAAGTCTGGGATTGAGTTTGGGGGTAATTGCCCCAAACGTTCAGGTATTAGGGGCAAAAAAGGGGCCAAACACAAGCATTTTCTAGTTTCCAGACAATAACTTGTGTTTAAGTGTATTGATCTCTCTAAAATTGTACTACAAGGTTCATACCACAAAGGGAAGGCTGGGATTGAGTAATCACTCCAAGGGAGTGTTCAAAAAAGTTTGGGGGGGATTTTTTTTTCCCAATTGTTTTGGAACAGTATTGTGCAATAGCACAGTATTGCGCAATAGCAAGAAATCTTCAATTGCACAGTATTGCACAATAGAACAGAATTGCGCAATAGCAAGAAATCTTCAATAGCACAGTATTACGCAACAGCACAGTATTGCGCAATAGCAAGAAATCTTCAATTGCACAGTATCGCCCTGATACCTGTTCGCTCAGGGTCCATTCGCCCTGATTTTTATTGTTTTATTGTTGTCTAGATTATTTGAACAGAATATGTCAAAGTTTGTTGAAAAAAATCGCCGAATATTTGTATTGCCACAACCAATTCATTATTTTCCCTTTGATTTGCATAGTAGAATACAGGAATACAATGTATCAATTTTTGCAAGGATTTGTATACTTTCATGATTTACAATTCGTACATCATTGTTTTTACTAATTCCAAGCGGACTAGTTTATCAAAACAAAACGTTGTTTTTATTATTAATCCATCAAAGACAAGTATTACAACAATCGGTGAGAATTATTATGTCACTGAACAATTAATGCTTCAAAACAAGCCATCAACTTTAAAATATTTCCATGTGTTTTCATGAATTTCAAGAATTTATACCATATAAATATCTGAATAAGTTTATTAAACTTTAATGCCCTTGATATTATTCCTTTTGGAAAAAAAAGTAGGAAGAACGAACCCAGGGCGAACGGACTCTATGGTCGAACGAACTCAGGGCGAACGGACCCGATACCGTTTGAAATTAGCAGGGGCCCACTCACCAATTGCCCCTAAAATTTGGTGTGGGCTACTAAAATTTCTGCTTTTCTTGTATAGAACTATATACATGATATATATTGGCTACAAAATTTAAGCTGTGTCTGTGGGCTACCATGCCATATAAAGTTTATTAGATATCTTGAAGTTAGAATGAATAGTAAAACGGCTTGCCATAGGATTCTATGATATATAAGATTTGAAAGCTAGTCTATTTGTTACAACAAAATATTCAATTAGTTCAATAATAAGACAAACATTTACCATAAAAAACAAACTGACAAAATGCATTAATCAGCTAAATGTTTTTAATAAATGAATATCAAAGTTGATACCTCTGTCGTATTAAAACATTAGAATAACATTAAAATGAAGTTCTTATATTACATAAAAAGCTGTTGTATACTGTCTCCATGCATTATTTTGTGCGTAAGCCTCAACGTTTTAAATGTCTGCACACTTTAGACTGTTGCTAATATGACTTGTTTGTATATTGTTCTAGGTCGGTTCTCTATCCCCTTTCAAGCAATTGGTCCTATATATATATACATATTCTCAGCCTGTTATTCATTTAGATGCCCTATAGCTGTTGCCGAAATGGTTCTATAATGGTGGTTTTTATGAGGATTATTGCTATGAAACATCAAAATTATGAAAAGCCTGCTCAGCTATTGAGAATTGTTTTGGCTTCTATTTTTAAAATTGTTGTTGACATTCGCCATTGTGTTTCCTGGATCGAATTTTCTCATTCATTTCCACCTCGACCTGGGTGTTATTTGTGGGACCTATCCCTACTGTTTTCCCTGATTAACATGATACTAGCGGTCTAAAACATTTCTTTAACTCCCTTCTGTCACGCAATAACACGATTTAATAATTTCATATTTTGATTAAAGTTCATAAGTTATCTAGGCCATCCTGTTTCAGGATATCTTTCCATTAGCACAAACCTCAATATGGCTTCCTTTAGTGAAATATTGATTTGTTCCAAGTAGAAACATGATGGATACAGTAAGCCTCTCGTTGAAGGATACCCCCATCTCTTTCTTTTTGGATCAACAAAATAAGGTCGGACACAAAATAAAATTAACAGCTTCTATTTTCATAGTGTATTTCGTTATTACTATATATTAATTAAAAGACAGTTTAATTTTACGTTTGTGGTAATGATGGTTTAGAATCTTAAAATCGCAATTTCACAAAATAGTGTTTTGCAATGTGTGGTTGGTTTAGCTGTTAATATGAAAACGAATGACAAAGTCGGTCAGATATTACAAAAACAAACTGATTAAAGATGTATAATAATTACAAAATTTTCCACAATATAAATAACCGTAATAATTTATTTATACAATTAGCACTTAAGTTAGACAATTCAGGTTGTTCTGTTTAGGTTCTATTGGTTTTAACAGTCGCGAACGTTTTATAACTAGATTGTACCTGATGCAAGTTTAAAATCCATACCATATGTGTTTTAAACTCTCTCTCGGGTTACCCACAATAAGACAATGAGGCCTTTCAGTTAAAAAGATGGCCGATCAAGACAACACGACAGAAATAACTAGATTGTCGGAACGACACGAATGGCCCCGCTCGCAAAAAAAAAAAAAAAAAAAGCCTGAAGCCATTTTTAGGAGTGAAATGAAAGTCCGTATAACTGTTATTTTCAAAGTCCAAATATAAAAAAGAAGATTTGGTATGATTGCCAATGAGACAACTCTTCACAAGAGACCAAATGACACAGAAATTAACAACTATAGGTCACCGAAAGGTCTTCAACAATGAGCAAAGCCCATACCGCATAGTCAGCTATAAAAGGCACCGAAATGACAAATGTAAAACAATTCAAACGAGAAAACTAACGGCCTGATTTATGTACAAAATAATGAACGAAAAACAAATATGATATACAGCAACAAACGACAACCACTGAATTACAGGCTCCTGACTTGGGACAGGCACATACATACAGAATGTGGCGGGGTTAAACATGTGAGCGGGATCCCAACCCTCCCCTAACCTGGGACAGTGGTGTAACAGTACAACATAAGAACGAACTATAAAAATCAGTTGAAAAAGGCTTAATTCATCAGATGGATACAAATAGAAATACATCTAACAAAAACACAGAGTGGACACTAAGTACAGATCTGAGAGTACTCGCAGTTACTGACAGCTAGTTCAAAGCCAATAACAACTAATAAAAAAATCATGCATCTAAGACTAAATTATCAATCAGTACACATCCAACATCCAATGGATTTAGTTTAAAGACGTCATAAACAGTCAGAGAAAAACATGACCTTGTGCAATGCCAAGATACAGGTATTATACACACAGAAGTAGAAGTATACTTAACAACAAAATTATTTTCATTTACCTGTGTATAATATGACGCAGGTTTTTTTTCAAAAGTGATGATTTTCTAATTTTTATTAACTATGTATTTGCATTCAGGTATCACAGATCAAATTTATTCGTTCATTGTGTGTTAATTTACGTTTTTTGATTGAGTTAAGCCTTCCAATTGATATCTTATGGTTTGTCTTTCTATGTTGTGATGTTATACTATTGTTTCAGAAAAAGGGAGAAGGTTTGGTGCCATTAAAACGTTTAATCCCGCTGCAAATGTTTGCACCTGTCCTAAGTCAGGAATCTGATGTACAGTAGTGGTCGTCTGTTTATATAGTTCATACGTGTTTCTCGTTTCTCGTTTTTATATAGATTAGACCGTTGGTTTTCCCGTTTGAATGGTTTTACACTAGTAATTTTTGGGGCCCTTTATAGCTTGCTGTTCGGTGTGAGCCAATGCTATGTGTTGAAGGCCGTACCTTGATCTATAATGGTTTACTTTTATAAATTGTTACTTGGATGGAGAGTTGTCTCATTGGCACTCATACCACATCTTCCTATATCTATCGACATATTGTAGATCCATGAAAGTGCATATGCATATAACAATAATATTTAGTTTGCTTTTAATTTACTGATAACAAAATCAATATTAATACCAACAAAAACAATAATCAAAGATCTAATTAAAGTGTTAAATTGGTAACCTTTTAGAATAAGTTTATTTAAAGAATCGATAAGTTTACCAGGATCGTTTCTAAATTTCCGGGCACGGGAAACAACATCTCCTTATAAATGAAAAGCCCATAATTTCAGCACAAATCAGCGGAGCGGAACCAAATGTGAACGCAATCTGTAACTCATCATAGTAGACTCACATACTAAAAATCAGCTTAATAGGTGAAGGCGTTTAGAAAAAAAGTCCGTATAACTTTTATTTTCACTAAATTTTCAAAGTCCAAAGCCCGTAATTTTGGGAAAAATCAGCGGAGCGGAAAGCACGGTATACTTGATTTGTAACTCATCAAAGTAGACTCACATACTAAAAATCAGCTCAATAGGTATTTAGAAAAAAAGTCCGTATAACTGTTCGTTGCGGAATGACGAAATGACGGAATGACATTAGCTGTCAAGTTCACAGACATATATATATATAAAGAAAAGGAGATGTGGTATGAATGCCAATGAGACAACTATCCACAATAGTTCAAATGACGAAGACGAAAGTAGATATACATGTTCACCGATTTGACTCGAATTCTCATATTTGATTTATAACATACTAAAACGTATATCCAAATTATAAAGTCTAAAATAAACAATTTACGATGCATGGACTCGATAATATGTATCAGCATTTCGTGTGTATTTTAGTCTAGACGCCATCTAGTTAACCATCGAGGTGACCTCCGAAGACTGCCGACGGCCATATACCCGATATAACCATAAATATTGATATACATAGATAGCGAACACGTGCAATTGGATTTTTCTAGGTCTGTTTGATTTCATATTGTAAGTTAAAAAAATACGTAAATCATCGTTTTTACTTGCTTAAGAATGAGTTTTTTTTGGATCGAATCAGTTAACCAAATGATTTATCCTTGTTTCACTTTCAATGTTGACATTCTTTTCCTTTTAATAGTTAAACACGCCTAGTTTATGCGTAACCCATCTCTAATTAAGGGGTTAAATTGAAGGTCACATGCATACGGATTCAATGAGGTCGAATTATTCACTTGCAGGTTTCTTAGCTTATTTTGACAAAATTGAACCAAACTGACTGATAAAATCGAATTATTATTTCACTATTTCACTTTCATTAATGATTGAACAAAACAAAAAAATCATATTTTATTTTTTTTATATCTCGTAGCTAATGCCCCTTCAACAAGTTCTATTTAAAACCTTAACAAAACTTTGGTTATCTCCCTTTCCACAGCATGTAGCAAGTTTTTTTTTAACTAGAGAGAGAGAAATGATAATTATTTGTTGTATGAACGGACGGACAAGATGAATACAATAGTAGGGGTGGGGTATTAATGTTATTGTGTAGCATTTTAATATAATTTTGTTATGTTTTAAGAATATCTGTCTCGTTTCGTCGTGTTTTCTTAGTGTTTTTTTTTTAATCAGGATGGTACAGAATCTATTAAATAATATAGGTATTTACTGTGAAGCTTACATGGTCAAAATTTGGAGTTTATTGTTTTTCTTTTTAGGACACTTTGCTTTAAATCAAGGTTTCGTACATCATCAGTAGCAAGCATACAAAAGATGACAAGTGAATACTATCGATATCAATAAACGCGAAATGCAAATAATATCAATTGTTCATAACAAAAACCTCCAACTTTGTTATAGGGACAAACTGTATGAAGCTATCCTGAATAATTATCGTTTATTCAAAAGGAAAGTTCAGCTTCCTCATGAATCAATCACTTGAAATAGTGATTGTTTCTTTATCATGAAATAAAATTTATCCTACAACTTTCTTTCATGATATCATTTTTTTTATATATTTCAGCTCAAACGTCTAATGTGACACCAACAGTAACTACCGAATCTTATACTACAAACGATGTGATATCAACCAAATCCAGTTCTCTTCTGTCATGTGAATGCAAGTGTAGTTATAGCGGCAGTACAACGGATTCATTAGTCTTGACGACTACACCATTAGCTACTTTAACTGTGAACTTAGATTTTATAGAAGAACTAAAGCTTACTAAAAGCGAATTGTCTTCGGAGCTGCGAAAGAAAATAAGTGCGTCCGATCCTCGCAGCTCTTCGGCTATCATCGGTTACTTCGGAGTAACGTTTTTAATATTTGTAACCAGTTTCATCGTATCTCTCGACTTAATGCCACCACGTAGATTTTGTGTGGGGAAATCAAGGAAGAGAAGTTATCCGAAACAAAGAAGAAAAAAAATTCATTCGACGTTTTTTCGACGTAGAAATTCGCTTACACAAATTTCATAGGAATGCTTCACTTCTGGTTGGATAGTTTTCTTGTTTACTTTCACTTTGATTAATGTTTGTTATAGAATAAATAATAGACTTAAACATTTTGTACTAGTATAATGAAACGCCTACAAGTCCAATTATTGCTCAATATAGATAAACCGCAAATTTGCCCACATATTTTCACCAAAGAATGTCTTAATTATTTTTAAAATACACATCAAGTGGCAAATTGATTCTTATTTCAACTTTTTTCAATGACAGAACGTCGTCTTCTTAATATTTTGTTTGTAATAAATTGAATTTGATGTCTATGCCGAAATTTATAAAAGACTGAAGCATAATAGGGGTGGGAACGCTTGTATTTAAAAAAACGGATGAAAAAAAATCAACAAAACATAATGAACTCTGTTTGGAAAAGTCAACATTTGAAAATCAACTGGCTAAATTATGCTGGAAACTATGAAAAATACATTTATCATGTTTATTGTATCATTTGTTTTGCATTTCACATTATATATTTTCCTGTTTCCTAATATTTGTTTTGTACCCTACCTTGTTATGTTATTCACTGAAAACGTACCATTGAGTAGTATTTTCCCGAATTTGCCGAGTAACGCCGGAATGCCACGCGATAACGTTTCGGAAAGGTATGCGATAATAGCCGGACGCAGTTGATAAATTTTTCAAATCAGCCCGCTTAGCACCATTTCGGAAAATATGGAATTCACGTCAATTTAATGCTATAATTATACTGTTAAAATTATAAGTTATTTACTCTAAGTATATGATAAATTGTTTTATGCCATTTAGAGACAATGCTATGTACTTGTCCTACGAGAATAAAATAGACATGACTTCAATTCTATATTTATTTGGTAAAATATTTCATACTTAACAATAAATAACGAATACAAATAATAAGTAAATAAATACATAAATAAAATAGATTAAAATATTGTATGTTTTCGGTCATTGTCTCACATAATATCAATAATATAATACACTGTTTGATTGACATTTTCCATAGCTTAATTTGAATTGGCAACTATTTCATGGGCAAGCAAGATGAAAACGATGAACCCATTTTTTCCATTTGAATTTACCTTAGAGTTCAGTATTTTTCTTATTCTTTTTTTTCCATTATTGAACAATCTTACACCAGAGGTACAGATATCAAAGATTGTTCAAAACTTTTACCAAGCGTTGTAAATAATATAAGGATTTGTTGCTGAGGTAAGATTTAACTTGCAAGAAAAGAACAGAAAGTGGTATTTAACAATGGCTTTTTATGATAAAATGATATATAAAATAAACTGCTTTTCAAAACTTTTATTTTGGGCTCAGTAGACTTACTGAAGAAGATTATGATTTTACTGCTGTTAAATGTTTACGTCAGATATTTTTAAGGAGGGGGATAAATATCGTTAATTTATTATTCTAACAAGATTAAAAGGTTTATTCTATTTTTAAAATCCATACAAATTCAGTTTAAGCATTGTATAAGATCAAATAATGATAAAAATAAAAACCGACAGAGGGGGTCATTAAGAATACATTAGTCAAAAATACACAATATAGCAAAACGAAACAAGACGAACAGTCAAAAAACATTCCACAAAACACTGCACAGAGAAGATTGAGCAACAATAACCTTAACAATAAGCGGTGATAAAACTCATGTGCTTCTTTTGAGTAATTCATAAGTAGTTCATCTTCACTAGTGGTACCCACCGTGTTGCCCATGTCAAGTAAAAATCCAGTGATACGTCACATTCTATTGAAATTGTCATGTATTTACGCACGAAAAAGCAGTGCCGTACTAAAACACTGATTACTGGTATTATAATTACATCTTTACACTGAGGACTTAAAGTCAGTCTATTAAACATCGTTCATATACATGTATACGAAATAATTTTTAAATTAAGGAAACTATTCCTTTGATTTGGTTCGTGATTTCAAGGTATTTTTCTAAAATAAAAATGATTCTGTTTTTTTAAAATGAGTCAGTTTCTTGGAGGTCTGAATCGATGGCACACAGAAAGTTTCCTTCTGCTCAAATAGATTATTAATGAATGACTTGGTCTTTCAAAATATGAAGTTAGTTGTTTTTAATATCATGCGTTGAAATTCATTGTAAATAGCCTGAATTTATTAATTAATTATGGTAATGATTTTGAATCATTAATGACAATGAAAATGTCAATAATAGAAACAGGAGTTACCCGTCGTTAGTGGCGTTGCGGGTTTTGGAATGTAAAAGGATGGAATATTTCTGAAATAACTGGATCCGAAAATCACATTTTACGACAAACTTGTATAGAACAAGAACAACTAGATTTAATCGGAATCGCGGAGACAAATTTGACAGGAAACGACGAAATTGGAATGGTTGGATATAAGTAGATAGGACAAAACCGCAAATTGTTCAGAAATTGATCAAATTTATAGTGATTTTGTGATTTTATTGAAAGTCGAAATGACGGAAAATTTAAGCTAAAAAGTGATTAAAATGGCATCCGGGTTAATAAACAACAAAACACGACGAATTAAAAAAACGTGGTGGACAGATAAACTCACGCAACTATGGAATAACGTCTGTGTAGCAGAGAAAGCCATGCTTGGAAGTGATTCAAGAAAACGTCAGTGTCGAATGGAATTCATTGATAAAGGAAAACATTCGATCGTGAAACACAGAGGGCGAAACGAACATACTGGAGAAAACAAATGGTTGAAATAGATGACATGAACACCACTAATCATAGCGAATTTTGGAAAAAAAATCGGACGTATTGGTGTTGGTACAGAACGAAGAAAACTTATACCTATGTCGGTTCAATTGCCGGATGGAAGCATAGCCCATGGTCGTGAAGCAGTGGTTACTGAATGGAAACGTTCTTACTCTGTAGTTTATTGAACCCAGAAACTGTCAATTCAGAATACGTAATGGACCAAAGACTTGATACCGAGATTGAAATGAATAATCAAATCACAATCTTTGAAGTATTGAAGAAATACCGGCAGAAATCCTAAAAGTTTACTAAACTATTTACACAAACTTTTCAACAAGTGTTTTTCCAGCGGTGTTATCCCTACAATGTGGACAAAAGGAATTATAAACCCAATCCCGAAATCGTCAACATCAAATCCGAAAGACCCCGTGAGCTACCGAGGTATAACGTTGGTGCCAGTGTGCTATAAACTATACTGTCATATACTTAATAACAGGCTAGAAAAATGGGAGGACGAAAATGACATTCTTCATGACAGTCAAAACGGATTCCGGAAAGGGCTCAGTACAATAGATCACATTAAATCGTTAACATCGATAATCGAGACTAGGAAATTGAAACGTTTATCGACTTTCGTGGCCTTTATTGATTTTCGTAAGGCGTATGACGGGATAAATCGACCGATTTTATTCCAGAAACTATTCGACCTTGGTGTAGGCGGGAATATTTATAACGCTATTTTGTCTCTGTATAAGTCCGTGGAATGCTGTGTTCGCATTAATGGACATCAGACAGACTGGTTTAACGTTCAATGTGGTCTCAAACAAGGCTGTTTATTGTCGCCGTTACTTTTCAACTTATATATAAACGGATTAGCTACATAGATAGATTCACTAGATTTTGGCATTGACATCGATGGGGAGAAAGTGTCAATGTTACTTTATGCCGATGATTAAGTGTTTTTATCAAACACAGAAACAGAACTACAAACATTACTTGATGCATTGGATTTATGGTGTAGCGATAACAAGATGACAATAAACGACAATAAATCAAATATAGTCCACTTTCGACCAAATTCGTTCTCTAGAAGCCAAACAAGCTTTCATTGCGGAAATCTCATTTTACAGACAGTAGAACGTTACACATATTTAGGCTTAGTTTTTACAGAACATTTGGACTTTAACGTCATGGCAAAATATGTTGCAGCAGCAGCTAGTCGAGCACACTTGGTCTTGTAATTTCAAAATACAAGGGACTTGGAGGTTTACCTTTTGGAACTTTTACAAAGCTGTACGACTCCATGGTATGGAGTACTATTAGTTACGGTGCGGCAGTATGGGGATATAAGTCATTCTCGTGTATAAATTCAGTTCAAAACAAAGCAATCCGTTTTTTTTCATGGGAGTTGGTCGTTATACCCCAAACGTTGCAGTTAATGGAGATTCAGGATGGACACCACCATTTGTGAAACAATGGTGGGTAATCATAAACTACTGGAATCGGTCACGATATATGGATGAGAGTAGACTAAATAAGAAAATAAACAACTGGGCAGAGCAGGATTTCAGACGTCATCCGAGTGTGCAAAAACTCAAACTTTAGAATTTATAGTCAATTTGAATCATGTGGGATAGCGAACTTGTTTAATGACACTGACATTGATAAGCAGCACGTTAACAATGCGATACATGTAAAACTTATGTCCGACCTCAAACAGAAATGGAATGAAGATTTGCATAGTGACACTACTAGACGAAATGGACCAGGGGGTAACAAACTACGTACATATAGAACATTTAAACAGGATGTATATACAGAACTTTACCTAGATAAACTTATCATACCATCACACCGAAGAGCTTACTCTCAGTTTCGCTGCGGTGTTGCCCCAATACATGTGGACACAGGACGCTACGAGAGTCTCCCTATAGATCAAAGAACTTGTTTTGTTTGTGACGATAAAATTGAAACGGAGGAGCATGTATTGACTGAATGTCTTTTGTACGGCGATCTTAGAGACGAACTGTATAAGATTTTAAATTTTGAAAACGAAAATTTCAGTCTTTGGCCGAATTCCTTTAAACTTTCATTTATTTTAGCGAATGACAATATTAATGTGATACAAAAATGTGCCAAAACCTGCAAACTTATTTTAGACCGTAGAAAACGTTTTTTATACCGATAATATATGTAAAATGTTTTATGATTTAACTTTTGTTTTATAATAGCTTTTTGAGAATGTGTAAATACTAGTTTCTTTTAAATCCGTCTCTCAAAATTCTTTTTAGATTGGCATTAATATTTTTTAAAAGTTTACTTTTACAATGCGAAATGTGTATACTGTATTATTGATGGTGAGACGTTAATAAATTATTATTGTATTGTATTGTAATGACAACATTTAGTGCAACTCGTAATTAATCACATCCATTGTAATTGTTTTCTCAAAAATCATCTAAATCATTTAAATATCCCATTGTTATTTTTTTCTCTCTCAAAAATCTAGTTTTTAAACAATTATACATATTGACTGAAGTACATTTAATAATTTGTTCGCATTTCGATAACTGTTCTCCTCTTTCGATATTTTGGTTGTGTCTTTTTCTGTTTCCTATAAAACATAAATATAACTTATTTCTTAAAAACTATCTATCAAATATTTGTATGCACTTAAAAGCTAGAGATATGGGAAAACAACTTCAGTTTATGATGTATCCTTTAACCAGATAACTTTTATTCATGTCTTTTTATCAATCTGGAAAGCGTTAACACAAGTACACATTCAGGTGCTATCCTGTGTAACAATTTAGTGATTGTAAAATAAAATTTCCAATGTTTTCTTCTATCCAAAGACATTATTTCGTAAGTGTGAGGAATTCCGGAATCGTTCCTTTGTAAATTAATTTTATACTGAAATGCTCATTTATTACAGATATATACCAGGCTTGTAAATTGGTACGCCAGACGCGCATTTCGTCCACACAAGACTCAGCAGAGGCGCTCGATTCAAAACATTTTGAAGGCCAAACCAAATGCGAATTTGAAGAGCATTAAAAACCGAAAATCCCTAAATTTATCACAGTAAATGTATAAACAGGGAAGAATATACTTCTAGAGTCTCATTTTCCAATGCACAATCCATTGTCCTTTTTGTGCTTACTTTATACACAATCTGTCTGGAATCGGTCAGTCTACAGTGAAAACAATCAATTGACGGGTTTTGAGGGAGGTTTTGACATTTAATCTTAGTTTAATCGTATGGTGACTCAATTATGTTTTTTTTTTTCATTACCTTTGCTTACAAAGCTTTCAAACGTTATTTAAAGCGCTAATAAATTGATTTTGAAAGGTTTCATTTGTTTCATTAGAAGTCCATTACAATGACTTGCTAATGGACTTCAGGTTTTATTCACGAACAAAAACAAACTTACTTTACTGACTCGGTGTATGTTCATATATGACCCTTCACACTTGGAACTTACTTTTCTGTCTTAGAACATGCACAATATCCCTTATATATAGTTTGTAATACCACGCAAGCTGTTATCAGCAGAACCATCATCAATGGAACAAACCATGCCATGTTAGGAGAGAAGCTGAAGAAAGTCTTGTAATATATTTTATCTCGATAGACATTTGTTGCGACATCTTTATCAGGTATCACAATATAAACCAAGGTAGTGTTTTCATTACCCCCACTATCCACTGCATGCACAGTTAGGTTGAAAATGGTTCCAGGTATAATATTTTCAAGTGATTGCTTGCTACTAATGAAACCATCGACAGAAACGCTGAATAAACCATTATTGATATCTTCCTGTGCAAGATGATAAATTATATTTCCTACAAAATTAAATATCATATTTATTTATAAATTAATTAGTCATATGTTTTTTCATGCATATTTCATATCAGTGCCGAGGGACTGAAAACAGATATCTTTCTTCAGCACTGTAATTCTAAAATACGAAGGTAGAAGGTCAAAGCACTTTTTATAAATCATCTCTTAATTTTTTTTAAAGCAACTAGTTCGAACAAACATTTTTTGATACGTTTTGGGTTTTCAAATATCGAGAGTAACATTGAAGAGATATTTACTGTCAAAATGTTCATCTGGTGCAGAAAAATTGTACCGTTAATGTTATTCTTCTATGAAGATCACAAAACAAAATTTATTACGAAAAGGATGTTATTTCAGTATGAAAAAGCTCACCTGACACGAAGGACCTTTTCAATTGTTTTGATAATTATCCGATGTCTTCAAATATTTGACGTATTGTCATATTTTACAAAATATAATGAATTTCTGGAATGTGTTAGTTCCAGTATTTGATGTGGTTCCGTCATTCTTTGATGTGGTTATCACATTACGTGATGAGGTAAAAACATGTGACCATTTGGGAGAAATTACTTCTATTTTTAAATCGATTTCCATCTCGCTTGTTGTATGTGCCTTGGATGAGTGTGGCTCTCCATCGAGTTAAATGTCAAGTGAAACTTCGAGTTCGAGTAAGAATTCAAGCCATAATTTGAATTGACGTTCGAGTGTGAATTGAGTTTTGAATTGAACTTCGAGATTGAGTCACATTTAAAGTTAGAGTTCGAGTTACAATTCAACTTCAACTTTGAATATGAGTCACCTCTTCAGGTAGAGTTCGAGTCAAACTTCGAATTTGGGTCTCATTTAGATAAGGAGTTCGATTTGAATTTCGAGTGATTTGATATGAGTTCGTATTTAAATTTTCTATCGTGGATCCAGTGTTTTCGGTCGGGTTTCGAAAAGGGTGATGAGGGGCATGCATACATTATAGGGGATCGGCAGTCAAGAATGAGAAAAAATACACAAAAAACAAATTTTCCAACGTAAAGCGAATGTCCAGCGCCAAATGGTTCCATCTGCTATTTTTTCAAAATTATTTGCATACAAATAGTTGAGATAAATTTCTTCCAGTGTTACTAAAGAGAGGCGAAAGATACCAAAGTGGTATTCAAACTCATCAGTCGAAAACGAACTGACAATGCCATGGTAAAAAATGAAAAACAACCAAAAGACAAACAATGTTACAGAATACAAAACACAACAAAAATCTAAATAGAAATTAGGAGATGTGGTATGATTGCCAATGAGACAACTATCCACCAGAGTTCAAATGAAGTGCGTGTAAGCAGTTATAGGCAACCGTGCGGTTTTCGACATACCGAATAGTCGGCTATAAAAGGCCCCGACACGAAAAATGTGGAACATTTCAAACGAACAGGCTCCTGACTAGGAAAAGGCACATAAAGAATGTGGCGTGATTAAACATGTTTGTTGGCGCTCAACTCTCCTCTAACCTGGGACAGTGGTGTAACAACACAACATAAGAACAAATTGTAAAACTCAGTTGCAATCGGCTTAACTCAAAAGATCGATACGACGGAGCAATACAAAACCCCACCAAAAAACCGGGGGTGATCTCGGGTGCTTCGGTAGGGTAAGGAGATCCTGCTCCACGTTTGCCACCCGTCGTGTTGTTCATGTAAGTACAAACCCGGTGATGAGTCTAATTCGGTAGGTCACATTCGAGGAAAAGAGGACGGAACTGTGGTTACCACAATTGAAACATATCCATCGTCATCGTCATTCAATATAGTGCGAGTTGTAAAATATCGGAGAACGCAATTTATCCAAACAAAAGGTTGATATCCGTATATGTTCAAATGATCATACATGCTTAATTTTGAGTGAGTTGATTAAAAGTGTCTCATCTGTTGACAATAAAGTACAAGTCATTTGTTTTATGTCAAGCTTTCGACGTTTATGTCGCGGAAGTAAGACACAGCAATTCTTAATTCCGCCGTCGGTGGTTGCGTCGGAGTCGTCAACATTTATGTTCAGTCTATGGTTAAAATGTTTTTCAGACATCAATCATTTTCTCAAATCTTTATGGAATTTTATGAAATTTGGACAGAAGTTTTTTTATGAGTAAAAGACAGTATCCAGAGCAAAATTTTGAAAATATTCATTTTCATTTATCATACTTAACTGACAAAAGGACTTAGGTTTTTGCAGTCAACAACTAGATACAATCCGTGGTTAAAGTTTTTTACACATCAATTTCTTTGTCAAACTTTTTATGAAACTTTGACAGAAGCTTTTTCATGAAAAAGGGATAATGTCTGAAGCAAAATTAGGAAATATCTTTTTTTTTCAATTTTTAATATCTTACTGATAGATGAACTTTGTCCCAAGTCAGGAGCTTGTTATTCAGTGGTTGTCGTTTGGCTGTACATAAATCAGGCAGTTAGGTTTTTCATTTGAACTGTTTTACATTAGTCATTTCGGGGCCTTTTATATCTTGCTATGCGATATAGGTTTTGCTCATTGTTGAAGGCCGTACGGTGACCTATAGTTGTTAACTTCTAAGTCATTTGGTATCTGTTGGAGAGTAGTCTCATTTGCAATCATACCACAACTTCTTATTTTTATATTAATTATCTTGCAGTAAACATTTACCAAATCAAACTTTTTTGACATGATAAATTTGTGAACCTTCATGTATTGTTATAAAACTTTGACATGTTGGACAGAAGCTAATCTTCAAGATCAAGAATAAGCATCTTAGGAAAAAGATAGGCGAAAGATACCAGAAGGACATTCAAACTCATAAGTAGAAAATAAACTGACAACGCTATGGCTAAAAAAGAAAAAGACCAACAGACAAACAATAGTACACAAAACACAACATAGAAAACTAAAGACAGAGCAACACGAACCCCACCAAAAACTGGGGTGATCTTAGGTGCTCTAGAAGGGTAAGCAGATCCTGCTCCACATGTGGGACCCGCCGTGTTGCTCATGTTAGTACAAACCCGGTAATAAGTCTTATTCGATAGGTCACATTCGGGAAAATTGTACGGGATTGTAGTTACGACATTAGGACATATCCGCTATCATCTGTGAAACGGATATTCCATAACGGTCAACCAACTCGTGATGGCGTCCGTAAAACTTACGAAGGGATGATTTCAACTTCACCACTTGGAACTCTTGGTTTAATAGCTTCCTTGTGAGCAGCAACCCTCTATCAAGGAAATCATGATAGGAAATACAAGCCCTGGATTATCGTATCAACGGGGCGATATATACTCTGTATGCAGGCGCTGCTGGAATGTTCTACATAGAAATGGAAAGTTAACAATTGTGAAGCTGAAATCATCTCTTTTGTCGTAAAGTTTTGTTTTCAACTGACCCTCATTGTCAATTTCTAGATGTAAGTCAAGATATGAGGCAGACTTAACTGTATCTGCTGTATCCTTTATCTCAAGTTCGATGGGATAGATGCGTTCAACATAGTCACCAAATTTTAAATTATTTAGTGAGAGAACATCATCTATATAGCGGAAAGTAAAGTTAAAGGATACTGCTTTTCTTTCTTCCTAAGAAGTTCCTGTATGAAGTCAGACTCATATGAATAAATTGGTTTTTATAGGTTATTTTTTTTTTACTGATAAATGGACTTTTAACAATCAACATTGCATTTTTACCCTGACAGCAACAATCCCAGGCGAGACACACGGTTCCGCGGATCCCTTTACAAATATTTTACTATTGTACTTCTTCAATTTGAGAGCTTTGGAAAAAAACGCGACCAAGTGGTGAGGGGACATCCCTTATATCCGAAATATCGTTATTTTTAATACTTTTTCTCATTTTTGTCTGCCGGTCCCCCAAAATGTACGCATGCCCCTCAGTCCCTTTTTCATATGAAATAACTCTGAACAGTAACTCGAACTTTAATTTGAGCTATATGAACTATAATTCGATGGATAGCTACACTCATCCGAGGCACATAAAACAAACGGCATAGAAATCGATGTAAAAATAAAACTAATTTTTTCCAAGTGGTCACGTGGTTTTACCTCATCACGTAATGTGATAACCACATTAAAGAATGACAGAACCACATCATGTAGTGTAAAATAGTCAAATTTTGAAACATCATTATGTAAAGTTAAAACCATATAAAGAATTGACAAATCATTATTACGAAAAAACAAAACAACATCGTGTAATGAAACAACTACATTACCTAACCCACATACACATCAAGTTATGTTAAAACCACATTACCTAATGACACAACCTCATTAAATAATGTTGAAATCATATCAAGTAATGACACAAACACATTAAATAATGTTGAAATCATATTAAGTAATTACAATACCAAATCAAGTAATGCCAAAACCATATCAAGTCATTACGAAACCATATCATTCTATATCAAAACATCATTAAGTAATGATTATACCATATTGAGTAATATCAAAAGATCATTAAGTAATATTAAAAAAATCATTTAGTACTGTCAAAACCATATTATGTAAAGACAAAATATCATCAAGTAATAATAAAACCACATAACGTAATTTCAGAGTACCACGTAAGACAGCTGTGGCGTTCCATAAAATCTGACAAATTAATTTCTTTTGAATATCTAAATGGTGTTATTAGATAGGTATATCAGACTTTCTGATTTTCTAATTGAAGGTGCCTTCAAAAGTGTTATTATCATACACCCTCCGTGGGAAACTTTACAGCATCCTGTCGAATATCAAACATGACAGTCATGCTAAATAATTTGTTAAAAAAATAATCCTCCGAAACCTTTTCTCTTATGAATTGCATCATATAATTAACACACATGGAGAAATGTTTCATAGTAAAATAAATCGTTTGATGTTGTTTACCTCGTCATTTCATTCACACAAATCCTATAGCATTGAAAAAATAGTTACGCCTTATAAATCATTGACATGTTACTAATACTGGAGGGAATATTAGTTGTGTATCTTAAAAACATTTCTACGAATTGTTATTTTCGAGTTTTTCTTGTCACTGATGATAATGGTCGTTACAGGTCAAATTTATTAAAGGGGTTATTTTCGCGATTAGATATAATTGAGAAAAAAAGCCAAAATAAGCCTCAATGTACATGTATTCGAGGAATAATTCTCACTTTACAGTAAAGTGCTTACGACAATCATTTAATGTGTATGCAATTAAGGTTAATATAAAAAAGAAGATGTGGTATGATTGCCAATGAGACAACTGTCCACAAGAGACCAAAATGACACAGAAATTAACATATTTAGGTCACCGTACGGCCTTCAACAATGAGCAAAGCCCATACCGCATAGTCAGCTATAAAAGGCCCCGAAATGACAATGTAAAACAATTCAAACGAGAAAACTAACGGCCTTATTTATGTACAAAATGAACGAAAAACAAATATGTAACACATAAACAAACGACAACCACTGAATTATAGGCTCCTGACTTGGGACAGGCACATACATACATAATGTGGCGGGGTTAAACATGTTAGCGGGATCCCAACCCTCCCCCTAAATTCACTTTAATATATAACCGTTGAACATCTCAGCCAATTTTAAACCGCATCATAACCATGGTGCCTTATTTAAAATTTATATCTGAAGATGCAGTATTCTATATGTAATGCCCAGTTGTTTAAACTACATCCATTAAGCCAAATGTGCGGTACAGGTTTCTTTTGATTGATCAAAAGATGAATTTATGTCATATTGTGCGGTCTTACCGTAGACTCCGATGTCATTATCAGTAGCCTCAACATTTCCAATTGCAGTTCCAACGGACGAAATGCTTGTCACAAAGAAGGTATATTCATTCTGTTGAAAAACCGGTGCATTGTCGTTGTCATCAAGTATTGTAATGTTTAGATATGCAGTATCAATGTACTCGTTGTCTGTAATATGAACCTTACAGATTAACTGAGCAGTTGAACCAATTACGTCTAAGTCATAATCAATGGAATATGACAGAAATCCTGTAGATGAATCGATGTCTAATAGACCCGTTTCTGTTCCGCAATCAACTGAAAACTTGACAGAGTCTCCATCTTCTTCTGTGAACTGGTAGTATGGATTTTGCAGAACAGTTCCACCCTAAAGCAACAGAACGATAAATTAACCATGCATTCTATATCAACACTATGAAGTTAACTGTTTAATAAAAAAATCAAGTGAAAGACAATAATTTCATGTGAAACGTGCGTCTGATATTCCAAATGTAAGCCTGATATCATTGACATGTTTATTTTTACAATAGATATTTGTTATAACGCATCCTGTGTCCCGTTTACATTATATATACACTACATACCCTGTCAGCTTTTACCTTCAAAATGTGTTGTCAATGGTGTTTTCTTAAATTTTGATACTTGGAGTTTATACTTAACTTAAATTGCTGCATCTTTCGAACAAAACATCAAAAGAACGAAATTTAACGTTATAAACAAAACATATACCCAACCCCTAAATAAAATTTAAAAAAAGAAGAAAAACAAACGCCTGAGAAACAATTTTTTCATTATTATAAAGGTTCTAAGCATAATAACTAAAACTGTGTAAGGCCAATTTTCCCTGAGGTTATAACCTTAACTTAGATTTAGTCTTAATATAATATTCGTATGGAAATTTAAACTTAATATTTTAATCATGTTAATATGTTGCACTGGCAAATGCATCGCTCAGCTTTCGATTGTATAAAATATTGACTGTTGAAAGAAGTGTGTGGATTCATAGCATACAAAGCTATTGTTTGAAAGTTTTAATAAATTCGAATTTTAATGTTTTTTTTATTTACTACTATGACAGCAGCGGAAGCCTTTTTCATGTACAAACGATGTATTTATAGTTTACTACTACAATAAATGATTCAGTATGCAAGTCCGTTTTTATGTTTGAACAGAAAAACATATTTTTACACAAAATCTATTTAAAATTTGTTTTCATAGTACCATTACAAACAAAATTTATTACATAAAATACAAATGCTGCTATTTAAAGTTATTCGTGTATTATTCTACATATTCAGAATTGATTTTGCGTCGACTTTTCGATTATGGCACCCTCTTTAAAGAATTCGTATTCATACAATTCATGATAAAAATGACAATTCGTTATTAGAATTCCTTTTGCAAATATACCTTCCTTTGTTTCCATCTCTGTGGGCAAAGAATCACAGAAATAATTTCAAAAACCACCAAGCATGCATTACAATTCTTAAAATCCTTTAAGTATTGATTGAACCAATAAATGTACATTTATCTATATGATTGTTAAAGTATTGCAATTTATTTTACTATACGATATGTGTTTTGTTATATACTGAAGTCCATACGGTGACATATACTTGCTCACATGAAAGTTCGTTGGTGGATAGTTCTGATCGACAATCTTATTTTATCTACTTATCTTTATTAAAAATGCAACTTTGATGCCTTTTGTTACCTCCACCTGAAATTTTTTTTTAAACATTTTAGAAACATTTCCGGTGAATACAAAACGGTGTTACCACAATGTGCAAGTGTTCATTTATGTGATAAACTTTTTCTACTTACACTATTTTCTGTCGCTGAGAATGCATAGTTCTTTTTGGTAAATTTTGGTGGTTCATTGACATTCTGTATATTAAGAGTGATATTTGTGGTGTCTACCATCAGAGTATCTGACCCGGTAATCGTCAGAAGAAAAGTCTTGTAGGGAATAGTCTCGTAATCAATATCTACTAAGGAAGTTATTAATCCACCTGAAATATCATTGAAAATCGGTTAAAGTTTACAAACAACTATGTTCTTTATTGATTGGACATTATCTAACTGGTGTAAGGGAATTTTACATTTAAACATGTCTTCAAAAACGTATAAAAATAATCGTCTCGCCAATAAAGTTTTGTTAATGCTTTATCTTGAAGCTCGAGAGCAGATTTATAATAACTTTATGTCAATCCTTACGAATCGTCCTTAATAAATGGTAACCACACGATAAGCTCTTTGTACCACAACATACATGTTCAATCATGTAATAAATCTTGTTTAAAACAAAATAAGAGTTATTTTAAAAAAAAAATCCCTAATATTACCAAACGAGCCATTTTACCAAGAAAAACCACAAAAATAGAAATCTATTTTGTTAAAGACAGTGATATTTTGAGAAAGAGCCTGATTTGTCATGATGGGGCAATTTATGGACAATTTCTATATCATGGATAGGACCAGGTACTCAATGACGTCAAGCAACAGTACAGCAACGTCAAGCGTTCATTTTCATCCGCGTCAATTTATCGATGAAATGCGCTCGACTTCATTTATACAACCAAACAACTATCACAACGATTTCTACACGGGCTTGCTTGATATTCTTGCTGATAAAGTCAGTATCAAAAACAAAAATTCAATAATTCTAAATATATGGCACAATAGACAGCAAAAGTATTTGAAACTTATCATTAACTTATTGTAATTACCAAAATCGACCTATTAACGAATGTTATATACCTATATGGAGTTATGCCCTTTCAGAACGATAGGTCATTCTTTTGAAGAATCAACCCGGATGATACCAATTTTCAACGAAATGTGCTTCTAGGCATAAAATAATGACCTGTGTACGGTAATTATTTTTCCTTATTAAAATGCAAACTAAAAGATTGTTAAAACGTTTAATTCCTTTATTAGTAATCGTGTGTTGTTGCCAATTGCGGTTTTGCAGCACTATTTTCCATCTTTAATAGTCGTTAAAGGTTTTAGGAGGAAACGATCCTTTCTTCCTTTTTATATTAGACTGAAATACAAACACAAAAAAAACGTCGTTAAGGCATAGTTTAATTTTCGAAACAATTAACCACCAAAGGTGACTGGGGAATAGAAATATGGTCACTCTTGGTCTTTTTTTCGATCGTCAGTAAGAACCTTGCCAGAGTGGAGCATCCGTTTGGCTGTGCGAGTTGTACAAGTACGCAGCCACGTCCAGTCGGAATAGGGAGGTTAAATCCGATGCCTCGTTTAGATTGGGTACCACGCTCTCTCGTTAAGAACTCTTGCAGCAACTCTTTGATGGGTCCGTAGGTGGCCTGTTGCGATGCAAAATTTCTGTTCCTATCCAAAATACCATCATTTTCCAGTGGTAGTCCAAATTTACCCGACCTTCATCCCGTACGACCTCCATTGCAGGACTAACCTATTATATTTATTGTTTTTTTGTTCGTTCTGATGCATGAAATGTTTGTCACTAGAGTTTAACAATTAATCAAACAATCGAAGCAATTAATCTGAAGGTTTTTAATTTATCGCTACAATAAACGGACATTATGTGAGATAAATTTAATAATGCAAAACTATTAATAACACTTTTAAAACAATCCAAGTTGCATCACCTTTATGTGTCGGATTATTAAAAAAAAGTATACAATCTTGTTGATCGACACCGTATTAGAAATCGGACTCTGATCTATCAATGTCCGTTTTTGTTACGTGTACAATACCATTTTGTGCTCTTTGTTCCATTTCGGAAATTTTTACAATGATATATATCTTATTCTTTAACACTATCAATTCAAATATTCTCATTTTCCAAAGGTTAACAGACTGGAAATTTAATTAGGGGGAGGGTGTGTGGTAATATTAACCTGATTCTCATTTTTTTAAGAACATTTTCTTATTGCCAGACACAAGGGAGAAAACAATTATTCTGAATAATCCGTATAAAATTGTTGAAAAATGATTTGCTTTTCTGCGGTAACAACAAAAGAAAAATATAGCACACCTTTTATAAAGTTATGATATAATAAGTTACTTACCAATTAAGTGACATGTTTTTTTCATACCTAATAACAATTCATTTATTTCTTTCTTCATGCATTAAAAGTAACATTTTTATTGTAACTGACAGTAAATACTTACGATGAGTAGTATTTCACATTATAATTGAGCTCTTGGGCGCAGTTACACCAAATCACAATAGACAAGAATATCCCACTTTAATTTGATCGGTAAAATGGGATACAAATATTGCAATTTCTTTGCAGAAAATAATATTTTTTACGGTATATAAGTCAGATAATGCATATTTCAAGGTTTTTCTTGTCGTATGAAACACCTCAGGGTGTCAGGACCGCCCAAAGAAAGACCTCCTTAAAGTCGGTCTTTCATTTGATCAATCCTGACACCCCTCGGTGTGTTATACGACAAGAAAAACCTTAAAGTATGCATTATCTATAACTTAATTTGCTTGAGCAACACGATGAGTACCAAATGTGGAGCAGGAACTGCTTACCATTCCCGAGCAGCACGTTTTTTTAAGGATTATCGTTGTTCAGTCCTTAGTTTTCTGTGTAATGTTTTATTATTGTCTTTCTTATAATTTATTTTTTTTTCTTCATGAATTTACAGGTATTAACATATATTTATCTTGTGGTACAATAAACAAGCAAGTGAAATAAATAAGCATTATAATCATACTATGGTATACCAGTATGAAATCTATGGATTTAATGATAATAACATTTTCATGAATATAATAATGGTAGTAATATAAAAGTACAAGAACATATATGTACATATATATACATATACACACAAATATACACACAAATTTATATGGATTTACACCATTAAAATTTAATCAGTGACCTTAGCCCAGGGGTTCCAGTACAAGTGGTATTCTTCCACACTCAAATTTTTTGAAGAAATATGTTTTTTCTAAAATCAAGTTTTCTTTAATGCAATTTTGAAGTCATTTTATATACGATTTTACATCTTGTATCTAAGATCTGTAAATGAAGTACTTTGTCAGTAAAATAACTTTATTTTTGATAAAATTTAATTTATAATTTTCATAGAGGCCAAAACTGACAATATCCAAATTTAGTGGAATTTCGATATGTTCTATATCAAAAATCCAAGAATTCAGATTGTGCCAAATGTCGGCTACAATATGACAACCCCAAAGTAAATGTTCTATAGATTCTGGCTCTTCCTTGCAAAATGTACATAAATTACAGTTTACAAGGTTCATTTTAAAGAGTAGAGCGTTTGTACCCAAAATATAATAAATAATTCTATATTGAAACCAACATAGCTTAGTGTTTTTTGAAACCTTGGTAACACAAAAGTGTATTTTTCTTTCAATTTTCTACAACCTTATTTAGAATACCTTCCCATTTTTTTTCTGATGCAAAATCTATAGGTATAGTACCTTGGTTTAAAATAGTATACATGTCCTTTGAACCCTTTTTTGACTTAAAGAAAATATTAATATTAAAAGGCATAATAGCTTGTTGTTTTTTCTCTTTTTCAGTGTTGATTCCAATGCATTGCAACCACTTTTTAGTGCTAGTATAAGCCCACAAAACTGTAAGAACGTGGGTTTGAAATTATACATTCTTTCAAAATTTTCATATGTTAATATATTTCCATGTTCATCTGACAGGTCATTTACAGTCCATACCCCAAGGTGTGCCCAATTTGTATAGTAAGCGCTGACATTATAAATTGTAATATGTTCATTATTCCATATAGATGCTGAAATGACTTCCTACTAATGACAAGAACGTCTGAGTTTTGACATTTTTTTCCAGACATTAAAAAAAAAAGTAAAATCACAAAAATACTGAACTCCGAGGAAAATTCAAAAAGGAAAGTCCTCAATCATATGGCAAAATCAAAAGTTCAAACACATCAAACGAATGGATAACAACTGTCATATTCCTGAAAGTTCATTCCAAAATTTTAAAAATTTAATGGTTCCAAAATAAGTCAACTCTGTAAATTTATATTTTGTGTGGAGGTGAATAATTGTATCTATTTAGATTTTGACTTAAATAATCTTCTAACCCAAGTAAGTTTTAACCCTTGTATAAAATTTCTTCTTGACATAGAAGATCCAGCTTTATCTTGTCTGGCTTATCATCCTAAATGAATGAATAAATTTTACTATTAAGTTGGCGAATCATATTATCATCTGGATCTGGGATGGACAGGAACAGGTGATTTAATTTTGATATAATTAGAGACTTTATAATTGTTATTTTTACCAAATGGGTTAAGTGACTGTTTTGACTATTTTTGTAATATATTTTCTATTTCTTGTATTCGAGGAGCATAATTTAGGTTTACCATTCTATCTAAATCAACACAAAGAGTGATAACAAATAGTTTGAAGGTACTGGAACCCCACTTCAATCCCCACTTAACACATATTTTGTCTTGACTATGTTTTTTACTACCTTTCCATATAACGTTTGTTTTTTCTAAGTTAGTTTTCAGTCCTGGTGTATCAGCATAGAATTGTAATATACGGAGGGATGCATCCAGTGATGAAGGCAATCCATCTAAAATAAGTGATGTGTCGTCTGCATATTGAGACAAGATATACTCTGAATCATTTATTGTAATACCCT
This sequence comes from Mytilus coruscus, assembly GCA_017311375.1. NCBI lineage: Eukaryota > Metazoa > Mollusca > Bivalvia > Mytilida > Mytilidae > Mytilus > Mytilus coruscus. The sequence continues at coordinate 40,957,375 of CM029595.1, forward strand.
TTATCTCATCACTATTTCTTACTAAAATGCGAAGTATTTCTGCAAGAAAAGGTAAGGAAACAAAGGATCCCCTTGTCTACAGCCTCTCTCCACACGGAAAAATTCTAACAAACAACAGTTGATAAAATATCATTGTAAAATGTTTTTATGCAGTTCATACTGGAATTTCCAAATTTAAATTTCAAAGAGAAATGCCAATGATATAGAGTCAAAAGTCTTCTCAAAATCAATGAGTAATAATATACCAGGGGTATCATTTTCTTCTGTGAAGTGTAAAATATCATAAATAAGTATACAATTCTGCCCAATAAATCTACCCGTGATGAAGCCTGTTTAATCAGAGTCCATAATTTTGTTTAGAACTGACTTTATCCTCTCAGCTATACAACTAGACGCTAGTTTGTATGTTGAGTTCAAATATGTAATTAGACGCTCATTTTTTAAGAACTGTTTTGACTTGCCTTCTTTTGGAATACATGTGATAACTCCCTGCCTCTGTGTGACAGACATTCCCCCTATTTGATATGCATAATGTATTTACCTCAAGACAAACTTTCCAATGTCTATCCAAAATATTTTGAAAAATTCTGGTTTTGTCCTTTCCTCGTTTTTATTTTATTGGCTATGTACTGACTGCTATTATTATACTTCGAGGTCGAATTAATTCAACTTTTTTCTAAGTTTTAATTTTTTACATTACAGTAAAGTATTCTTGAAAATTGTACCGGTGTCTAAGCACCCTTAATGCCGTATCACTATTTGTCTTATTTCGTACACAGTATACCTGACCATTTGTAACATTTTTAATTTCTTAGAAACACAATGCGCAAAATTAATAAGCTAAGTTTTGACTATTCAATCTTTTGATTCTGATTTGCTGATTTTCAGAAATTATATCAACTACAAAATCATTAGGATAAAAGTCTTATAATTTTGGTGAAGCAAAGATAATAAGTAAAATATGGATATGGACACAAATTGAAATGTACTTAGTTTAACCCCGCCACATTCTGTATGTGCTTGTCCCAAGTCAGGAGCCTGTAACTCAGTGGTTGCCGTTTGTTGCTCTATATCATATTTGTTTTTCCTTCATATTTTGTACATAAATCATGCTGTTAGTTTTCTCGTTTGAATTGTTTTACATTTGTTATTTCGGAACCTTTTATAGCTGTCTATGCGGTATGGGTTTTACTTATTCTTGAAAGCCGTACGGTGACCTATAGTTGTTAATTTCTGTGTCATTTGGTCTCTTGTGGAGAGTTGTCTCATTGGCATTCATACCACATCTTCTTATTCTTATATTGACACTGTATCAAATGGAAATAAAAATGAAAAAAATTATATACGACTTACTTGACGTGTCTACTCCAAAGTAGACAGCACCTTCTGGTGGTGAATACGAAACTAAAAACGTATGAACGTCTAACAAATCTTCATCACTAATTGATGGTTGAAATATAGACGATCCGATACTTATTCCTTCTAAAACAACTTCCGTTTGTATTGAATTTACGAATTTTGGTGGATGGTTGATGTCTGAAAAAGGTACAAAAGTTCAATTGCAACACATTTTCTCGTCCAATTATTCTTAAATCAACATAAAAAGAAAATGGTTTACTCAGTTTTGAGTATTTCCTGTGCTTATTGTCACATTAGGAGAAAAATAATTTGGAAAGCCAAAGGTCAATAAATCCATGTGAAACTATATAACCAAGAAGGATCTAAAACAGGTGCCAACTTCTGAGGATAATTGTTTCTGAGGGAGTTAGTAATTATGTCGCTGTAAAACAAATGACCAATTTTCTACCTTTGTACATATTCCGAAGTAGAGTGCATGAAAGACCTAGTATATTCATGCACTAGTCAAATAATTGTATTTTTATCCAGTGATAATAGATCTTAAAATCTACCATATTGGCTCATTTTATGCGTTTTTTTGTTATAAACTTCAATCAACACTGGTATATAAAATAAATACATTCATCAGTCCCGAGTCATCAGAATGTATTTGAAAGAGGATTGTTGTAATCAAAGAAGCTATTGAACAAAATGGTAACAGTTGAATTAATGTCAGTATCAAAATTTACAATCTTTAATTGTATGTTGTCACAGATAACCATCGATATGAATTGTGGTTAGTTCCTACATGTTTACTTACACATTTTAAATATACAAAGGATGCAACTAAACGAATTTGAAGATTTCACTCTCCCGGAGCACCTGGTTTCCTCTTTTAAGTTTATTTTGTGATGCCCCGTCCTTTTACCTCTGTCATAAAAGAGTACAAAGCACAAAACCACAAATACAATTGATCGTCCACAAAGTACTGTGTAGCCAATAGTTTGTCAGCTAAACCCTTTTTGAATTTCATCATTTTAGTATCTTCTCATAATTCTTTATATATTTAAAAAAAAATCAAAGCAAGAAGATAAAAAGTTGATTATTGGTAAAACAAAAGTTATTTAAGCAGGGTTCTCTATAAGTAGCAACGAATGTTTTCAACCTTACTACTAATTATTATTTAAATTGTAAATTAAGCTACCTCATAACAGCAGTGAAATTTTCCTTTTTGAAGTGAGCTGAAAGTAAGGCAAGATATATTAAGAGAATGAAATATGTAGAATAGATAAACGATAACATTATTTACCTATAATTCGAACAGATAATGTTCGTGAAGTAACAGTGTTCCGACCATCTGATACGCTGATATATAATTCATATCCGATTTCTAACTCAGTCTTAATTGAGCGACTCAATGAAATAGCACCAGCTGAAAATATTTGATTATTATATATTATTCAATTTGTTTAAGCACGACAACCATATTGTGTCATGAATGAACATTTTCAGAAAAACGCGTGGCCAATAATGAAGGAGATGAAGGTATGATTGTTCAGGTTGTTCTTTGATTAGCAGATAAACTCTCAAAGCCAAACAAATTCTTCTCTTTAATTTGTAAATGCATGTAGTTCGTCTTTTTGAAATTGAAATTTTCCCAACAAATCCTAGAATGCTTGACGTCACGAATATTCATATTAAGTACTTCGATTCAGACACGACGTCAATTATATACGAACATAATTTAGTCTGCAAATTTCACCCTTAATGTTCCTTTTGTATTCCGTGTATTCAGTAATTACTGACGATTCTCAAAACAAAACTTCTTTCCTAAACACTTTTACCTATAATTATGTTAAATGAAATTTCTTCTTAGGATCAAAACAGCTATAAACACCTGCTTGATTTTTGTAAGTGCAAATGTAATAAGATAAGACAAAACTTATTTTTTTATCACAAATAATGATTGTTTCATTTTTTCTACATATGTAGTTCTCTCCAGCGTATAAAGCCCTTCCTACTTTGATGAACTAATATAATTTAGGGTTTGTTGCAGCAAACATATAGGGTCAATATGGAAGTGGAAATTATAAGAATGTTTTTGCGGGGAATATTGGTTCAAATTTATACTTAGCTACAACGAAATCCGAGCGAGAAATTTTATGACGGACGTTTAAATCATGGTAAATTCGTTTAAACTGATATTTAGAAAAATCAACATGGTGTATTCTTTATTAACTGTGTTGTCGTAGTTCTTTGCTTTATTCAAAATTAATATTAGTATTCTTAAAACCCACGCTTACGCGTGTAACTTTCTACTATATATTTGAAGATAATACGTCGCAGTCATCAGCCAAATGATCACACAGAATAGATTTTTCGCATAAAACATTCTTCCTTTACTCACATACCTGAATTGGCATCTAATGTAAAACAGGTAATCAAAATTGTCGCTATTTTGCGTAGTTTTCCTTTGATCTTTTTTTGTGATGATTTTTCATATCATGCTACTCGCTTGAGATATAAAATTATCGCTTGTATCTAAGGCCCGTTAGCAAAAGCGTATTTTTTCACAGTCGAGAGACAGAGAATGTATGACGTCATGAGCCTACTACCTACCTAGGAAAACAGCGATACACATATCATCAATGGGATGTTTCTTGGCTACATCTCATCTCTCAGGGCTGTCGCCCTTTGATGAGATTGTAGCTGCAAATCTTTCTCTCGTTTGAAAAACTATCGATAATCTATAGTTATAAGGGTCACCATGCCTAAATTCTGTGTCTGTGTAAATTGGTGTGCTCTCAGTCTAATGTAAGCAAGCGATGGCTTAGCTTAATGCAAAGCGGGTTTGATTTTTTCAAAGACGATTGTCATGTTACTTGTACACAATCATCCCAGCAGCAGTTAACTGCGACCAAGCTTAGCGAAAGGCCATGCGACGTAATCAGTCAAACAAACTTTATTGGATCAACTCGCCAAGGAACGATCGTTCTCATTGGCCAATTCAAACCTTCGACCTCACATAAACTTTCAATGACCGCCGCCCAAGCACACCTGCGAAATTAGAACGCGTGTACTTTAATGATCCAAAATTGAATAGACAACTTTCGAGTTCGATGCATTTCCGTCAAAAACTTTGGTTTTAGTGAACATCATTCGTGCGTTTAGGGGTTTTCGTTCCAATGTTCAGCAAGTGGTTGGAGAACTATGATGCTATATTGCACGAATTATTCGGCAAATTGAATTCTCATAATTGACAATCAGCAGTGCTGTCATTAGGGAATTGTGATTAAGTACCTACGGAACAAACATTATTTCTAGTTTATCCTGCACAATGACGATCACTAAGACGCTTGATGAACGTTAATAGTGCAGGGATACAGGCGATCCCCTCTATCTGGTAAATGACGTCATAAAGGCGCGCATAATTGACGAGTTTTTTCCGGTGAAGGATGAACTCGAAAGTGGTCTATTGACTGATTACGTACAGAATTGTGTACTTGATTATCTCATTGTAATACTACCTTACATCGCATGTAAGATGTATTGATAATATAATTTTGTGCAACAGTCTTAATAAGGTCTTTTTATTTAAATTTTTGAATTTGTTATATACAAAGACTTAACGGTTGTAACGGCGAAATATTGAATCCAACTGTCTCCTCTCAAATAGTTCTGGATAATTATAACCCTTCATATTCCATCGCCAGTTTATCAAAGCCACCTCATCGACCCTAAAACTAGGCTGGATCACTTAGATTTAACCTTTTTTTGTAAATATGAAACTACATAGAAATATAAAAAAAAGTAATTCCAATGACTAGTTATAGATGACAATTTACATTTACATCATTTCATGGCATAATCTAGTATTCTTTAAGACAGGGAGAATTAAGTTTTAGGATTGAACTTCCGAAAGTGTTTTTTTTTTTATCAGTTTACTTCCTTTTGAAAATAAATCCCGAAATTGTCAGTAAATTCAGAGTAGGTAACCATGATTTGTTTAGAGAAAAATGGATATGGCAAAACATTGGCGCGGTGAAAGGAAATGTAACTCCGCCGATATATATATAATAGTTGATGAATTTATAGTTATAATTATTTTTTTTTTGCTGTTCTCAATTGAAAAACCGACACACATTTACATATATTGTAATCCATAACAGACCAAGTATCATGTGCTATCATACCACATCTCCTTATTTTTGTATGCTACAAAGGTTTACCTTTAATTTTATTGTACTTCTATTAATATTGTATCTTTCTCGATAAACTTGTTCTTTGATTTTGGAAACAAAATATTTTCTAGGTGTACTACCAGTATCCTACATATGAATTCGCCAATGGAATATGTTTTAAATCCATAGTCTTGATAACATTGTGTGACTGTCTTATACATTTTAACCACGGCATATAAAAAGTTTAAAATATTTTTTTTAATTTTAGGTTAAAACTACTTTCAGAGTCTTACTTTAAAAGAAATTTGAATGTTTCTTTTAATAATTCAATTTCATTCATAATCAATTGTGTATGTAGATTTTTTTTTATTTGCACAAAACAACACAGGCATAAACATGCTATGTAAAGCTCTATTCTTCCGGTAGGTTCATTTAAGTATGAAATCAAAAGACAAATGTGCATCCAATTAAAATCGAAACGGTACATTTATATTGTTCCTTATAAACAACGACATTACTTTTTTTTATTTTTTTTTCTACACATCAGTTCAAAAGAAAAATCCTCGCCGATGATACATTTCAATCTTTTGTTTTACAAACAATAATGTTTCGACTCCACTATTTGAAAAATCAAGCAACGACACAGCATAACAAAAACATTTACTTAATTCCTTTTAAGTTAGTAGTATCCTAGTAAATTCCATTATCGGTCACCTGATTCACGTGCACTCTACGATTGTTGTTATATTTAAATCTTTCGGCCAATGAAATGAGACGTTAAAATTTGTTTGTTTGTGATACTCCAGAATGTTATCAATGAATTACCAAACGCTAAACTTGACTGCGGTTCAGTGTACACACAATCAAAATGATAGGTGAAACCCATTCACCTATTGAAAATGCAATGCCTGTTATTTTTTAACTGAAGAATTAATTATATAGCCGACCATTATTTCACTGTATCGTTTTCAAATTATTTTTAAAGGTTTTCGTCAATTTGTACAATAGGTTTCTTATATATAATAGTACTAGTAAACCAATTTTGATCTGAACATATCTCAATAGACTGAACAATAAATAAATAAATAATTTTCAGTTTTCCAGTCAATTTTTCACTGCGTAAAATTCAGTACTGTTCAGACTACTTGCTTGCAGTCAATTAAGATCGGTTCAGACTATATATGTTCAGACTTTTGAGTAGTTGTTATTTACCTGTACACATCAACAACATACTGAATTATCCGAAAAGTTACTGTTCTGAATTGACACCAAGCGAATTGTCTGAACAAAACTAAATTTACCGTAGTGGATAAGTTTGGAAATTAACTGAACATGACTGAAAGTTAATTCTTCAGACTTTTCAGATGATGTTAAGATCAAATGATCGTTTAAGACTAATATTCATTTACTACTGTAGGTTATTTGCGTGACCAAGGATGTATCAGAGATTCAATGTATTCAGTTAACATAAAAGTAAAAAAATATTCTCTATTGTTCACCCCGATCATCAAACATTTCAAACAATTACTTAAATAAAGTTGTTTATTGCCCCAAATAGTTGTTACTTATCCTGACAAATGATAACTTTTCTATCTCAATGATGCTTACAACTTATATTTATTGAACTTACTGTTCTGATTGATTGAAAATGGTGGTGTTGCACTGCTGGATGTCATTGTATACTGTACATTGTCATTCTCAGGATCTACACTTGTTATGGTATAAATAACCTGCCCGGCCACTACTGCCTGTGCCGATACGGTGGTTTTAGCTGGAAACATAAAACAGTGATATATTTGAATGAAACCCAGATTTTTGTTATATTGACTTAAATGCTCTGATTTGAAATATACAAATTAAGAATACTTTATTGAATTCGGTTAAAAAGGGAAACAGTTCAATATGCCTTTCATCTTCAGAAAGTCATGTAATTCACTTTTTGAAATAAAAATCACAAAAACTTAAGATACTTAGAGCCTCAACCAAGTAAGGAATATGACGGTTGTTTTCCATTCGTTCCGTTGGTTGATAAAGTCTCAACTTTGATTCTATAAGTTTTTATGGATTCCCATCTTTTTGAAATTACCTTGGAGTTTGGTATTTTTGTAACACTTTTTACGATAGTTTTTTTTTTATGGCATATATTGCCTTTTTAAAATTTTCGGACGGTAATGCTATTCAATTTGTTTTTTATTTGGCCTTTCATCTGTTCTGAATTAAGCGATACTGTTGAGTCTTATGAAGATGAAACGTGCATCTGGCGTACCAAATAATAAGCCTGGTATATCTGATAAGTATTCACAACCACTGGATTGATGGTACTGCTGATGGACGTTTGTCCCCGAGAGTATCACAAACCTTAATGTGTTACAAGCCATAGTGTGCTGGCATAAACAGTTATTGGTATGTTAATTTTCTGTAAATTTATCTTAATCTATGAAATCTTTAATAATACGAAACACTAAGGTTTTTCTACCTGCGGCAAAGACTACCATATTTTTAACAACTTTTCGAAATTTTTAGTTTTGATGGTCTTCAATTTTGTATTTGATTTGGACTTCCGACTTTGATTATTCGAGCTTCACTTGTACCAAGTCAGGAAAATGGCCATTGTTATATTATAGTTCGTTTCTGTTTGTGTTACATTTTAATGTTGTGTTTTTGTTGTGTCGTTCTCCTCTTATATTTGATGCGTTTCCCTCAGTTTTAGTTTGTAACCCGGATTTGTTTTTATCTCTATCGATTTATGAGTTTCGAACAGCGGTATACTACTGTTGCCTTTAATTATGAGTCTTCTGTAGACGAAACACGCATCTGGCTCACCAATTATAAGCCTGTTATCTTTGGTGAGTTTTAATTCAGCGATTATTTTTTTGAACGCACTACTATGGATTCATTATTAATTGTGGGATATCAATTTTCGTGGGTATAGGTAATTCACCTCCTGTCATGTAGATAAAAGAATTGACAAGTAGTATTTCAACCTTTTTTTGTATGCTTGAAGCGGAGATCGATATCCTGAAATATAATACAAATACCTTGAAGATTAGTGAATGATGGAGGCATATTGCGAAGAAGGTATACGTAAAAATATGACGAATCACTTCGCCTCAAGTCTTCACACTCTACGTCTATAGTATATTGCTTTTGGGTGTCGTACACAAAGCCTTGGTTTCCTCTTACAAAGATATCTGTTTCTGTAGGGTAAAAAATTATGTGTCAATTGTACAATGTCGTTTAAAAGGTTACTTCTACATACCAAAAATAAAACAATTACATATTTCTGCAATAATAACTGACTATAAAAAGAAAACAGCTACTACAGTATATAAAAAAGGATTAAAAGCAAACTTTTTTCGTTGAACTAGTACACACTTTTGTTTAGGGGCCAGCTGAAGCCCGCCTACGGGTGCGGGATTTTCTCGCTGTGTTGAAGACCCATTGGTGGCCTTGGGCTGTTTTCTGCTCTTTGGTCGTGTTGTCTCTTTGACACATTCCCCGTTTTCATTCTCAATTTTATTTTTCCATTTTTGTCTGGCTTTTTCGCATTTCCAGTTTACATGAAGTTCATCATAATAGCTTTGCTTACATTGAATAGAGACCAGACAAACATAACGCACACACAACCGTGAATAAGTAATCGAGTCATCAAATTACTAACCCAAAACAACTCTCTTTCGTTATCTGGTTTTGCTGTTTAGTTTATTTGGAATAAATTTTGTTTTGCAAGATTCTATTATTATTTTAAATACAGTGGTGTATTGAAAGTATTGTTTCTTGCGAGGAGAAAAATCAGCTTTACTTTATCAATAGTCTTACCCATTCGTTTCTTTAACACCATGTGACGATACCATAAAACTTTATTCGCATTTTCATAAATGTTAAAATTCACGTAGATATTGCTACAAGCATGTATATATCCATACAAAAGAATGCATTAAATGATTGTAGTATTTTTAAATGTAATTACTTAACTACTTAAATTTCACATGAAAGTTTTAGTAAGATTATGTTTCGACGAAATGAGTGTAAGAGATATATATATTATTTGATACGACATATATCAAGCTCACCAAACTGAGTTGATCCAGACTGTAAAAAATATACAGAGCTCGCTGCTACTAGGGTACATGTAACTGAATCATTGGTTGGGTCGGTAACGGATACCGTATATAAGAGACTCTCTGTTGCAATGCTTTCTGGTATATCGCAGCTCATTGGTAAGTTAACAATGGTTGGTGGCTTAAAATAAGAGGGTTAGTTCAATAGACAGTCGTCATTATTCAGTGAGTTAAATTTCGTCATATATTTAGTGCAATCTATATGTCATGATCTTTGTTTAGCGAAAGCAAAAAAAAATTACTAAATATAGACATATACATTTCCACAATGTAAGTAAAAATCATATTGAATAGTTAAACAAATTTAAAGTATAATCAACCACCAATGGCAAGAACTAAGTCCAAACGTCAAGTATTCAGTATCAAATTCAAAACGAATGGAAAAAAGCACTATAAAGCAGTTTATATTAGATAAAACTATTCGTGAAACAAATATTATCAGAATTTAGCAAACCAAACCCTTGTAGGTAAATAATTCCTATAACGGTTCATTTCTATATTTTGTAGCGGTCTCCTAAAGTTTATCCCACGACAGCCCTCTTTTTGTGTGATGATAAAACCAAAAAGAATTTCGTAATTTTCAAACACACAGGAAAATCTTTAATGAATTTTTAATTACAATTACGTCCAAAACATTGCCTTTATCTGTATAAAAACATGAAACTGTAAAATATGCATTGTATAAAACTGTGTTCAGTGAAACGTAGACTAAGAATTATCAAATTGCTAACTGGCATACCTCATTACGAATGAGATCAACTGTGAGGACATCAGTAACTTTTCTCCTATGATCACCACACTCTATGCCAAGGGAATAAGACGGTGTTATATCGTAATTTAAAACTGTTCCACCTTTCAGGAAGACCCCGTATTCCACTATAAAATATAATTTTATATATTTAGGAGTTAGTTGAAGTATAATTAAACAGATATTTTATAATCAATCAATATTTCATTTGTTTTATTCATATGATTGTCAGCCTTTTCGTATGTTCTTGCACTTTACTTTGGACTTTTTGTCGGTTTTTACTGGTGTTCGTGTTCTTCAGCCTTCAGTTGTCTATGTAGTGTTTTCACTGAACTAGTACACATTTTTGTTTAGGGGCCAGCGGAAGCCCGCCTCAGGGTGCGTGATTTTCTCGCTGTGTTGAAGACCCATTGGTGGCCTTGGGCTGTTTTCTGCTCTTTGGTCGGGTTGTTGTCTCTTTGACACATTCCCCATTTTGAAGACATTTGTTTGTCTTTTCGTCGTTTTTCGTATTTGCCCTGGTTTTGTCCGTTTCTCTTCCCAATTGTGAATTTTGATTGTCCTTTTAGTACTACCGCCTATTTGTGATATAGGTTGATAGATGTCGTGTTATATTATTGAGTTTGTTAATGCGCTATCTTTTCTGGTTAGTATGTGTGCAATGTTCTATCATTTCTGAAAACGATACCCATTCGCTTCGAAAATAAGAAAATCATCATATTTTATTCTTTGTTTTCATCGTTAATAAATTAAACCGTGTTATAACTTGATTTAAGATAACTTGCAAAGAATCGATTTTTATAAAGAAAAAGACATAGCAAATTAACAAGGAAAATGACATAACACCACAGACTAATGTTTGAGGCATTTTGTTCTGAAATTTTTCTTCTAACACTCATGGCTAGATATCTACATTTGGTGCATCAAACTAATATCGATATAATGTAATTTTGTAAACAGTTTCAAGACTAACAAGTAATTACATAAACAGAAACACTCCTCTTAGCTGTATTTGGCAACAACCTGTTGAAATTTTTGGTCCGCAATGAAATACATGTAATTTTATCGTACTTTATTTTGTCTCTTTATCTTTTTTGATTCGAGACTCACTGATAAGTATTTTGTAGACGAAACGCACGTATGGGTTACAAACTTATAAACCCGTTTTCCTTGATGAGTTTTTTTGTCACTACACTAAACGCTAAACAACTTTTATAAAAACCGAAAGGGATATAAGGCCCTTCAAAGAGCAGAATATCCTTCTCAGTATGAAGATATTTCTGGATGCCTTAACATTGTCGTTGTTTCTATAAACTTCAGAGTAATACGATTGCACAACTATTTTTTTCTAACGGCTTTCTACGCATTAATTTATTTGAAAGATGACATTTATTTGGGGGTATCAATGAATATAGAATTTCTGATTATCGTTTTACTAACTTGACATTAACAGTCTTTCAAGGCCATTTTAATAAAGACAAAATATTCGACATTTGTATGTGAAACTATAGACGTATATCTCGGACCTTATTTGTAAGTACATAGCTTGAATTATTTGTACTAGATAGTTTTTGGAATAAACATTCAATTCTTACTTTTGTTTCAGCATTGATCATGTCAATTAATGTCAAATAAAAGTCAAATTCGCACGTTTTGTATTGATGAACGTTTAAAACATTAAAGTATACAAACCTAATGCCGGAGATATTTTACTTAATTCAAATAACGCATTTTGTGAATTTAGTGTGCAAGTGATGATATCTGCTGTATTAACATCTGTAACATTCAATGTGTGTATCAATGTATTGGTCATCAGGTCCTCTGATATACTTTCTGTATATGGCAAGCTGTTTATTACTGGTGGCTACAAAAAGTGTATTGCTAATTAAAATTAGTTAAATCTTAGTCCATTTCAAGAAAACTACATTACAAAGAAATCATGGTTTTCTTAAGTTAATAAAATAACAGACTTTTTAAAAACTTATATTGATAAATTAAATAAATGCTAACAATTGTAGCATGGTCGGAGGGTCATCAATCACCAAATTCGTCTTCGTATATCAACTATACGTAAGAAGGTCGTTATGACCTTTACAGATTTTGAAATCTTGCAGAAAATGCAATTATCCCTTCTCATATGACCTGAGTTAAAAAATAATATTTACCGTATTACGTATCAAATTAATGGTAAAAGTTTCAGTATCACTTCGTCTTTGGTCTTCACACTTTGCTGACAGTGAGTAGGAGTTTGTTGTATCGTAGTCAAGAGTTGTCCCTCCTGTCAGGAAAATTCCATATTCTGTATCAAATACAATTTCATGCATGTAGTTAGTCACAACAAGGTAATCAATGGTAACAATGAATAATATTATTATCAATTATCACAAAATTTATCATGTTTTTAATAAATCGACAGCGAAGAAAGCATGTAACCTTTCTAAATATCAAAAAAACTTTTTTTAGTATAATGTAATTATTAAAGAATACCTTAAGCGTATTCCGTCGACAAAAGACCGCCGGAAGCGTTCTTATCAGAACAGTTGGAAAGTAGTATCAATTACGAAGTTAAAGAGCATTTAAAAAGATCTGAGAAGCTGTATATTATTCATAGCAGTAAATTTACCGAAAATGACATCATCAATTATACTTCATGCCATCACAGAAGCTAACTACTGGGCGCTGGTAATACCCTTGGAGCGAAATGTTTACCAGCAGTGTCAGTGACCCATTGATTAAAAAAAAAATCAAAGTCTACAGACACAAGGTTTATATTTCTGTACACCAAAAGCACGTTTCGTCTGTATGCAACTCATCAGTTGTGCTCAAAACAAAACAGTTGGATGACCAAACGAATTACGAAGTATTTGTTTTTCGTTAGTTGTTTTGTTATAAATTAGGCCGTCAGTTTTCTCAATTGGATAGTTTCATATTTTTCATGTCGGGGCCTTTCATAGCCGACTATAAGGAATGGGTTTGTCTCATTGTTGAAGGCCGTACGGTTGCCTGTAATTGTTTACATCTACTTCATTTGAACTTTGGTGGATAGTTGTCTCATTAGCAATCATACCACATCTCCTTATTTTTATAAATACATTCCAACAAGTTGTTCTGAATCTACATGTACCATAGGATGTCAATGCCTTGGGGTAAAAAACCCGCGGTGTTAATATCTTATGAAAAATTGAGGTAGGAAAGACAGTAGCTTAATAGGAATGCGTTTCAGTTTAATCGAAATTTCTTTCAGTATTTTATTGCGACGTTGCTAGTGGGAATAAGATTGTTTTTGATTTGTGAAACCCCGCCAAATAATCGTTGTGAACAATTTAAGCGGTGTGAAGTACTGATAATCACAGATATTACAGTTACTGCTTTGCAACTTAACAATATTAATGAAATGATGCAAACGCCGAAGACATATAAATAGTTTGATGAAGACTTTTTATTAAAGATTGATATGCACCTTTTTATTTATATTTTAAATTCGTGATTTCGTCTGTTATCATTGCGAATTCTGTCTATTAAAATTTAATGTTTCAATTAACATAGTACGTATTCAATATTATTGATGTGTCATTTTAGTTTACTGTTCATAAAACTTAATAATCATTCGAAATACTAAGCACCACTGATTAATCTTAAGAAGACAAAACGTGCATGTAGCAAATCATAATTGAAAAAATACAAACCAACGTTCAAAGGAGGTATGAGTGAAACATCAAATATATCACTGATAGGGTTGAGAGTACATGAAACTGAATCTCCTTCAAAGTCAGTTATATTGATTGTATGTAGTAAGGTGTTGGTATTGACGTCTTCAAGGAAGCTTACAGAATCCGGCAAGCTATTGATAACAGGAGCCTATAATAATTCAAAACAGATTTTGTTAGGAAGGAAGGGAAAGAAATGCTAATCCTAATAATGTTTATTCAGGTAAAGGCAGTCTATACAAATACATTATAAGATTTTGAACAGATATATCATGTTAAGGAGGGGTATTTGCGAAAAATACCTGTCTTTCGCGAGCCGTAAGTCGAGGGAAATTCATTCTCAAGACTGGTATTTTTCGCAAATACTCCTCAAGAACATGCTATATCTGTTTAATTACACCGAATGTTAACGTTCAAAAACGCATTGATGATCGTGACGTTACAAGCGTCCAGTCGGATAGAGTATTTTTTGGCAAATACCACGGCAGAGAGGGTAAAAAAGGCTTTTTGAATATACCCCGGCGGCGTTAAAAAATGAACGATATTCATTTGATAACAGTAAATTGGTGAAAAACACACTGGCTATCAACCAATCAAAACCCAGGATTCTTACATGAGGTGTAATTAAGAAACATAGCCAACTAGACATGTTACGAAATGGTATATACTCGACGCTGAGGTTGACAAATTAGACTTTAAATGCGGTTATCGTATCAAAACACAAAAGTGATTTAAAGATTTAAATTACCTGTGTACCAATTGAATATAGGTCTTGTGTTTTAACTGCATAGTACTGATGTCCACGTATATTTGTTCCTTATAAAAGACGTCCCTTTGATCTCTTTATTATGGACAAAAAGTCCATAACAATAATTCCTTGAGGAATAAAAATGATGAATCCCATTATTTTTCTTTCTTTTGGAACACTAACAGGAGGCAAGAGTATTGCAGAAAGGATATAAAATAAAGAGAGAAACAACCCCTACCCCGCCCCCACCCCACCCCCACCCCCAACCACCACCACCAACCCTTTATAAATTAAATCAATATTTATTTGCTACTTTTAATTTTTCGAAGTTTTCGAAATCAGCAGCGACGGATCATTTAACTTAACGGGGTGTTTTCCGGAGGTCAGAAATTTTGGACGTGTTGCAAGCAATGCAGAACAGACTTATTTCATTTCGGGCGCGCGGAGGAGCAGGCGAGTGGGAGAAGAGGGTAACTGTTTTGAGGAATAAACTCCTAACCTAGGAGCTTCTAAACTTTGTACAATGCCGCGGTATTTATATTCATAGAAAATATGCAACTCCTTTTATGGGCTCATTTTGGATATAGTTTGCCTTTTTTTCAGAGTTTGAACCTTCGTGAATTTTTGGCAATTGTACACACATGTATCATGCATATGACCACGATGATACCTGTATAGCCCTGCTTGCCCTTTTAAGACCTTGAGAATGATTTTATGATAAAATCATAATCTGGTAATGCCTACTGAGGAAAAGCTTAATTTCCCTTATATTATTTTCATGTAAAATGTTACTTGTTCGACCCAACGAAATGAGAATCTTTAGTAAAAGACATCCTATACATATTCATGCACAGTTTTAAAACATTTCGAATTGTAATTTCTTGGGTATGAAATTGTCTCACCAGTTTGATCAGCCTTTCAAGCAGTCCGAACAGTCTAAGGCATGTTCTTTCTTTGTTTATTTCTTTAACTTTAACGTTAACTAAGTCTTAGGAAAAGAAAGTTTAAACTTAAATTGTAATTCCTCATGTAAGGGTTCTATGTCAAATGTGACTCGTTTTTCGCCTGTTCGACATCTTTATACATATTTCAGCATATTTCTCTTTGAGGTTTCTGTTCATGCTTCAATTAAGTGCACAAGTACATGCTTAGATACCAATTCTTTGTGAAATCTATACACTAAATTTGTCTTAGTCGACCGTAGAAAAATTGCGACAACTACGTGGCTGTTGGCATAAAATGCCCTCAGCGTAAGGGACAATTTATAGCAATTGTCATGACATTTACAGACCACATACGGAGCCTCGGGGACAATTTTATTCCAGAAACCGGCATTGCATACATACGCATGTTTTTGTGGACAATATATAGGAATCATGTACATTATTTTTGTAAAATTCACACGCAGTAATTTCATAGGTCTGCCTTCAATTGAACAGGTATGGAATTAGATTTTCAACCAGGTTTTTGTCATTTTAGGTAATGAAATATACCACATGTAGTTCTCCGCTCGTTTCCTGTAAAGGCGTCGTAAACATTGAGCTACATGTAGACCAAGAGCAGAAAGAATATAATGTACAAAGTACCTTGCTATTATCGTTCGGGTGTCGTTTATATGTGGAACACGCTATTTGCCGCTTAAAAACTTTAAAACTCAAAATCAACCAGACCATACTGTGGAGCTTTATGCGGGTTTAGTAGAGATCGATTGATTGTTGTTTGCTGTTCGTCCAGTGACAAATATTTCATGCATTTTCAGGACGAGGTTAAGTAGTGGAGTATCAGATTGATAATTATGCTCGAAGAACACAAAAACAAGCTGGCTTATTATGTGATTTTTTTTTCAAATCTAGAAGTGCACATGAATTACAATCAATTAACCCCCTCCCCCGCACACACGTACACCGTTCCCGTCCTATAATCATGCGCAATGATATCAAAAAATAATCTTTTTAAATTCACATGATTTCAAACGAACGAAAGAAGTGTGTAGGATACCTACTTAACACGCGCAAATTGAATTTTACCTGTTTTAATCGATAATCAATGTTTTGAAACAGTCCCACATTTAAAGTCTAATTTGTCAACCTCAGCGTCGAGAATATACCTTTTCGTAACACGTCTACTAAAACCTTAAGATATATCAATGGTTGTGATTATATGTATATTTAAATGCCTTAACCCAAGGATTACCCATGAAAGCAAAAAAGCTTATTTCCGATGGGGTCCTTATAGTGTGGATAATGAAATAACGGTAAACGGTTAACAGTTTTTTTGCATTGTTAATTTAAGTTTGTTGATGTTATGTATAAGTGCGACATTTTTTGAAAAAAAAAATGATCACAATGCTTAGTTTAATCACACCAAAAGACATGCCAGATATATTTGGTCATGATAAATAAATTTTTTAAGTTTCCATTATTCTCTTCTAAAAGATGATTCCTTATTTTGTTTTTGGAGAAAAAAAATGCAAAACTACTCATCTGATTAAGACCGCATTTTTGTAGATATGTAAAGAAGTTATAACTAATACAAATTACCTGATTGGGTATAATACTGATTGTCAATACGCCATCTACAGTGTCATCGTCATCATCACATCTTACAGTTAGTGTGTAAGAAGGGTTATTATCATAATTCAATGTCACACCAGGGTCCATGAACACGCCATTATCTGAAGAAGAAAAATGTTGAAGGATTTGTACAAGATATTCCCCTAAAGGAAGGGTTGATTGAAGTCAGTTATGTCTTTCTAATAATCAAAGCCCAAATCTAAAACTATTTTCTTTATATTGTCGTAGAATCAAAGAGTAACTTATGTTTTAATGTTTCTAATAATCAACGCCAAACTCTAAAAATATATTTTATCTTAATAGATACGATGGATTTTTCTAATAGTGTCATTTCTATAAACTAAAAGCAATATGTGTAATAAAAAATATCTTAAAAGAGTTTTGCATCTTATTTGATCCTGACAAATCTGCTTAAATTTTTCAAAAAATAGGCATTTTAAAAGTGCTGTCAATACATTGTAAAATAAACTGTATAGTCGTTAATTTGACTATGAACTGTTTTTTCGACATTGCATTGCAAGGGTTTCATCTTATCTTGAGAATACAATAAGTCAATTGGATGATTCGAAATCTCATTAATATTACTTTAATTATTTATTTAAGAAATGTTTGGCTTAAAGTGCTATGATTCTTAATGTATCCGACATCTTTCTCTATATGACTAAATCTTGTCCATTGTATATCTCACTTCTGGCAAAGTATGTCTAGAGGTGTCTTTAACAATATGATATTAACAATATGTCAATCTCTGAATCGCATCGAGTATAAAAAGGTTGTGAATAAATTCAATTGACTTTTAAAGATTTACACTTACACCTTGTTCTCAAAATGACAAAAACATTAAAAGCAATCCAAAAGAGCTTCTTAACCTGCTGATATGATTTATTGTCGTCAAACGTTTTAATATTGATGGCTGTAATTCTGAGTAAATGTCATACAGCAACGTCATAAATAACACATGACTAAATGATAGTCGATGTTGTGTAATGCCCAGACCAAACTTGTTCATTTGCGAGGAACCTCGTATAGATTGTGTGTAATGCAAAGAGCAAATTTGTTCATTTGCGAGGATACTCGTATAGATTTTGTGTGAGTTTTTGTTTCATCGTATTGCCGTTTTAATGAAATATACTCACTCCTCCCTTTATTACTCGAGCCCATTTTTAAAGTACGAAGATCATTTTACAATAATGCACTTGAAAAGTCTTGTAAACAGAGAAAGAAGATTCCTAAGGGACAATAAAAATCGCAAGACGAAGAAAAACAGATAACATCATGGCTAAAAGGAAAAACGACAAAAAAAGAAAAACAATGTTCTACTAAGCGCTACACACAAAACTAATGACTGAGAACAACGTAAGCCACCAAAAACAGGGTAAATTTCAGGTACTCCGAATTTGTAAGCAGTTCCTACTTCATTATTGGCAACCATAGTGTTGTTAATGGTTAGTTAAAATTAGAAGATAAGTTCGTATTCGTTTCGGTGATGTCATAACAGAGGGAAAGAGGAGGGGATTGTGTCTGCGACAATTGAGAAATGTCCAATGTCATCTGTGACAAAGATTTTTCATACCGGTCAACCAAATTATGATTGCATTAGTAAACTTTGGAAGGGATGTCTTTAACTTAACCAATAGGAACTATTGGTTCAATAGCTTTCTCGTAAGCAGCAACCCTCTATCACGGAAATCTTCATTGGAAACGCAAGCTCTGGGATATCGTATCAACTGGGAGGTATAAACTTCATATGCAGGAACTGCTGGAATGTCTTTTAACAGAAATTGAGAGTTCACAATTAGAAGCTGAAATTATGCATTTCTTTTGTTGTTTAGACTATTTCCCAACCGACATTCATTGTCAATTTCTAGATTCAGGTTAAGAGATAAGGCAGACTTTATATAAGTAATATGATGATATAGTGGGACAAGAGAAGACATAGTATTTAATGATACAACACAAATATGTGGTATCATATACTTTTATTTCAAAAGTAAGCGTACGAATAAAAAAAAAATAAACGCCAAGATTGTATTTGGCTTGCGTGTGTTAAAATATCTGATTGAAGGTTTCCCAAAAAAATTTCATTTTATTCAATATTTAAGTTTTACCTGTTGTTGATGGTATGACAGAAACAGAAAATGGAATGCCGCCTCCTCCCGCCTTGTCGCATGTTAACGGGTCAGTAACGGTGTCTGTTGCATTTATTGTAAATATAAGAGTATTATCTGGTGTATCCTCTAATATTGACACAGTACTTGGAAGGTTGTTAATTACAGGAAGCTGAAAATCAAAATAATAATCCTAAAGCATATAATGCACTATTGAGAGAGAATTTAGATCTATAAGAGCTGATTCTCTTTCCAAGGTAATGTATCCTAAAAAAAAAAAAGGGTATATTGTGCCTGTGCAAAATACAATGAAGTGATCGTTCTTTAAATTAAACTGTTCTGTCGGTTTTTGAAGTTAGAATTGGACGGATAACAACACAAACGCTGGACATCATATCAGGTCAGATATCAAACGCACCAGTCTTTTTTTCAGGTACTTATTGACTGGGGTGTTCTAAACCTGTCTCTTTATTTTTAGGTTCAATTTCATTTTTCCCGTGCAAAAAAAGTTACTTGATAAAGAAGGAGGGAAGTACATATGGTCTATTTACATAAGTGTATTTTTAGATTATGGGACGATCATTTGATGAACGTTTATTTATTTTTTAGACAATGCTGCATAATTATTTATTATATTTTCAAGCTAAAATTGTCAGCAATTTGAAGGGTCAGGCTTTGTAAGTAGAAACTTGGTAGACTCTGGATTACGTTTTTTATTTTCATTATCTTTCAATAAATAAACAAGAGGCTCTCGAGAGCCTGAATCGCTCACCTGTATTTCTTTGCTTAAATCTTTCATCAATGATTATTTTTGCCATTTACACTTTCTCTCTATCTATTATAAAATTAAAGATAATAACCAAAAACAGTAAAATTTCATAAAAATAAACTATTTCGGACAGTAACCCTACAATGGGTAGTCCAATTGGTCTGAAAATTTCATAGCAGATAGATTTTGACTTATTCATCACTTTAACTCAGGTCACTTTGCTCTAACTGCTATAGTTTTTGAGATAAAAGCCAAAAACTGCATTTGGCCCCTATATTCTATTTTTTGCCATTTTTGTTAATGGATCAAAACTTTGGATACAATTTTTAAACCAGTTACCCTAAGTAACATTCAGTTAAAGTTTAGAAGTATTAGGCCCAGTAGTTACAGAGGAGAAGATTTTTAAATGTTAGCAAACATGATGAACAAATTGTGTAAAATTATCTTTAAAGGGTAATAACTCCATAAGGGGTCAATTGACAATTTTGGTCATACTAACTTTTTTGTAGATCTTACTTTGCTGAACATTATTGCTGTATACAGTTTATCTTATCTATAATAATATTCAAGATAATAACCAAAAACTGCAAAATTTTCTTAAAATTACCAATTTAGTGGCAGCAACCCAACAATGGGTTGTTCGGTTCGTCTGAAAATTTCAGGGCTGATAGATCTTGACCTATTGAACATATTTACCCTGTCAGATTTGCTCTAAATGCTTTAATTTTTGAGATATAAGCCAAAAACTGCATTTGACCCCTATGTTCTATTTTCAGCCATGGCGGCCATGTTTGCTGATGGATCAAAACTCTGGATAAAATTTATAATCTAAATACCCTAAGGAACATTCAGTTAAAGTTTGAAGGTAGTTTCAGAGGAGAAGATTCTTGAAATAGTTTACGACGACGACAACAGACGACGTACGACGACGGACGCCAAGTGATGGCATAAGCTCACATGGGGCCCTTCGGGCCCCGGTGAGCTAAAAATGTCGTACTAATTATTCGCAAATTTAAAAGATTATCGAAAGTGGTTTGCAGATAAATCAAGAAAATGTAGACTGATGTGTAGAAATACTCTGTTCTTAATTTACCCAGAACTGCTCTTTCTTATTTTGCAAAAGCTTTAATATGTTTAGGTTATTTGAATATGATTATTTCTAAAAAATAATTGAATACTGTTATCCTTTACACAGATTAATGATTAGTTATTTTTTTAAATCATTTTGACTATGTTTTATAGTTGTCTCATTTGCAATCATAACACATCTAATTTTTCATATAATTAAAATATCAGTGCATCTACAAGGGTTTACTTAAATTGTATTTTCCATAAGTGTACCTCTTTTTAGCAAAATTTTCAAACATGAAAACATTCTTTTTAGTTTTGCATCTAGTTAAATTAATATTATTTCTTCGCCCTTTGCAAAACTAACCAAACAATCGTTAAGAGCGCTTTCATGGCATGTTCATCTACATGACCAGCAAACTTTGCATTGTACAGTTTGCGGAATACTAAGGACAAATATCCTACATGACATAGCCATTCATATACATTTATAATGCGAGAATTTTAAATGTCTCAGATCTGTTCTACAAAAATCTACGGGAACATTTTTTTTAATAGCATATAATCTTTTTTCTGAGAAATGATACATCAAGAATATGTCATCCTTTTGTCTAAAGGAATTTTTCTTTAGCGTTCAAATAAACCGGCGTGTTAAAATGGTCTTCGTAAAAATGTTCGCAAGCTCCACACAGCTTTTACAAAAGTTATACTCCACGGGAGTATCGGACCAGCAATGCATTTGCAAGGGGCTATAGAAAACAATTCAAATCTAGGGAAAAAAATCAGAAAAATAAACCACCCAAACATGTAATAATTTTACCCTATTGAGTATCGTTATCTTCTGTGTACTACTGGAAGACCTGTCACATGGATCTGTCACTGTCAAGCCTAGGTTATACACTCCAACAGGAGGTACACTAACAACTCTTATTTCATCTGTTTATATAAAAAATGTAATTATGTGCAGTATTGAATCTAGTAAGTTATGTTAACATAAATCAGTCCATATTATTGTTACATATTTTTCCCGGATCAAAAACAAACTCCCTAAATATATCTCATTTTGTGATATTTAAATTCCCGAGTCTTTAAATATGTTGAAAATAATATAATGCAATAGTACAAATTCATCTTTATTGTTTTATCATTTTGATATTCATTAATTAATTCTTTAATATTTAACGCAAACATTTGTTAACCTCTAATTAATAGAGACATTCTTGTTATCTCACATAATTGTTTTACGTTATTTACACGAAGTGTTTGTTTGTTGTAGCTTTTTTTATTGATAGTGCCACAAGCGGAGTCGAACTCACAACTTAAGGATGTACTTAGGTGAGGTTTTGGAATTTTTGTCAGATATTCGGACTCCTTGGTTTTTTTCCTACGTTACAGGGTAAAATATTTTGCCCCATAACACCCATTTTTCTTTTCATATAAGACTTCAATAGCTCATGAAAGGTCATTTACCAAATTTAAGCAGATTCTAGATTTCTTTTCTTTCGATTTAAGACCCAAATAATACCAATGTAAATATAAGGTAAAAGTCCGAGTCAGCCTTTTCCCGCCATTATATATATCACGAAAAGGAGTTCCATAACCTATCAATATTTTTAGCTTATTTTGTTCTTTAACCAATGCTCTTTTGACTTATAGTATCCATTTCAAATTCTAGATTTTTTTTAATTTCACCTAAGTACAAAAAAAGTCATCCTTAAGAGTTGACAGGATAACGATCACTGTAGGGGAACTACCTATAGATCACTCGGCATTCGAGGTCCGTACACATTAGACGTGTGATTCAAGACTGTACTGCCACAGGTTCTGTACAACCTTCGGAAGACAACTCTCATTCCCTTAAACGTAGAATTTGCATCTTATTTACGTCTGAAGTACAATGTATATTATACAGCCGATGGTAGTTTTTTTTTTCTACGTTGATAATAAAACATTAAAAGATCGTCTGTGTTCGTTACGTCCACCACTTCTATAGTCGCCTGAAATATGCTTGTTTTGAGTGCGGGGGTCATGGGTCCGTTCCCCGATTATTTGAAACCATACATTGCTTACGTTCACTTCTTTTGAACTTTGGTGGATAGTTGTCTCATTGGCAATTATACCATATCTCCTTATTTTTGTATTGAAATTTGGTATTGCTGCTTTCGATAAGGTATGCGGCATATACGTGTAAGAGCAAAGACTGGTCTGTTATATTCTTTGGACTGTTGTGAACTAAAACTAACACGTTTAAAATCAACGAAATTCAATTGACAGATTAAAGTGACCCAGGAGTTAGAACTTGCACTCAGACAAATGGAACACTTTTTTAAGCCCCACATTAAATTAAATATTCGACTATGAACGTTGGACACAATAGGGCCATCAAATATATCCATTTAACTTGTATAATTATATCAAACATATGAACTATCCATTTCAGCGCGAATACAATTTCTAATTATACCATCTATTGTATTCATTTGTTATTAGATTACTATTTAGAATGGATTGAGAGTATTTGTATTTTCGATGGTCAAATATTAGCCCTTTTGGCGCCCTCTTCTTTTGATTTTTTTCTGAATACAGTAATTATACAAATATTACATGAATCATTTTCTAAGATAGAAAGATGAACAATAATAGCATTATGCCATTCAAATAAGGTCATTGTGTTAAGCAAAAAAAAAAAAAATATCAATGTTTTGTAACGGGGAAACCTAAATAATCAGTTGGATAAAAATTACAATAGGTAGTGCACAACACAATAAGATACTTTGAATTTTCATCGTAATCCAGTCTGGCATAGGAGGATAAAGAGCGAGGACGAACGAACAAACGAACCAGTGCGCAAAAGGTGGACAAAAGGACATAAAGGGCATCACGTCTATATAACCTGTTTAGAAAGCAGTGATATAGTATCTCATTATTTATCCGTTTAGCCTAAATATCTCGAATATATTAAAACTATCAAAAAAAATATTATTTTTAACTTACTTGTTGAATTCAAGTATTCGAAATAAGTTGTACCGCTGTTTAATGTAATCTGCAACTCATTGGCATCTTCAAGGTCATCGTCGGTTGCTGTAACTGTGAATACAATATCGCCTACTAATACCTCATCGTTATACCTTGTAACGTCAGGTAAGGCGGAAAATGTAGGTGTTTCGCCTGGGATGAAATACAAACATCACACATTAAATGTGCAGACAAAACAGTTCAGATTGTTGCAACACAATCCATCAGATTGACGAAGTATAATAAAATCATTATTTTATTTTGAAAAAAAACAAACTATTAGCATTGTCATTACTTTGTTTTTGAAAATACCATTGAAAAGTGTTCATATGAAAGATATTCGGATCTTGATTGAACTCTTGTATATTCGTTTTGAATGTCAGATTGAACGATTGTTATTATTCGTAATTGTAGGTTGTCATTAGTTGAGTAGAATCTGATATACACTCTGAACCACCATAGATCACGCTGGTTTCTGGTTGGGTTCCTATTGCTTAATCTTGTTTTCTGTGTGGTGTTTTTTGGGGCAGTTGTTTGTTTATTTCTTATTTTCTTTTTTGATACCGTGCTGTCTGATTTTATAGGACTTTTGTTTTAGATACCGTACTGTCTATTTTTATTGGACTTTTTTAAAATTTAAATACCGTACTGTCTGTTTTTATTAGACTTTTGTTTTGGATACCGTACTGTCTGTTTTTATGAGACTTTTGTTTTGGATACCGTACTGTCTGTTTTTGATGGACTTTTGATCATTGATTTCCCCCTTGATTTCTTCTCCAATAATTTGAATGAACAGATTTTTCACGTGATAATATGTCAAACAATTACCAACAATAAAAACGTTTAATCTTACCGTGAAGCGACCACTACGTATATGAAAGAGAATGATAATCCCTTTCTTCATCATTAAGTACGAGCGTTAGCGTTAGCGATAATCCCTTACTACGAACATGATTTACATTCATTCTTCACAATTAAGAGACACCAAATCCTACAATTTCATTGGTCGAGAACACTTTGCTATATTCTAAATGTATGTGTTATCAGATATTGATTGACGGCTAATAAGGTACTAGTAATCACTGTATTTTCAATGGTATTTGATACAACGTGGAAATGTTCACTAATTTTACTATAAGTAAGTTATTTTGTAATTCCTGACATTATTTCTACCATCAAACAGATACCAAAAAACATACCCCTCGGAATGTCATGTTATACACTGAAATTTTAT
Organism: Mytilus coruscus; assembly: GCA_017311375.1. Lineage (NCBI taxonomy): Eukaryota > Metazoa > Mollusca > Bivalvia > Mytilida > Mytilidae > Mytilus > Mytilus coruscus. The sequence goes on from CM029595.1 coordinate 40,982,985, forward strand.
AACTGTTTATGTCTTACTTGGTGTAGTTGTCGCTCTAATAGCATATTGATAGTTATTATCATTTGATGCTGGCGACCAGTCGTAGGATGGGGGTGAGGTCATAGCTGATGTCACCCCTGACAACTTAAGTCTGCTTCCACCATTTTGGGTATCATGAGTTATGATAAAGGTACCGGTTGAATGTCTAAATAAACAAATTCATATCTTTAACTTGTCCAGAGAATTCATATTGTTAAATTAATCAAATATAATATATATCAGTTTGTCTGTGTTGTCTACTTAACATTGCATGTTGCAGTACAAACTATCATTGCTATCCTGTCTTTTAATAACTACATTTTTTGTAATCGCTATATTTGCGTTGTGCCGGCAACTTACATTTCGAGCCTATCGTAACTTATGTAACCACCCTATCGAGCTAATTACATGATTCATTACATGTTATAAAATGCGGTGCTTTCAGTCAAAATTTTTATTCTGTGTAATGTTTGTGAACTATTGTTTGGCATCCTCTTCTAAATTACAGAATGCTTGGTAATTTTCTCTCTTAACATTCACCAGTTATGATTTGGACATCATTATAATGGACTTAAAACTACCAGTCAAGGTATAGGTCGTACTGAATAATCATGGACTATTAAACATTTGCGGAAACTGTCATACACCTACGATTAGACATTTTCGAAAACTATTCGATACCGACGCTTACCTTTTGTAAAAAGGGTCATCTCAATATGTACAACGACCACACGCATTTATATTATATTCTTTTTCTAATTAACACTCTAAATACTATATAAAACTTTTAATTTGAATGATCTGCTACTTTATTAGCTCTGTTTAGTTGCTGAGAATTAACCGATCTTAACATTGTACTTTGTAAAAAAAAGGGGAGCTTTGCGTAAATTAATAAAACTTTCAATCAGAAACAGGAACGTGTAAAGTATTTTATAGCGTGAAACTGAATGTATAAATATTTAGATGATAGTATGTGTTAGCCAGTTATACATATTTTATGAATTATCAATTAAAACATGATATAACTGTTCCCCCCCTGCCCACAATGGGGAGGTGGAAGTAGGATTTCGAGCAAAACAAGTCAATTTTAAGGTTAAAAGCACTCTGTTTACATCACGCAATAAAATATCAAATGATATAAAAATCAAATTACAGCCCTTAAAATATCAAAGGACAATAAAACCTCTTTACGCAATGAAAAAAAAAACACAGCACTAAAATGCAAAATGGAGCAAATGGAACTTGAAATTATTGAATCGGCGCAAATGAAAGATTGAAAATTTATAAAATCGGCGCAAATGAAAGATTGAAAATTTATAAAATCGGCGCAAATGTCATACGCCCGTTATCTTAGTGTAATCAGGGATGTACGGAATTTTACAGCGGTGTCGAAAATGCATTGTAAAATTCCGTACACCGTAGATAACACTAGGAAAACGAATTTATTAAGTTTCCTTTACTAAATTTTATACCTTCCACTTCACATGAATTCAACACTGGTGTTGCTGTGCATTGTCAAATATAACTTTAAGATACATATATTTTTTTTTGTAAAAGGGGGGGAGGGAGTTTGGGGGGTCAAAATTTTATTTTTCTGTTTAGCTTTTGGACATTGTATTTTGGGGTATTTCTGCAAAAAAAGTTTTTGTTTTATTTTGGCAATATTTAGTGTTTTTGTAATTTTTGTAATTGTTTTATTACTTTTTGCATTTCGTTTTTACTTTTTGCAGTTGTTTTTTTCACTTTTGGCATGTTATTTTTGGTGGAATTTTACACTACAACCATTTTTTTTTATACTGGAGTCAGCGAAACGTCCATTACAAATCCTAAGACGTGTTGATTTACATTGATTTGATATATGCTCACTTCATAAGAAATAAGATACTTTATCTATATTCCGAATGCTTTCTAGCAATTCAATTCGCCAATTGTATATTCTACCACAACACTCACGGTATTCCGTTTGAATGATTGAAAAGAAACATTGAATATCACATATTCATACTTAAAATAATCCAAAACTAATAAGCGCCAATTCCGAATAAAACATATAAAAAAAAAGACAGAAAGTATTTTTTTATATCTGCAACCAAGTTTAACGAGGTCATTCATTCAATATGTTTCGACATTTTGATACGGTCCCTATATTTTTGTAGTCAGTGTAGGTATCGGTGTCGGTGTAAGTGTCTGTGTAGACGACTTTTCGAAAATGTTTATTAGGAATACAATGACACTTACAGCTATTAGGTAGCATTTAAATCTTGGGTCGTTTCACAGTGTAAATATATAAAACCGTCGGTTCAAAACAAAGACTTACTCCTATGATGTTTTTCTATATAAATGGGGTTTTTAAGAAATATCTGTAAAAAACAATGACCTCTTGGCAGCTTGACGTTATTCAATCTCCTGCTCTTTTGATTCCTCCTACTCTAGATTTTGCTGCAACTGGATCGCATTTTGTACTAATGTGTACATATTAATTATTGTACATTTGTTTTTTATTCAGGTTGAACATGCTGTAAATGTACGGAGTATGATGGAATGGACAAATATCATTTAATAAATGAGACATGCAAACAAATTTTCGGATTTCTCGTTCAGTGGCTAGGTTGGGATATTTAATTAATAAAGCGATATTCTTTGTTTATCTGGAATACAGTTAAGATCCCACGGTGAAATTTTCTTGAAATTGTACTATAGAGTGGACTTATGAAGTTGATTTAAAGAGATAAGGTTCAAATGTATATCAGGTGAATCCCAATTACTATATACTGCCCGCTTTTGTAAAGCGGTGGAATTATTATTGCGTAAACATTAATAAATGATAAGTGTATTTCGTGCCATTATTTCATATTTGTTCCGTTATGGCCATGGATGCAGAACACAGATTAACCATGGCATCATCACCTGTCCTGATGCAGACTCCACCAGATGTTATGCCTTTCATTCGTCATCTGATTCTAACACTGGTAGTCCTAGCTATACCACCGCCAAACCAATCTCTTTACAATCAGGGAAAGAATTATAGGCAATGATGTCCACTTTTAGAATGGGAGAGATGTGATATCCTTTGCAAGCAAACGATATTCCTTTTACAGGTGAAACTCCTGAAATGTTACTTCAAATTGTAGCCGACGTAAATGATCTCTTCAGACAGAGAACCGGTCGAAACCATATGCCTTCCCCTAGTAACGGAGTACTTGTTTTTATTTTATGGTTACAATTGTATCCGTCTTATCATATGCTTTCTGCAATATTTGACGTTAGTGTTTCGACTTTTAGAGATGAAATACATATATGTATAACTATTTCAAGAAACATATACTAGTAACCGTATTAATAATTAACCTTCTTTATATGATTGGCAGAAGTTACAAGGTGGGTGGCAAAAACTTCCTTTTTAAGAAGGGGCTATCGATGGAACTTCAACTGAAAATTAGCGACCGATAACAGAACCACAGGAACAATATTTCTCTGGATACAGATATTGTCACTGCATTCACACTCAAGTTGTAATATCGAACGAAGACAGGATATGTTATGTTGAGTGCTGATTGCTTTAGCATCAGCAATATATGTTGATGAGAAATATAGGACAAGAACTACATTTTCAGACGACCTGTTTTTGCTAGGCGACAAAATACAACCGAACTGACATCCAGTATTAATACCTCATACAACACAAACCCCAGAATATTCAGAGGAAATGTGGAAAATTAAATAGATATATTACACACTATAGGGTAAAGGTTGGAATTAAACATAATACAAAGTTATGGGGACTTCTTTGTGATTAAAATCTATTGTGACCATATGCGCTGCATTTGTGTGTCGTCGAAACGACTTATTTAAGCCCCCGTCACACAAGACCAAGACCATGAAGATCCCACTACGATCTATAAAAAAATAAGATCGCGGTAAGATCGTGGTATAGTCGGCTTGGATATTCAATATTTCATAGTTTTCACGTTCATACTACGACCTTGCTATGAACATGATAAGATCCTGCTACGATTCCGCTACGATAGTAACACGTTCTAGTTACGATCTTGTCACGCTCTTGCTACGTCCAATAAGACCTTACCACGACTTATATGATCTCAATGCGAGTCTACTACGACCGAACCACGACTCCACTACGTTGTCACTGCGCTCTTCGTTTGCTCATGTGTGCCCATGGTTGAAATACAGGTAAAAGTTATTGCATCCGTTTTTTTTATATCAACAGAATGAGGTCGTACAATTATCGTGGCTAGGACGTAGTACTACCGTAAAAAGGTCGTACTAAGAACGGCAAGCGCGTAGTAGCAGCGTACTATTGTCTTCCTCATCGTAGTATAATCGTATCAATATCGTAGTAGAAGCGTAATAAAGACGTAGTGAAATTTGGATAGTCGCAGTGAAATCGTAGTAAGGTCGCAGCGAAATCTTTTCCATTGGCTTCCCGATTGCACCACGTTTCCAATACGATGCTTCTACGCCCATACCGATCTTACTACGCCCTTACTACGACTTTCCCTTCTACTGCGACTAGTTTTGGCTACGACTGCACTACGAATGTTTTGAGCATGTTCAAAATTGGCCGTGGACCTTCACGATCATGAAGACCTTGGCACGTCCTTACTACGTCCTTACCACGACCACCACAATATTACTACGACTTCCAAATTTTTTCATAATTTCTTAGGTCGTAGCGGGATCGTGGTCCTAGTGTGATGGGGGTATTACATGATAAAAAAAAAGTATTTGGTTTTACTATGTATATCAAATGGTTTATTTTTATATTTTGAGATGATCCCTTGGTTTTCGTCAACTGTAATCGTAAGTTTAAGTGTAATTCTAGGTATAGACTTAGTTTCCGCAAATGTCTATTTAACATTGAAAATGTATCATATAGTAAGCCCAACACTTAATCAATTAAAATCAACCATATAAATCGAATTAAATATGTCAAAACAATTAAGGACTTTAGTTTCAACCAAATCTGATATAAATAGTTGGCACTAAAGGAAACATGCTAATACGTATGTAAACAATTTTACTGTTAAGAAATGCATTTTTGAAATATGACAATATATTAATACATTTTAAGCACCTGTAGCGGCTACTGCAACAGAGGACAGAATTATTGCTAAAGCAAGAAACACAATATTGAATCTATTGCCAAAACATTAATATTCGTGACGTCAAAACTTATAATCAACGGCCGCTATCCCGGTCGAATATACGATATATGAATTGACTGATTTATACGAATACAAGTAGAGACAATTAAAAGTGGCATTATCTAAGATTTTACAGTTTAAGTTAAAAACTGTACAAGAACAGAATATTGAATTATAATTTAACATTAGCTTTCAGTGTGGTTCAATTTTGTCAAAAGAAGCTGATACACGATTGTATTACAAGATATTAATTTGCCTGTATTAGATTCGTGTGAATGCTACCTATAATGTGAAATCAATTTGAAATCGATTAAGCATGCTCTTAGCGTGTTCGATTAATGAAAAGAACTTCAAGTGAAAAAAAGTCTAACTAGGAAAGCCAGTAGAAAGACCATTTACGTGGGAATCGGATCCAGATTTGACTTACCCACCGTTACAAACTTTTCATTAATTGCTCCTCGATCGGGATTCGGATCCCTCCGCGATTTTGAGGATTGGGATACCCGGTGTGTAGACAAATCGTCATAATACTGTCGCACGTGCTTCCACCAATTATATATTTAGATTTATATTCATATCGGGGTCACATTCCGATCGGTAATCTTCGGGTATCATGTCGATGGCTAATTAGATGGCATGAAGTCCAAAAATTAGGCACTGGGTGTTCATATACAACTATTTCAAGCATTGTTTCCTACAGAGCTTTTGAACTTTTCTGATGTACCTTTCAGAATGTTGTAAATCAAATTTTAGAGTTCTAATCAATTTGATGTGCATGAATTTGCCAGCTAATGGCAACTTAAGTACTAAATATAATAATCAAATATATTTTTGTTGACTTACAGTCCCATATAGTCGTCTTTATAAACTCGAATTCTATCTCCATTTGCAATATTTTCATTTTCCTCGTTACCAGGATCTGTTATTAAATTAAAATCAACCTTTATTTGATCATTTAAATACTTTATTCTTAGGAGAAAAGATGTAGGTACTTCATCCCGGTTAAATGTGTGTGAGAGTTTGATTTAGAGGAATATTTGTTAAGAAGAATTTTGCTTCACAATCATTGTCCCACCTGCGACGAAAATCTCGGACGCTAGACTGACTTTACGGTATGGGTTGTGCTCATTATTGAAGGTAGTGCGGTGACCTATAGTTGATTACATCTACGTCATTTGCACTCTGGTGGATAGTTGTCTTATTGGCAATCATATCACATCTCCTTTATTTTAGACATGCAACTTCGATCGTCGTTGGTCTTTGTGAGCAGGTCAAAAGGCATGACAAATCACTGATGTAAACAGTTCATGATATCGATATAAATAGAACTATAACTAATCTTACTATTTGCCGTCAATACATTGGTACCAACTAATGTGTACGAACTTCCAGCATCTAGTCGCCAAACTTGGGCATCAATATTACCATTCATGTCGGCATGAAATCTCCATCTTCTAATAAATCCACAGCAAGGAAATTTATAACCATTCCTGGTTATCAATATTGCCACACCTTTAAAGGAAGAAAGGCCATTATAATGATCTCGCGTTTTTCTAGACTATTGCAAAAACGATTAGTGTGAACAAGTGTTTTCTTTTAATTTGAATTATTTCCATAATTGTTCCTCATTACAATCTGTAATACAAAAGTGTGTCGTTGTGCAAAAGTCGAGAACACGTGTAGCGTTAACAATGATGGTATATTTGTATCTAATGATTATGTTAATTAATTGGAAAAAATGAAGGAGAACAAATTTCCTTGACTAGATCATAGAAGAAGCTTATGTCCATCAATTGTAAAGTTATTATTTTATAACACCTATAAATGTGATAAAATATGATTGTTTAACTAGCCATAAAAGCAACGGAGATGTGGTGTGATTGCGAATGAGACACTATCCATAAAGACAAAAAGGACAAAGTTGTGAATAATTACAGATCACTCAGACATGCGTTTTGTTAAAGTTTGTACCAGTCAATAAGGCAAAGAAATGTAATCAAAGTCACTGGACATGTGACCTTTATCTAATGGCTCTTATCAGTATTACAGAAGCATCTGCATACCTAACTATGATTTGACTATTGTCCTTTAGTATCTGTATCTGAGTACTAGCTACGCAGACAATGATGACGATGGTAATCCAATGGTCTTGGTGAAACTTAGTGAAAACATGTTTAACCTTTCTAAAAATGTACGAAGTGCTTCGCAATTTTAAAATTAACGTCAGTTTTTGATTGCGGTGATTGTTTAGGGTGAAAATGTGTAAAAACCACTCCCAATTCCTATATTGATATATTCCAAAGTCCCTACCAAACATATGTTTCATAGGAAAATCACCTTTTCCCAGCTATCAGAAATACAGTTGATATCTTAATTAATTTGATGGTATATCTACCCATTGTTATATTATTTTTGTGAAATTGCACCCTTAAATTTAGCTGACATTTTGAAAAAGTGATCCATACAAGCAGCACGTGTGCATATACCTCAACATAGGAAGAGACCACTTCCTTCGTTACGGAATGATTCCAAGCTCTAAGATGACGTGTATATCGTATGAAACTAATACATGTAGCTTCGTATCGTAACGCGAAGCAATAACACTTTATTTAATGAATGGCTATTATTTATTTTGAATTTATTGAACCATAAAATTAATTTTTGACTTTTCACATTGAATAATCCGCGAAGCGGATTATGTAAATGTGAAGAGTCAAAATTAATTTTATGGTTCAATAAATCAAAATAAATTATTGCCATTCATTATAAATAAATTTCTATCAAAAATAAGGCTCAATGAACTTTTTATATTATTTATATTTACAATAACAACGTACACACATGTTGGCGTATGAATACACAACGTCAAAGTGGGCGTGTCGCCATAAAAATTGACAACATTGAAAATAAAAGTAATATTTTTAACCAATCAAAAGATAGTAAATACACCAAATTTATTTATAAATTCAATGCGTTCAAGCGATTTTCTGGACTAACCTTCATCAGGTCGGTCAAACTTAAAAATTTGGAAGACAGGTATGTACAAATACGTAAAAACGTAAGGTGCTTCATGACTAAAAGGGGACCTAAATAGAATAGCTAAACTTCATCTAAGGTCAATTTTACTGTTAGTTTCCTAGGAATTTCTTAATTTTTCACAGGGTTTAGAAATATAAGTTATAAATCTTGACAGTACCGAATCAACCATTCAACTTCAAAAGGAGAGGGGTGGGGTGTGGGGGGGTATGGTTTTTTGTCTGAGTCAAAAAAAAAAAATTTCGCGCAAACATTTTTTTTAGTTTTTCGACGCTATCAATCATATTTTTTTTTTTTCAAAATCTAACACTATAAGGTATGGGGAAAATCTGGATTCAGAATATTTTTTTTTGTCATCTGCTTGTCCACAACATTTTTTGCATGTTCAACAATTATAAATTTCTATAAATTCTAAGTTCGTGATTAGTTATCAAACCCGTAAAAATACCAAATTTGCTGTAATTTGAACTTTTTGTGAAGACATTTTCGTAGTTGTTCGGTAGTCCTTAAAAGTTGAGTGTTTTGAAAAGAGGCCTAGTGAAAGAACGGAAAGACCTAGCAGTATATCGTTGTTAGTAAGAAAACTTGAGTCCAATACATTGATAGAAATTCACCACTGATGTCATTGGCAAGCTTTTATAATTTGATTTTCATGTAAATACTCAATTTTATTTACAGCCATTTGGGTATATGTAGGGTTTCTTGTGAATGTGTTCTGTAATTGCTTTAAATATTTATAAAAAAACTAACCCAAAAAGTTATTACATTCACCCGATTCAGGACTTTTAAAATAGCTGAAGATCTCAACAATTCAGCTTCATATAAAATTTAAAGTAACACTTTTCTTCCATTGATTTCATAAATATAAGGAGCTGTTGTGTAATTGCGAAGGAGAAAGATCTGAGGACAGGGATTTCTACGTTTAAGAAACGGCTGTAGATTGAAAACATTAAGACCAAGGTGCTGAATGGGTTGTGTAGTGGCTTCCATATATTGTTGTTTATGGTATTTTTTTTTTTTTGTACGAAGTGCATGTAAAATATTGCCGAAGTCATAACAAACCTGTTTCTTGATCTCTATTGTCATCAGCGTTTTCTAGATCTTGTGTTCCTGTATCACGATCTGTGGTACAAGATGTTACAGTTGGAGCCATCCACCAACCTTTGAAATATATGTATAGGAAATTGGAACCGAGTCTCATCTTTGACATTTATAAAAGAAGTATATCCGTAGAATAAATAACAGAAAACATTTCAGTGAGAAACACACAAATTTCTGTACAAAAAAGTTTACATATAAAACATTGCTGGAAACTAAACATGTTCTGACGTTTTGTTGGTTGAAATACATTATAATTTCCAACGGTTCGATAGTATAGTGGGAAATTATTGTAATAGCGGTACTAGTGAATACTATTGATATGGGTACTTCGTATGTACACGTATATATACATATCACGTGATATTGATATTTAGCGGGAATATTTTCCCTTGTTGGTCACTTCTAGCCAAGCATCAGACTGGACAACAGTGAAATATGACGGACCCCGGTTTAGATAATTCCGTTAAGCAAGTAATTGTCCAAGAAGTACAAAATGCAGTATCTGCTTCACAACAAGATACCCTTAATCAAATCACCGCTTTGATAGATAACAGGCTATCCACATTCCAGGGAAATATTCAACAGTCTCAGCGAGATATCAGTCAATCCCAGATGTCCAAGATCGAAGAGACTTTGTCGGAGAACTATACTTTCCAACGGAAGGGGAACGAAAACCAGTACAAACATGAGGTTAAAGTCCTGACGAAGTTGACGGAGGCAAAAGCAAAGTTAGACGGACCAGATTTATCCGTAGAATCCATTCATCAAGCAAGAGACAAGATTGTTGAAGGTATGGCAATTGTAAGAGACAGACAGAAACTCATTAAACTTGCCGATTCATCCGAATTGGGGTGGAAAGTCGTGAAGGAGTACACAACTAATCCAATTGCCGACGACTCCGAAGATGAAAAGAAGATGATAAGAGCGCAAAATAGAGCTGAACGTAGGAGCAAGTCAGACAAGCTGAAAAAGTCGAAGACAATCAGAAAAGTGCCTTATTCCACCAAAGAGAGAGATCCACCCCCTACCTGGAGAACAGGGAGATGTTTTAATTGTGGCAATAAGGGCCACTGGGCGAATGATTGTCCTGAAAAGAAAGACAAGATAAGTATATTTAAAAATTTTGAATGTACTAATTTGTATAATAATATGAAAGAATATTATATTGGTCAAGCTGAAAATTCATTCAGTACAAATGTAAACAAAGCAGAAGATAAACATACGATAGAAATTACTCAATCGAAACCAAGTGTCACTGGTGATCACTTTTTACTAGAAGTTGATATACCTGTCTCGCCAGTAGGTAAATTGAGGTCAAAATTACATGAATGGAAAGCTATTACTACTAGTACACATATTATTGATGTTATTGAAAACGGTTATAAGTTACCGTTAAAACGGAACCAGAGGTTAAACATTTAAAAAATAACAGATCATCTTTAAACAATGCAAAATTCGTTGTTGAAGAGATTGACAAACTTCTTCAAAAAAGGTGCATTTCTGAGATTTATTCTAAACCAACTGTAGTAAATCCACTTACAGTAGCATTTAATAAAAATAAACCAAGACTAGTACTAGATTGTAGGCATTTGAATCCACATCTGTTTAAATTTAGGTATAAGTACGAGGATACTAAGATAGCAAGAGATCTCTTTCAAAAAGGAGATTATTTATTTAGTTTTGATATCAGATCTGCTTACCATCATTTGGAAATCTCAGATATACACAGAACTTTTTTAGGTTTCGCTTGGAATTTTGATGGAAATACGAGATATTTCGTATTCAATGTTCTTCCTTTTGGCATTTCAACTGCAGGTTACATATTTACAAAAGTACTTAGAGAAGTAGTTAAGCATTTGCGATCAGAAGGCAAAAGGATAATAATGTTTCTTGACGACGGTTTGGGTGGAGATAGTAATTTTGAAAAATGCATTGAGAGCAGTCAAATGGTTAAAAATAAACTAGAACAATTGGGATTTTTGATTGCACATGAGAAGTGTTTTTGGTTACCAAGCCAGAAATTGAAATGGCTAGGGTATACGTGGGATACAAATATAGGTAAAATATTTGTTAATGAAGATAGAATTATGAAAACTGAGAAAAAGATTAGATCTTTAATAGAAGAAACAAACGAAGGGGTAGAACTTTTTGGATCTAGATTTTTAGCTAGCATTGTAGGTCAGTTGATATCTATGCAGATAGTCATTGGTGACTTAGTCAGATTGAACACTAGATACCTTTATGATTGTATCATGAGTAGAGCAAGTTGGGATGCACCAGTCAAGATTTGTAAAAAAGCAATTAATGAAATACATTTTTGGTCTATTTCATTGCAAAAGCTCAATGATGCTGGAGTCGACATTTGTAAAGTCGATAAGCATGATATTGTTGATATATAAATGTTTTGTGACGCCTCAGATGTAGGCTTTGGTGGTTATTTAACCACAGATTTGAATGCAAAACTTTTTTGCAAGGAAATGTCCGGTAACTGGACAGAACGAGAAAGGAACGAGAGTTCCACTTGGCGCGAATTAGAATGCGTCAATAGGTTTGTACAAACTTTTGATAGTACATTTAGTGACAAAACCGTGCGTCAATAGGTTTGTACAAACTTTTGATAGTACATTTAGTGACAAAACCGTCAAAATTAATACAGACAATCAAAACGTACCTCACATACTGAGAGTAGGAAGTAGAAAACAAAAATTACAAGATATAGCTATTGACATTAAACATACTTGTGTAAGTAGCAATATAAACATAATTACACAATGGGTTCCAAGAGAAAAACAAACATGCAGACACGCTCAGTAGACACACTGATCACGGTGATTGGTCTATTCATTCTGATATATTTGATTAAATTAATAGCCTATGGGGTCCATATACAATAGACAGATTCGCCACACACTATAATACACAGTGTGAACGATTTAACTCTAAAATATGGTATCCCGGTACGGAAGCAGTTGATGCATTTAGTCAAAACTGGAACACAGAAACAAATTGGTTAGTTCCACCACCATCACTAATATCCATGGTCGTACGCAAAGTAGAAAACGACAGAGCCAACAGCACGCTTGTTATACCGGAATGGAAATCAGCTCCATTCTGGCCGTTGCTATTCGCATCTAATGATCTCACCAAATTTATTAAAGGTACAAAGTTTTTACCAAAAGAGCACTCAGTCGTTAAAGGTAGTGGTAAAATGGCGTATTTGGTGAAGGAATTCTGAGATTTCATATGTTAGCAATCAAACTAGAATTTTAATGTAATCAATATTATTTGTAGGTTTAAGATTGGAACAAAATATCAAGGCTGCCATAGACAACAGTGGTGTATCCCCGGACAACAAACTTAGGAATTTAGCCAACAAGATGTCATCCTTTATTGTGGAATCCAAAGCCGAGAATACCAGTAAAAAGTACTTTTATGGTTTTAAACGATGGAAAACGTTTATAAATGAACACAAAATGTCAGAATTACCTGCTAACCCAGTTCATGTTGCACTTTATTTGACATATCTTATTGACAAACATTGTTCTCCCAGTGTTATAGATTCCGCTGTATATTCTATTAAATGGGCCCATGAGCTTAATGGTTTCAATGATCCTACTAACAATTCATATGTTAAATCACTGACTGAATCTGCAAAGCGTTTGAACGGTAGACCAGTAGTCAAAAAGGATCCAATTAACAATAATATTCTTATTGATTTATGTTCATTGTACGAAAGTTCAGAAGATTTATTGATCGTTCGTGATTTGACCATGATTTTGATAGGTTATTCAGGGTTTTTGTGTTACGATGAGCTTAGCTCTTTAAAATGTAAAGATATCACAGTTTTTGATGACTATTTAGAGATTCACATTTCACGTAGTAAAACTGATCAATACCGACAGGGTAATAAAATTTTGATTTCAAAAGGTAGCACTTTAGCTTGTCCATTCAATATGTACAATAGATATATTCAGTTAGCTAATTTAGATGAGAAATCTGATTTATTTGTTTTTAGACCTATATTTAGATCAAGGGGTATAGCTAAATTGATACATAAGAATAAGAAGATGAGTTATACATCAGCTAAAGATAATATTGTAAAAAGGATAAAAATTGTCGCCCATAATCTTAATCTAGGTTTACATTCTCTCCGTGCAGGCGGTGCTACCGCTGCTGCCCAGTCTGATGTGAACGAAAGGTGCATTAAGAGACACGGGAGGTGGAAGTCCGACACAAGTAAGGACGGGTACATAGATGATACATTTGAAAAGAGAATGTCAGTTTCACAAACACTTGGGTTGTAAACTGAACTTTAACCGCCCTTTCTTTGTGGTTCTAGTATTGCTGGGCTATCGGCTATATATAGTATTTAGTATTTATTGAGATGCCTAGAAATAGTAATTAGTAAAGTTGATACTTATAATTTCCAACGGTTCGATAGTATAGTGGGAAATTACTGTAATAACGGTACTAGTGAATACTATTGATACGGGTACTTCGTATGTACACGTATATATACATATCACGTGATATTGATATTTAGCGGGAATATTTTCCCTTGTTGGTCACTTCTAGCCAAGCATCAGACTGGACAACAGTGAAATAAAGTTCATTTTCAATTGAATTGTTATTCTAATTTGTATTTAGTAGGAATTAGATATTTTACTAAAGAGTAACTTAAGTTATTACTTATTACATATAGATAGTATATTTACTTTATATACAGTCCAAGTATAACTCTCGAGACGGTCTTCCGAGCATTTGGGTTTGGACACAGGTTTCCCACATTTTCCACTTTATTTAAAATGTAGTCTTTTGACTGCAGTTTAAATGGAGTTTGACCGAGGTAACTCGTTTTTGTTGGTTTTTCCTGGCCGGCGGGATCGTTGATGACAGAGCAAAATATTTTTGAACACAATTTACTATTTATTCTATTGAACTCTTTAATGAAAGCGAATTTATTGTGCATTGATACTCATGCTTTATGTATATTGTGTTTATCAATTATATTTATATTAATAAAATATGGGGTCCACCAGTATTGCTGGGCTATCGGCTATATATAGTATTTAGTATTTATTGAGATGCCTAGAAATAGTAATTAGTAAAGTTGATACGATATTGTGTCAAATAAATTGATATAGTTCAATACAAGTAAGACTTACAATTGAATTAACAGTAACAACAGCGAGTGTAACGAAGTCAGTAAGTGGATAAATAAATTTTATTTATCAAAAAACAGTGGTCTTAGCAACTACTAACTAGTGATAAATTGAGAACATATAGATTATTTAAGAATATTTTAAATTTGAAAAATATTTATCCGTTGTAACTAAAGATAATGATAGAGTAAGTATGACAAGGTTTAGAACCAGCAGTCAAACTTCATATTGAAATTGGTAGATACACTATACCAAAACTCCTATAGATAACAGGATCTGTAAGAACTGTAATATAAATTTGGTTGAAGATAAGTTACATTTTTATTAGACTGTCCAAAATTTTCTCATTTAAGGAAGGAGTTAGTCTATAACTGTTTAAATAAAACATTACTAATACTACAAATATTAATTCTCAGTTTATGTGGTTGTTAAGTAATGAAGACACTGATGTATGCAAAAGTATAGCTAAGTACCTAAACATGTGTTTTCACTTAGAATAAAAGTGTGAAATTTTTGTTTGCTATTTATAATGTACTTTTTGTAATAAAGCTTATGAAAATAATGGTATTAATTATTTTTGGAGTGTTAAAAATTCTTTAGAGGTTTTAGATAAAATACATGCTTTTGATGGTCCTTATAATTCTGTTGACAGTTATGATTTTTCTACTCTGTACACTACACTTCCACACAATCTTATAAAGAAAAAGTTTTGTATTTGATAAAATGGTCTTTCGAAAATCTCATTGTAATTTTATTTGCTGTAACTCGTTTAAAGCCTTTTTCTGTAACGAAAAGGAAAGTATGCTAGATACACTTACTGGAAATGTGAGGATATGATTGAAGCTTTAAATTTTCTGCTAGATAACATTTATGTACGTTTCAGCGATAAAGTGTATCGTCAGGTAGTAGGTATTCCTATGGGCACTAACTGTGCCCTTTAATAGCAGATTTATTTCTATATTGCTATGAATCTCAGTGTATGACCAAACTCAGTAAAGACCCATCATTGTTATATTTAGTTGATACATTCAACAATACCTACCGTTATCTGGATGATATTTTTCGTTAAATAATCCAGAGTTCTCTAAATATACTTCGAAATTTACCCAAAAGAACTTACTTTAACTAAATCTAACATAAACAGCAGCAGTTGCCCTTTTCTAGATTTAAAATTTCAATTTCTAACGGGAAACTACATACTAAAATTTACGACAAAAGAGACGATTTTCATTTCCTATTGTTAATTTTCCATTTTTAGACGGCGATGTGCCTTTGGCTCCATCATACGGTGTTTATATATCCCAACTCGTTCGGTATGCCCGTGTGTGTTCTGATGTCATAGATTTTAACGAACGTAATCAATGCATCACTGGGAAATTATTGTGTCACGGATTTCGATACCATAAATTACTTAAAACTTTTACTAAATTCTTTCATAGATACAAAGATTTGATTAGTAAATTTGGCTGTACCTGTAGACAACTTATTAAAATGGTATTTCACATCCTAAATTTTACGGTAATATTGTACTTAAAGCGAGGAAATCACTATGTGATCCGTGTAAACTCATCGAACCTTTAAACAAACTTATAAGTAAGGGTTATCGTACCAATATTGTAATTAGATCTCTGAATATAGTTTACATTGGCACTAATATCGATTTTGTCATTAGCAAATTAAAACATAACTAAGTTGTATCTTCTTTTGAGGCGGGATGTTTAGAGACACACACACGTTAATTTTATCTCTTAAGAAGTAGCTCCTCACTATCCTACTACCTGTCGATACATTTATTTTGGCATTGCACAAGTCATGTCTTCTCTGACTGTTCATGACGTTAAAATACTAAATCCCTGGGATGTGTTTTAGTTGATTTTAGTCTCTGATGCATGATTTTTATCATTAATTGTTTTTGGCTTTTAACTAGCTGTCAGTAACTGCGAGTACTCTCAAATCGTACTTTCTTGTTAATTCGACCTGTTGATACTATTTTTAATACTTTTTTGTTATTTTATATTAATATGGATCTTGTCTGTATACCAGCTTTGATTATTTGGAATATCTACTAATTTTCACTTCTTCGTACTACATTTGTATTAACATCAAGATTATTCTCCTTTAATCTGTACAGGGAAGTTTTATTGTTGATATTTACCCCTTATGTATCTAGTGTTAAATTAGGTATTTATATGACAGACCTTTCTTGGTATTCCTAATTATTGGAAGATTTTATATAGACAGAAAAAGTATACCTAAAACGACAAAGTTATTTTTCATTTACCTGTATATATTATGAAAACCGGTTTTTTTCAAAAGTGATTATTTTCTAAGGGTTTAATATTTCGCGGTAGTGTTTTGCCATGGCTTTATTTGGACTTGTTTGTTTGCTTTTTGGCCTTGAATGTTTGTCCCTAATATTTTATTAACTATGTATTTACTTTCAGGTATCACAGATCGAATTTATTCGTTCATAGTGTGTTAACTTACGTTTTTGATTGAGTTAAGCCTTCCAATTGATGTTTTATCGTGTGTTTTTCTATGTTGTGATGTTATACTATTGTTTCAGAAAAAGGGAGAAGGTTTGGTACCATTAAAACGTTTAATCCCGCTGCAAATGTTTGCACCTGTCCTAAGTCAGGAATCTGATGTACAGTAGTTGTCGTTTGTTTATGTAATTTATACGTGTTTCTCGTTTCTCGTTTTTTATATATACTAGACCGTTGGTTTTACCGTTTGAATGGTTTTACACTAGTACTTTTGGGGCCCTTTATAGCTTGTTGTTCGGTGTGAGCCAAGGCTCCGTGTTAAAGGCCGTACATTGACCTATAATGGTTTACTTTTATAAATTGTTATTTGGATGGAGAGTTGTCTCATTGGCACTCACACCACATCTTCCTATATCTATTATCTTTTACACTAGAGTTACTCCTTGGAACACATAATACTTTGATACTTGTGTAGTAGATAGTTTAAATGTTATTCTTTGTTGTATCTATGCTATTAATGATTATGTTCATAATTGAGCTTTCTTTAATAAAATATTTCGTATTTCGTATTTCGTATTTCTTAAATTTTATTATGTAATTACAAAGTTAAGACTGTTTCTAAAGTTCAAATGTTCGATTGTTCACAAACTGTCTTTCAAGTTGAATTGTTCGAATGTTCATATCGTCACACAGACACGTGATCGTATAGCGGTATAACTGTTCGGTGCTGACTAATTCCAGCCTACCCACGAGGGGGGAGACCTTGGCGGAATCTCCTGTCGGAATCTGCTGTTCGAGTCCAAAGCTGGATCTTATATAGTTCAGAGGGGTCATCCATCAGCTTTCAACAATAGCCATAAATGTCAACAATTTATAGAGTAGTCTAGCTATTAAATAATACATGTACTAGGTTGGGCAGATTAACGTCAGCACAATACATGTACGATAAATGTCTGCAAGGTACATGTACTTGGAATCAATTATGTTAGATTGAAATACACCTTGTTAAATATTGTTCTTATTCACATTGTGTTACACGAGTGGCTATTTTGTTTTCAAACACACCTTCTCTGTATTGAAACTTACGAGATTTTAATTTGATTTTCTGGAAGGCGGCAGGAGGATTATGAATGATAAATAACTTGGCCGGGTAAGAACTGAAAATATATGACTTTGATCAAGACAGGATAATTCTGCAGCACAAATGTGTACATTATGGTGGAAAAAAATAAGCAAATAAATGATCAATCCGGACAAAAAAAGTTGCCTTTAAAAATAAGTCAATAATACTTATAAAATAAGGAGATGTGGTATGATTAACAATGAGACGAATATCCAACAGAGTCCAAATGAAGCGGATTTAAGCAACTATATGTCACCGCACGGCCTTCAACAATGAGAAAATCCCATACCATATAGTCAGCTATAAAAGGGCCCCGACTTGACAAACGAAAATAACAATGGTCTGATTTATGACAAAACGATAAACGAAAAACAAATATGACAGACAACAACCTACTACAACTACTAAATGACAGGCTCCTGACTAGTGACAGGCACATATAGAATGTTGCGCGGTTTCATTATGTTTCATTAAGTGTGTATAGAAAAAATTCTCACAAGGTTAACAGATTTCAAATAGTCTAGTTTACATAAAATGTGTATGTAAAATATCAATTGACTTTGCTTGTTAATGAAAGCTGTCATTTAACCATACGAGTAGCCTGTCAAAGACACTGCAAAAGTGTAAATTAAAGAAAGTCAAAACATTTATCCGTTGTTGTATGTATCGTATTCAAATTGTAAACGTTAATTTACATTTTATTTTATAGTAATATATAAATTTTATGACTGGGAGAAAAGATAAACGGATTTTTCATTTGTTCAATGTGTTCAAATTGTCTACATAACAGTGTATCTCATATCTGATGTAAACTCGGATATATGAGAAATATAATGCATAATTAGGTTTTTGAACTTATAGCACTATTTCTTGAAAAGGACGGCATATATATTTTTAAAAACCTAGCAACTTGCCATACAGTTGAAAAACAAGTTGCCGTACTGTAAATCTGAAAACACGAGCAAGTTGCCGTACACTAGGCTTGATTGGTTTTCACCGATATTCTTTAGAAAACGTCTTTTTGATAGCGAATTTCAGTAAATATGATGTCACACTATCATAATCTAAACATTTGTCTTGAAAAAGAGTAAAAAAGAGTTGAATATCTGGCCAGCAGGACCTCGGAGGGCGATCGACTTCGACATTTTCTGGTACCAAGTGCACAGTTTTGGAGTATAACACAAATTCTTGTCTTTGTTTGCTACTTGTTGTTATAAAAAATTAAGGCGCTATGTATCAGAAAATCGTTTCATAAGCGATAATCTCATCAAAACGGTAGAAATGGTTTAAATTAAAGGTTTTATCACCTTGTTTATTTTTTGTTCTCCTTTCTCCCCGCTTCGTTGGTACTCAATTTCGGGTGGCGATGATACACAGTGATCATGAGATCTATCGAAGATCAACTATCAGTAATTAGTAACTTAAGTTATCAATTCAATCCTCCAAAATTGTTCAGTTTATGATGTCAGTTTGGTACTATTCTCAACCATAAACATGACCGAGTAGACAATTTGTGTAAAATCAAAGGACAGCAGATGAAACCATTCTTCATTTTTATGCATTCTAAAGGAATTGGTTATATGTTAAAACAAATTTTAATTAATGTTAATGTTTCAATAACAATATTTTTCATGTGAACTAAATGTCAGTTGAATAAAAAAAGAATACCACAGATACAGCTAATTCTGACTAATATCTTGACACAAATCTAGAAATTGACAATGAGGGTTGGTTTGCCTCATATCTTGATTTGTATCTAGAAATTATCGATGAGGGTCGGTTGAGAACAAAATTTTACGACGAAAAGGTGATTTTCAGCTTTCTAATAGTAAATTTTCCATTTCAATATAGCAGCATTCCAGCAAGGTTTACATACGATATATATCTCCTAGTTGATTAAATATTCCATAGCTTGCGTTTTCTATTATGTTTCCTTCATAGAGGGTTGCGCATTACAAGAAGCTACTGAACCCTTGCTTGGTTCAGCATGATAAAGTTGAAGACATCCTTTGAAAGTTTAATGGACGCCATCACGAGTTGAGTGACCGTCATGGGATATCTGTGTCCTAGGTGACGACAGATATGTTCCAGTTGTCATAACCAAAATCCCCTCCTCTTTTTCTCGAGCAAAATGACTGGTTCCACTTTCATTTTCCAGAGAACATTGGTAAAGTTTTTTGTTGGGTTCCTGTCGCTGAGGTTTCGCTTTCCATATAGTGTTTTGTGGACTTGATTGTCTTTTCGTCGTTTTTCTTTTTTTGCCATGGATTGTTAGTTCCCTTCGACTTATGAGTTTTGAATTCCCTTTTGTATCGTCCACCTCTTTTAAATGTTGTTAGCAATCAAAAATATAAAAAGCCGATGAGATGCAAAAACTCAAGAATCGAAATGCTTCAAACGTAAATAGGAAATAAGAAAAGAAATGAAAACGACCGAGATCCATTTGTCTGAAGGAATTGAAACTTTTTTGAAACTTAATCAAAATTGTTGAATGAATGGACTAGGAATATATATATATATATAAAAAAAAAATAATGAGTAAACGTAAATGTGACAGCAATCGAACAACAAGAAAAACAATGAAACAGTCCTAATAATGCCAATAACAGTCATGTGGCAACTACAACTAAGCTAGAGATCTTACATTCGTTTAAGAATCACGCATAAACAAAGTTTAAATTCAAAAATTTATTAACTGCTCCATTTATTAAAAATGTCTCTAATAATCTTTGGTGTGCAATAGTGATAAATATGGAAAGCCGCAGTGATCATAGATAATTCATGTATTTAATATTTTACAATGTTGTGTAGCAAATGTGGAATAAATAGTTCCTTTGACAATTATCTGTAATGACACATCTATCTATCGACAAATTGCGACTTTTATATGAATGAACTAATTAAATAAACTTCTTAAATTCGCAAAGAAACACACACTAGAACAAGATATGCTTCCGAAGGTCCCGAACAGAGCGGACTAAGGTATCAACAGACCGCGTGAGGACAATTAAAAATATAACAGTAATAAATTAGGGTTTTAAACTGGAGACAATAATTACGATACAGATGCTACTTGTTGTATATCAGTAGAACTTAATAATATTTAATGCTATTTTTTGATGGATTTTACATGTTCAATTTGAACTACAAATATGTCATGCAATTATTTTTAAGAAAACATATGATTTACTAATATTAAAGACATTAGTTTAAAATCTTACCGTAAACAAGTGAAATATATATTAATGTAAAAAAGACGCCAGCATTTTTCTTGTGTGCCATACTCGACAAACTGATGTTGTATGCGCATTGAATTAAAAAAGGCCCCAGTTTTAGTACAGAAATCAGTAACAAATCAAATAAATTTGCCTTTGATACTTTGGATTTATTCAAGAAATGTCAGTCATCTCACAACAATAAGAATGATCTGCCTTACTTTTTCCTCAAACCATATTTACTCCTTTATTTAAAAATAAGTTTTCCACAATGCATTATTTATTAAAATGAATATAGCTTTAATATATGTTATTTCACAATTGAAGTTAGACATGATTGTAACTATTTTAAGATATTATTGAAATAGCAAATATAAAAATAAATGGAATACAAAAAAAAAAAAAAAAAAAGAAATAAATAAATCAAATACGATAAACAAATAAAAATAAAATAAACAGCTACGATAAAGTAATTGACAAAAAAAAAAAAACTAAATAAAAAGGAATGCTAAGATAAGTTATCAATTGATTTCGTGAACTACTAACAAAAAAATAAGTATATTCAATAATGAAATAAAATATATTTCATTTCCAAAAATATTCTATTTGAAGGTTGTAGTTTTCACTCGGGTATGTTGTTATTTACAGCTCTATGATTGAGGCTCAGATTTTACATATAAAAAGTACGACTGTAACAATTAAGACTGTATTCAGAGCTGTTATTAATTGGTTGAATGCAAAATTACTATCATTGTAGATGTTATTCCAGAGAAAAAAATTATTATGGGTATGCGCCTGTCCGGAATCTTGGTCCGTTGCTGTTTATGTTCATGTACATGACGAGAATCGTGTCTGTTGTTTTATGTTTATGTGTCTGTGCGAAATCTTGTCGGTTCTTGTTTATGTTAATGTGCTGTGGTCTGGAATTCTGAAATTTCCCAATTTTACGCTAACACAATATCTGTCCACAGATGTATATTTGTCAGTGCAAGCTTGAGAGGATAGTACCGAATTAAATGGAAAAAATCGGAATATTACCAATATGAATGATTTTGACAGAATTTGTAAAAAAATAAAAACAAAACGTGAAACTTTGAGAGTGATAGTGTAATGTTTTTTTGGAATTCCAATCCCTGATCCTATATTGTAACTAAATTTCGTAAAAAGAAATTGAGGTCACTACTCTTAAATTTATATTTGCCGGTTGTTTGTTTTTTTTCTTCAGTTTTTTTTTGGCATTATGGTTTTATGGCTTCTTTCATTTCTATTTGACAAAAGTAACCAATATAGCTCCTTCCAATGACAACACGATTTGTGCCATAAGTGGAACAAAAACGGCTTTACCTTTCGGGGCATATGAGTTTATTCCCGGTTTCTGCGGGTTTCACGTTGCTTAATCTTTTGTTTTCTGTGGATTGTGTTGTGAACATTTCTTTGTGAGTGTGTCTTTTGTTACATGTACCATGGTTTTATTTGTTTGAGAAAGTGAGAAAGGATACACTCTCCAAAAGGAATTACACAAGAATTTCAGATCAGTATAATTAAAAGTTTTATTTAAAAAGTCTTAATACCAATCCTGACATTTTTTCTCAAAATATTAACCCTTCAGAGGCAACAAACCACATCAATTTCCAGGACTTAAAACATGGACTAGTTGTGATTAAGCGAACGAGGATTATTAAAAAGAATTGTCCATTTTAAGTTTATTCCTGCATTTTTGAAGATCTGCATAATATTAATGTAATTCTTTATTTTGTCTATATTTTCCGTTTTGTTGTGGATCGATGACTTCCATGTAAGCCAAGTATTCCAGAAAAGCGATTGGAACGCACCATGAACGTTATTCTCATGACTGACCATTTGAGCTTTTCAGATTGCTTGGCTCCTGTGGTACTTTTTCGACATAGGTGAAGGTAAAATAAGGTACATAACGTAGCCCCAGATTATATAATCAAAGTACTGAAGTACTGAACATCGGATGACCGCAAGTTCTTGTGGATCGTCACAAGCACTTGTCTCAGAAAAAAAATCACATCTCTATACCTGAAAGTGAGGTTAATATACAGAGATATATTTTTTTCTGAGACAAGTTCGTGCGTGGATGATGAATAAATGACAGGGAATTCAACCTAACCGTAATAACTATTATATTGTAGTGATACAAATCAGTATATTCTGGTTTGTTGTTATATATTATATTAATATTTGTATATAACAGTTACATGTATATATGATTTTCATCCATTTGTATATCATTCTATTCTACTATTTTAATAATAGTGCAGTGCAAGTGCATGGTGGACACTCTTCTGTAATAATTCGATTTTTCTAAAAGATTGGATTTGATATATATTTCTAACGACAAAACATTTTCATATTATTAATTTATGTTCTAAAAACAATAATTTTATGAGTATTCATTGAAGAAATGAATTTATAACAAGCGATAAAAAATGTTATTTTGAACTCGATAATGTCCGCGTATTTTTAGATCGGTTACCAGTCAAAAACGAAAGTTACCCAAGTAGAAATCTCTGTGGCAAGAATACATCGGAATGCCCTCACGGTCATCGCGATGTAAAAAGAGAAAAATTCTTCAAATCCTTTAAAATTATGTTAATTTTAATGAAAAAAAAATGAGTATGTTGATATAACCTGAGCACTTTACCCGACATGTCGCTGTATTGTCATAAACATGTCGAAATTAACACGTTACATCTAAAATGGAATGTTTACACATAATTTACGGGAAAATAAGATATTGTAAAGGGTCGAGCAATTGATTTTCTGGGTTAGGGGTTGAGGGATTTGAAAGGTGCAGGTGGATTTTGGAAATGAATGCGCTGGCCTGCTGGTCAGAACGGAAAACAAACAATCTTGCGCAAAGCAGCAGGATATAATTGTGTACAAAATCGAACATAAATTTTAGCGCGAAAAAAATCATGCAATATGGTCCTTTTCAAGAAAATCAAATGGTAGCCCCTAACATACTATAGCCACATTAACACCATGAATAAATAAATTCATCATAGATACCAGGATTAAAATGATGTATGCCAGACGCGCGTTTCGTCTGCAAAAGACTCATCAGTGAAGCTCGAATAAAAAAAGTTAATAATGCCAAATAAACTAGTTGAAGAACATTAAACTGTTTAACTGTCCCAAAGGAAAATATCAATTTGAGTAAAGTTTTTTTTTTCGTTTATATTTAAATGTTGTTTTATCGGGTGATTTTCATAAATCTAGGCTTAAAGGCAAAAATCATTAAAGACAAATACAACTATGAATGCAACAAAGACGAAAGCAACGTGAGTATGGATAAACAATCTCATTGGATAAATAGAATCAAGATAAATAGATACATTTGTATATCAAGCAGTAACATTATTAAAGCGTGAATACCCTTTCATTCAACCTATGGCCAACTAACCCATATCTCAAGGTTATTGAATTCTTTATGGAATTACTTTTTCTATTCTTATCGTGTGAGTAAACAAACATGACTACAAAAAAAATATAATTTACACGAACCACGGTCTTGTTTATAGGTAATGGGAATAAGGTCGTGTTACAATAGAAATTGGCTATGACTTTTGTTAAATAAGTCGATCTTTCCATAGTTAAACGTAACATGAAATGCAATTTTGGTATTCCGTTGATTTTATTATTATATATAGGAAGATGTGGTATGAGTGCCAATGAGACAACTCTCCATCCAAGTAACAATTTATAGAAGTAAACCATTATAGGTCAAGGTACGGCCTTCAACACGGAGCATTGGCTCACACCGAACAGCAAGCTTTAAAGGGCCCCAAAAATTAATAGTGTAAAACTATTCAAACGGGAAAACCAACGGTCTAATCTATATAAAAATAAGAAACGAGTAACACGTATGAACTACAGAAACAGACGACAACTACCGTATATCAGATTCCTGACTTAGGACAGGTGCAAACATTTGCAGCGGGATTAAACGTTTTAATGGTATCTCCCTTTTCTGAAACAATAGTATAACATCACAACATAGAAAGACACACTATAAAATATCAATTATTAACATGTTTTGTTTATTTTGAGACATTTAAATAAATCAAGATCAAGATCAAAAGGTTCATTAAAGTAAATATTTAGAAGCAAAATTTTAATAGTCACTAAACCTTGTTCTTTTTTAAAGACACTTTTTAGTATTCTCACTTCTTGTGGAATCATAATTAAAGGGCAATGTCATTCGCATTATAAGAAACATTACAAGACCGTTTAAATAAAAGATACAGTACAAATATTTACATCCTTTTTGTTTAATAATAGACTGAAAATAGATGAAAAAGGTATCAAGTGCGTTGATATGATTTGGGTTAAATTTGATCTAAAATACAAATAATGATTTTTTTTTAATTTGAAGCACTTAATGTTGAATCGACGTTAAAGATAAATTTCAATTTAAAATAATTTCTATTTATTTGTCCTACAGATATAAAATCATAATTGAGGTATAAAGGGAAATGGTGCAACTACACGAAAGTGTGGAGACAAAGAATTAACGAAGATAACAAAAAGTTGTATGAATCTTCACGGTCAACACTACAGCTACAAGGATTGTTCTCACTAGATAATATTTACTCTTGGATCATAATTCAAATAGACAGCTGATAATCAAAGTTATGTCATAATGATATTGATTTAACGATTTCCAAATTGATATTTAGGTACTATAGCTTCTGGGGTTCAATTCACTTCTTTTCTAATTTTGTTTTGAATTTAAATATAGAATAAATATTGCGACTAGAAACGTTTTAGATTGTTAAACATCCGTACGGTTGATGGTTTAAATGATTTTTTGTTAGTGAATTCATCGGTATGAACACATTGCATAAGAGGTACACAGTTGTACCTTGAATTATGGAATTGTATTACGATACCTTCGACATGGACCTTCCATTTATCAACTGAAGTACACGTAACACCCGAAGAAGTTTTATGGAAATTTATAACTTGTATTATGAATATTCTTACTATTGAATAGGAAATTCATTCTTGTAGTTTCAATGTAAGAAAACACATACTTTTTTATTTTTTTCTCTTGTTTTTTTTTCCGTTATTGTTGTTGTTTGGGTGGAGGGATTAAACGCCAACCATTTCTTAGACTAATCGTTCTAATAGCTGGTGAACTATTAAAATTTTAGAAGAAAAGCAGACTTATATATATTTAATTACATTGCAAGCTTGTTTGGAATCTACATAGTTCAGGGGTTGGGTAACATTTTTGTTTTATAGAATTGTTACATTTTAAAATATTCATGGCTAATGACATAAAGACCCGATGCCTTATTAGGATTTTATTATTTTTTATGAATTTACTGTAAAAAAAAAAAAAAAAAAAAAAATGGGGCAAGCGCTGATCATCAAGATATTTCAACATAAATTTTAGTTTCAAGTAAGTAAAAAATAAACTGCTATAATTGTGCCACATTATTAATATCAAGTCTATTATCCCTCACCTTTAACCAAAATTTTCAGCTACAAACATGACTTTGTGAAGCATAATCTGAATATTGACGACTTCAAGTCTAAACCACCTGTGCTAGTTTTCCATTCATATATAATCCAGCTTGCCACATCATTACTGGTGACCTAAACATTGCCAACAACACACTGCGAAT
The DNA here is from genome assembly GCA_017311375.1 of Mytilus coruscus. Taxonomy (NCBI): domain Eukaryota; kingdom Metazoa; phylum Mollusca; class Bivalvia; order Mytilida; family Mytilidae; genus Mytilus; species Mytilus coruscus. Next base: position 41,009,951 of record CM029595.1, read on the forward strand.
TGTGTTAACTAAAGGATTGAAATTCAGCAAACCATGTTCCTAAACTGGTAATGCAACTTCAGAAAACTAATGGGTTCAGCCGAGAATTATACCAGACAAGGGACAAAATGTGAAATAGAAGTCTTAGATACTCTTTCCAAATGGGTTAAAGATGTGAGATCGTTGATACTAACTAGGACAAACAAAAGAGTCTGTGAACACTTACGTTATGTGTATCTTTAAGGATCTAAATGTTGCTAAGCACTTGTCCTACTTCTATTACAAATATAATGTTGTCCCTGCAGACAAAGCCCCAAACAAAATCGTCTTTGTTTGCTTGTAGATATATTAACGTACTAAATAAAGGGATTAGATATTGATATTTCACTTGGAATCCAAACATATACTCAATTGATACTTACTAAAGAGAAAATCCAGTACAACCATAGGTCGGTTATATATTCCTAAGGAAGATCAAACAAAGATGAACACTGAATCGTCATTCACTATACTGGACACCCAAATAACATAAGTGTCCTTACAAACAACGATATGTTTTTGGGCATACCAAATATTCCACGAAACCTCTTTCCAAGTCATTGATAACTAACTATTTTATTAGCAATCTAAGCCGGGCTTCAGAGTTACCGTGAAACTGCCTACACTAGGGTAGGTGTGAATCACATGTGGATTCTAAAACATTCTAAATACCTTATAGATTACATACAATCGAAATTGCTACTAGAAGAATAAAAACGTTTGACTTCTCTACTCATTACACAGGTATTCACCACTCTAAACTTAAAGTAAGATTGAAAGAATTAGTCCACCTTTGTTTCATAAAACAGAATGCCAAAGCACATATCTTGTTTTTGGAAGAGAAAACCTATACTTTGTATAAAAACTGATGCAAACAAAACGTTCACTAAAACTGACATCATATATATGCTGGATTGTCTGCTTGCCTACTTAGTCGCTTGTTCCTTTATTCTTATGAAGCAATGTTATACTTCATACGGGAGCTTCTACCTCAAAAAGAAGGTATAAGGCTGATGTCCTTTCACTAATTTATTTAAATTTTGGTGAGTATGATGTTTTCATGTATCCCGATGAATTTTAAACAAAGGATACCACAGATACAGTTAAAGTCATATGATACTTCAAATTGAAAAAAAGTTTAATACGTTTTATATACTTGAATGACTAATTTTTAATATAAAAACAAGTGTACGTGGACTTTCTTGTAAAAAAAATCGTTTATCTTATAAAAATTTTCAGAAATGTACTGCTATAGAATTAATGTCTTCCCGTACTCTATTTCGTCGATATTTTTCCATATGCAGTGGCCTTTACTACGAGACTTCTCGTTAGAACTTCGGCCACCGCAAAGCGCAAGTGCGACGGAAAACCGTGATGAAAGAATGTAAACAAACGTGCACTGGTATTGTTGATTCTTAAAGAACAAATAAAATACACTAAATCATTAAACAACTGTTATGGAAACGTTTAATTTTAAACAAATAGTAACGCAAGGAAAATACGAAAAAAAACATGAACATCGCTCTTTCAATTCACTCATTTTTCACGCGTTCCATGATTCTGTGTTGATTGTTTATCAATGTCACGATGTAATAAACATCGGCAACAAACTCGAAAGTTAATTAGCTTGCGATCAACAATCACTAAATGGAAAATCATTTGTAGATAATACGTTATAGATTCGTTATAAATGTAGAAAAACTTGCATAGAAAACCTAGTTTAGTATATATGAATGCATTGGTTCAATAATTTCCTTAACATGGTACTTACAAGAAACTCGTTTCATATGACTTTAGATCGGAATCATCTAGAAATTGAAATGAGGGACGGTTGAGAATAAAACTTTACGACAAAAAGTATGAAAATACTTTCTGATTTTCATACCTTCCCTCAACTATCTAATATAGAAGCTTTTGTGTACTAGAATATTGCATGACGTGGCAAAAAAAAAAACATATTATCTCTCTGGATTCCGTATAAATGTTTATAAACATTAGCTGCACATCCATGGCATTGTACAGTAAAACATATTCCATGGTGTATTGAAAGCAAGAAAAAAATTTGGTCCAATATTTCAAATAATAAAAATTCAATTTGACACATGTCAAACAATTTTATATGAATCTATTCTTTATTTTTCTTTATGTGACACTACACTTTATTTACTCTACTCAAAACGTATTTCTTAAAGATCCTATTTGCAAAAAAATCACTTTGTTACAAATACATCACAATTTTGAAGTATTTTCTATGAACATATTAGTTATTCGAAACAATTTTGATATCTAATTAAAAAATCAAATAAAATATTGAAAAAAATGATAATTTTGATGAATACTACAATTAAAAGAGATAAACAGAAACAACAATCACCATATCAATCAAGTTTATGTTTGTTTCATTTGGAATCTATATTTAACCTTTTAACAATAAATTCAAAATTTGATTCTGATGCTATTTGACTTTTTACCCGTTATATGATTGTGCACATACTTTTGACCATAGAACAACAGTAATTCAAAATTTTATTTAAGTGTCTTCTCTCAATAATATACAGTACAACATTACATAAAATGTACACTATAGATTTAAAGTGGAGTGTCTTTGCAGAATTATAAGTGACTATATAATATAAGATACTACAAAGAATTTCGTCTATTATAAACTTTAATATGTAAAAAAAAAATTAAAGTTAAACCCCGCCACATTCTGTATGTATAAATAAGAAGATGTGGTATGAGTGCGAATGTTCCAAGTTAGGAGCTGTTAATTCAGTAGTTGTTATTTGCTGTCTGTCATTGTTGTTTTTCGTTTATTGTTTAGCGTTTTTAGGCCGTTGCTTTTCTAGTTTGATTTGTTTTTCATTCTGTCATGCCAGGGTCTTTTAAAGTTTACTATACGGTATGGGTTTTTCTCATTGTTGAAGGCCGTGAGCTTCAGTTGCTTACATCCACGTCCTTTCATTTCTGTTGGATATATAGTTGTTTCTTTGCAATCATACAACATTTCCTTATTCAATTTAGCCATCGTATACTAATATTTTTTTGTTGTTGGTATTTTGAGAATGTGGTATCGATGGGATATCTGACTTAGATTTTTAACTCTCTGTTGAATTTATTTAAAACTCACAGCCATTTATGTAACTTAACTTGTTGTCTTGTTGTATAGACAACTGTTATTGCTGTATACTTCTAAAAATCTTTTTATAGATAGAAATATTATCAAGCAAAAAAAAAAAGAAAGATCTTATTATCGTATTTGTGCATGTCAAAAAGAGAATTAGCCCCTGATATTTTACAAATATTTTAATATGCTGCAACTTGATTACGAGTTTATCGTATTGATTTGATTGCATAATTCAAAATCCAAAAATAAACTTTTAAATGTTTCAATGGTTCGGTTTTTTTTTGTTTGTTTGTTTGTTTGGTTTTTTTAGCTCTGTTCAACATGTTATAAAGACTTTTAGTTATTGTCTGGTCATATATATATATATATTTATTGAGAAACTACCCTTTACATCGGGGCAAACACCAACAGGGTATTAGTGTTTGCGTCATACAAACTATAAATATTATAAATACAGTGTACATAAATAAAACATCACTATCATTAAAATGTCAATATATTCGTAAAACAATTTCTTTTAAAACCAACATTTGGTAATAAAAATTATAAAAGTGAATAAAAGAAACCGTAAAAGTACGTTGCGACATTTTTAAAAGATTACACATATATACATAAACTTTTTCTAAAAATACATGCATATTCACATAAATTTGACACAATTTCAAACTTTCATACATTTAAATAATTTAGACATTAACATGCAACAACTCATTGCGAGCTTTATTGAGTGAGGTTAGATATTGTTTTCCATTTCATCAACATTTTTTCCGATATCATCACCGAACAAAAAAGCTATGTCTCCGATAATAAATTGAAGTTTATTAAAACGAGGCAATTCTGAGAAAAACACGCCGGTTCCTGCATTAAGAAGGAAATCGTGCAAATCAGAAAGGAAACGTTCTCGAATATCAGTATATGCTTGCATTCTAACAGTATATGTAAAACGGATTCTTCAGTACAACACGTTTCACATGCATTACTATCTTTCAATTTCATGCGGAATAAAACAGCATTCAATGGAAGACAATTCGTTCTAGCCAGAAATTTAAGACGAGAGGCCAAAACATTAGGAAATCTGAAAACTGCTGGATAACTGGAGAGGGTCGTGTCATTTTTGCATGTTCACAAAGCTGCGATACAAAAAAATAATCTCACCAGTGTATTATCGACATAGCGAAGTGATAATTTAACCGTTTTATCGGCAGCTGTTTTACTAGTAGTTATCTTTTCAAAGAAATACACAACTCAATATAAAAAAAGATGCAGTTTAATCCTGAACTTCATTTGCTCCACTTGTGACATCTAAGGAGAAAGTGATTCAGAGTATCTTTATCAGATGTTAGGTGTTTTTATGTAGCCTTTAAGCGTAACGTAATGCTAATGTTAATTAGTACATTTATGTCCTCGGTCATAAAACGTAATGCTAATGTTAATTAGAACATTTACAAAATTCCTGGTGAAGGTAAATCCTGAAAAGCGACTCGAACTGGTTATGAGGGTAATAGCAAGTTTGCTGTCCCTGAAATAAAGACTATTGCACGAGAAGTATGATACAATTCGGGAAATATGATTGCAAAAAATATTGACTGGGTTAATAGTCTTTGAAACTATTGACTAGCAAATAGTCTACGAAAGGATTATGGAATGAAATAGCGCAAATCTTTAATTTTTATACAGAAGAAAAAAAAAAACAGATTGTGGTATAAAAAAATGCAGTGTTACATCTTCCTATCTAATATACGGAACCAACACACTTAAAGCAAGAATGGTACAATCGGTACTTAATCTTATAGCTGCAAACGGTGCATAATGTACTGCCTAAAGAATAAAAGAAAATGGAAAATGGTCTTCTTGAAATGATAGAATTACAGTTCATTTTGCCCGAAACATTTCTTTGAAATGTACTTGGTCAACTTATATATCTAGTATCAAAATTCTAAACTGCAAGGATGGTATTCGACTGTTCTTGTTACAATGACTGCGAACTGTTAAAGATTGCGTTATCAAAATGCACGAACCATAGTCTGGTAACTAGAAAATTTGATTGGAGAATTGACATTTGATGAATTTAATAACAATGAAAGGTTTATTAAGACTTTTGTGTGACTAGAAAAAAAAACCCTTCAGTTTAAGGTATCATTGTTGTTTGACAATTACTTTTCTATGTTTGTGTCTTTTTTTATTCACTCCCTAAATGATAAAATATATAAAACGTTCATATAAAGATTGAACTAAGGTTAATATTTATTTATACAAATAGAAATTAATACTGAACAAAGTGTCTTTGTTATATGTTTAACTGTACTCACTTCTAAAAGAATCATATAATAAAAGTCAAACTTTATCTTTATAAAGAAACTCAATATTCAAGACTATTAATATATAAGTTAAATACTGTAACACAAAATTCAATGGTTTCATGCATGTATATCGATCTCTTTGTCTGATACATGACATGATTATAAGACATGACAAAGCAACTTTAGTCACATTACCCTATTATGTCTATTTGGGTTGCTTACCTATTTTTGTCAATAAAACGGAACTATTAACAACTGTGATACAATTGGGAGGTTTAGCTAGCTATAAAACCAGGTTTAACTTACCATTTTCTGCGGAAAATTCCTGTACCAAGTAAAGAATATGGCAGTTGTTTTTCACTTGTTCCGTTGATTGATAGCGTTTGATTTTGGCAGATTTTATGGACTTCCCCTTTTTGAATTTGCATTGGAGTTCAGTTTTTTTTTGTTATACTTTTTTTAGTGTGCGTATATCTAGGCGATTTTGTATGGTGTCTTGCCGATTGTTCCACTTTTTCAGCCGATATTTCTCCCAGTTTTATCGTATACACGAAAAATGCCATTCAATAAGACATAAAACCCCATGTGATTTGAATAATATAAAAGTAGAAAAAAATAAATTAACATCAAATGTTACTTGTTTTAGAGCATGTCCGTTCGCACATCCGCACACACGTTTGTCCAACAATTGTTTCCGTCACACCTTTCGCAGTTAATGCTATAAAGAAAGACTTCACATTTGGTCATCAGCTTGACAGTGAGGAGTTGTAACGTGTTAACATTTTTCGGATTTGTCATACATCTTCTACCTGTGTACTTTGAATTTTTCAACATGGTGAATGAACTTGAACAAAAATGTGTCACATATTTTTCAAGTTAACTTTATATTTCATCATAAGCTTGGCAGTGATAAGTTGAGGCGTGTTGACAAATATTCTAGCGCAAAAACTGACCAATATACAATCAAGTGGTGATAATAAGCGACTGAGAATTATTTAAAGGTTCAAATGAAACTCTTTAATTTACGAAAAAAGCAAAAACTAGGACCATTAAAAGATGACCGATCTTGCGATGTGTCAAATATTTAGTAACGCTTATCATTTCAGGAGGTCGCACCAACGCGTTTGGATTCATATCATTTGATCATGATTGTTGGTCGTGTACAACACAAAGGTACACGATGCACAGTGACTGTGGTTGTATTATTATAATATATATAAACATTACAGAAATATCACAATGTAAGAAAACCAACATACTACCACCATACACTCAAAGCTGTGGTCTGTTCAGAGTTTCAGTTCCTATGTTGATATGTCATTGTTACTATAACAATGCAATAGCTTCGTAATGTTATACCTGAACGAAACGAAGGATAAATTGCTTTCCGATTTACAAAAGCCAGTGCTTCACGAATGTTGACCTTTAAGTTAGATGGTTTTGACTATTTTATATAATCATATACGACCCCTTTTGGTCACATAACTTATCCAAGTATTTACACATACTCGGATTTCGCATTTTGAATTATCAGCGATCCTGATGACGGTGAATCTAGAAAAACGTTTTGCATGCACGAAATTTAAAAATTTTAGTTTAAATTTTTAAGAAATCATTCCTGATCCTTGGAGCTGTAATCGATTACTTCGTAGAAATGTTTTACAGTATTTCTTGTCATTTTACTCTTACCCTGAAATATAATGCCACCAGAGAAGTTGTATTTGGAGTAGACATTAATTCAATTATATTACTTTAAAATCAAATTTTATATAGATAAAAATAATTATAATCGCTGTTAAAATATCAATTGTTCAAAAATTTGTCGGTTTCATTTTTGACATCATCTTCATTTTTAACTCTCATTGCAATATCGTTCGCCTCATTTTTACATTTACTTGCTTTAGGTCCATAACAGTTGAAGATATCAAACTTTTTTGAAAGTTTTCTTTTGTGAACAAATACTCTGTCAAATATGATATAGAAAGAAGTGAAAATGTACACGACAACATTGCAAATGTTTTGAAGGGAAATATCTGGCCTAGTTTATCATTATACCCAGGATACTTAATGATAGCCGGAAATGACAGTACTGGTTCACCTCCTAATACTCGAAGTGTGGTTCCTACAACAAGTCCACTGATTGCTCCATATGTATTCGCGAATTTTACCCACAATGCACAAGTTAAAACAGGAACCTGAACAACATACATGGCATCAGCGCACAATATATACAATCCATAAATACTGTTGGCAGATATAGCAATGACAGCCCCAAGAGTTCCTACAACTATTATACTAAAACGAAGTACCCATGTAAGTTCTCTGTCAGATGCCTGAAAAGAAAGAAAAATTAAATGATATGAGCCTTTCATTTGAAATATGAACTGCTATTTTTACTTTGACATATAGTATTTGTTTATTGTTTAATACCATATGTTCATTGACATCAAGATTTGTTTTAGTATTCATTTTGCTGTTGCATTAACATTCTCGTCATAGAACATGATAAAGGCTCGAGCCTGTTCCCCTTAGTTAAAAATCACGTAGTGATGAAAAGGCTACGAAAGTTCGGTTTATTATTGTAAGAATGGAACTGTTTTGATGAGAAAATGGAGACTTCTCGACTTTCCTGTTGAGAAGGAGTGAGATGCTTGGTATAAGAATGTTGTTCTGACTGTTTTTAGAAAAAAGTATGATTAGTGTGGCTCATTACTCTCACTCTCCTAAGACTCACTGACAAGATAATTTGATATTAATACAAAAATCAGCTGGATTTTACGGTATTTTATTGGCAATATATAGAAAGGACATGTCTTTGATTCTTGTCGAAAGTATTATACGTTCATTCTTAATTTAAAATGCACCCAATTAGAAAATGTATTCTGCCTGCTCCATTAAATTCCAGCTTTTGAGTAGCCATTTAACAGGGTCGTTGTTGACTGTGTAGGACCACATCCTACAACTAAGTAGATTAATACAAACATAGTGCTCATATTGTGCACCATTCAGTCAGATCAGGGATCTACATTTGTAACATTTTGTAAAAAAAATCAGCAAGTATTGTTTCAAATGGTCATTTAACAATTTAAGTCAAGTGATTATTACCTACATCTAAACCCTGAAATATTTTTTTGTGTTGTATGTTAGAAAGACTGGGATGAGGAAATCCATGTGATTTTATTTGCAGGTAAGGAGGCTATTCAATTCATGGATTTTAGCACTTTGAATTTGTCTTTGGTTCTTAAAGTCAGGCCCGTTGATTTAAACATTAGTAGCTTACCGTAGTTCAAATATCATAAATCGATTCAGAAGAAAAATAAAGGTAAGAACAAAAACTGCCGAAATCGCACGAACTCCAAAAGGCACGGGTAAGTGTCTCCTGCTATGCATGCATCACCCGCCATGCAAATCCACACTCAGTCAAATTGTCATAATCGGGATTAGAATGATAAAACTGATGTTAAAAAAACAGGGGCTTTTGGAAGATACAAATGTTAATTCCGTATTATATGTTTCTGGCTGTAAGTTACCTAAAACTTCCTTGTACAAATGCCAAAGATAAGTGCAAGATTGATTGACTGCTGTTGTATTTACGTTATATAGGAAATGCTTTATGTCTATTTAGGACTAGTACAATTAAAAAATAAATCAAATAGGTATAGATTCTGACAAGTAGGTATACATTCTGACAAGTAGGTATAGATTCTGACAAGTAGGTAAACAAAAATAAGAAAACGTAAATTCAACTGTGACTTAAATATATTTGGCTTTGAGCGTTCCTTATGAAGGTAAATCCAGAAAAGCACTTGGGACGCATGGAATTTATAACGTGTTGTTTTCATTTTAATAAAAAAGAGAGTATTTGGATATGGATAAAAGTATTTCATTGCAACAGGTCACAAAAGAATCCTCCAAACAGTGTTTGTAACAGTTCTTTAACGTGCTGAGAGAGGGTTGCACTCTCTACGCAAGACATAGAATTCATCTCGACTGGACGTGGATGCTTTTTTATACATCCCGCACATACAAACAGACCATATTTCTATACTCCTATATTTTTCTAAATTAAATTGTGTGAGACACTTTTTTTACCTTTTCCAGGACATCCATATCCTGCCATGAACCTAGTCGCCATAAAATGGGGTCCAAAGTAAATCACTTAGTCTAACGCAAAGAAAGATAACTGTTCTCCATAAATATGTATAAGGAATATACACAAAGTGGCAACATAATATATCAAAGCATGTAGCTTCTTCATCCTCATATACAGGAACATAATGATACAATTGGTTATAAACCTTACGACAATCATAATGTGGAAGATAACATTAAAGAAAATTATTCTAATCTACTTTTTAATGAAAATCTGAATTTTAGAAAAAAGTTTGTTAGGCTAATTTTTTAATTTATGTCCTGGAGATATTTATCCTGATGTAGATTTTGGGTAGGAAATTCCAATAAAACATCCTCATGGCGAATTCTACCAAAACGTGTCTATTGTTTTTATGTTAGTTATGTTTGTGCTTCGTATCGATCAATTGAGTTAAACCATTTGCAACTGATTTTTATTGTTAGTTCTAATGTTTTGTTGTTACACCACTGTCCAAGGTTAGGAAGAGCTGAGCGCTCACACACATGTTTAAGCCTGTCGCATTCTTAATATGCCTGTCCTATGTCAGGAGCCTGTAATTCAATGGTTGTTGCCGGTTTATGTCTGTTATATTTGTTTTTCGTAAAGTGTATTGTTATAAATTATACCGATTGTTTTCCCGTTTGAATTGTTTCACATTTTTTATGTCGGGGCCTTTTAAAGATGCTTATACGGTATGGGTTTTTCTCGTTGTTGAAGGCTTTACGATGGCCGATAATTGCCTATATTCACGTCATTTGAACTCTGGTGGATAGTTTAATAGTTGGCAATTGCATCACAGCTCCTTATTTTTATATTTATTGATAAGAGAATTGAGAATACATGTGAATATATATAGAATAATGTGATTGAACCTAGATAAAGTGAATATAGTCTCACCTTGTGTTTTAGAACCTAAATAAGACAACATTTTTAGTTTGTGTATCGATTTTAGAAAAGTTAATGCTGTAATTGAAAATACTTTTCCCATACCAAGAATTATCGACAAAATTGTTAGGGCAAAAATTTAATAATGTCAGCTTGAGTAACTCCTACTGGTTTGTATCAGTACAAAATTGTTCCTTTTTGCATGCATAGCACTTACCACATGTCAACGTCTGATGAATGAATGACAAGAAAGACTGTGCATAATGCATATATGGCGGTAGTATCTACAGTAACACTCAAGCATTTACATACATTTTCATTCATGAAAATTAATTTTACATGCAATTGTAGAATTTTAGGGTCACGCTGTTAGTCAATGGTGGGTAAATCTTATTGCATTTATGGTGAAGGACAATTGCAAACTTCCCGAAAACAACCGTAAAGGAAGAGGGATATCTGTTTATCATAAACAAAAGCCAAATACTTCATCTCTCTCCAATCTACTCACAAATCATTTGATGCCAACTGTGTTTGATTTAATTGAGGATAAATTACGGTATTCAGCCAGTTCTACTATTCTTACGACTCAAGATTTTTCCAAACATTTTAATCTTGCTGTAGATGCAAGTGACATGGGTGTTGGTATAGTCTTACGTACTTCAAAAATGTTCAAATAAAAATGATCAGCAAGTTTGTAATTTTCAGAGAAATTTGACAAAAATTAAATGAATCTTTCAAACAAAATGTTTTGTTTTTTGTTGTTATATTAACATAATTTTGTTAAGAATAAATGGAGAAGGGAAGTATATGTGAATGAGAAATTAAAAGAAATTCAGAAGTCAACATACTGTTTTCAACAATATATGCGTAACTATACAATATTGTATGGTGTTAATATTTATACATATAAGCACACTCTGCTAGTGTTTACGGCTCATATAAGAATAAGATGTGGTATTATTGACAATGAGACAACTCTCCACCAGAGACCAAGTAACGTAGAATTTATCAACTATTGGTCACTGTATGATCTTCAACAATAAACAAAATACATACCGCATAGTAAACTATAAAAGGCCCCGAAATGACAAATGTAAAACAATTTAAACGAGAAAACTAACGGCCTGATTTATGGACTAACAAAGCAATAAATGAAAAACTATGATTTTAAACATTTCATTTGCACAGGTATGTAGATTACCTAACTTAAAGTCCATATTTTCTTGTTGATATATCATTAAAAATGCATCAAAGTAGGTCAATGAATTTCCTGTACTTTTTATAATAACAGTATATATAACTAGAACACACCCGCGACATCGCGGTTCCGTGACTGAATCTAAGTACCTACACCTTATTTTAAGCCTGGATTTTTAGTATTCATATTGTCATCTGATAATAAGGTGCACAGTTTTCTCTGCTTTCAAAATCTTTCTGTTTGAACCCGTCCTGGTTTTCTTGATACAACCGGAAACTTCATGTGACAATGATTGAACTCAGTAGTGTAAGTCCCTGTATAATGACGAAGTTCAGGTGTAATTATGACCCGTGTATATCGCAAATCCCAAATACGATGTTTGGTGTTGTGCCTGACAGGGACGGGACGTACAGATTACGTGTAAGGTTACAGGTGACATATACTATTGGTATCGGGATCGGATTCGGATTCGACCCGGAACTTGTTAATTATTGGTAATATCAATTTTGTGGAAAACAAAAGGGACTGGAATGGTGTAATTTTTAATCAACACCATTGTCCTATATTAGTTATATATAAAGTTGAATTCTTTGATTCGTCGTTTTTACGTCATTCCGGCTAACAAATTGGACCTCGTTATTTTAGTAGTATAGATATGTGTTTATGTTTTTAACATTGGTAGTGTCTCTTTAGAAGAATACAAATAAAGACAAGATAATTGTTATTATTTCTATATTTTCAAGAAAAGACAAGTAATATACAACACATGGTATGGATATTTTTTGAACTCAAATTATACAGAAGAAATTCAACACGAAAACATGGGTCAATTTCCTTATTGTTCATGCTAAAGGCATCACTGTGAATTTGAGATAAAAAAAAAAAAAAATTGATGTTGTGTCTTGAATAAATATCCTTCTGATAAATCATTATATAAGAAAAATTATAGTGGTATGTACCCATATTCCAACGTGAACAAAATAAAAAGAAAAAACAAACAAACAAACAAACAAAATCAAAACAACTAAAAACAACACAAGTATAGGTAGGAATGGACGAAATTGTTAATTATGAGGAAATTTTGCAGTTTTTGGTTATTATCTTGAATATTATTAATGATAAAGATAAACTGAAAACAGCAAAAAGTTCAGCAAAGTAAGATCTTCAAATAAGTTTAATGACCAAAATTGTCAATTGACCCTTAAGGAGTTATTGCCCTTTAAAGAATTTTTCACAATTTGTTCATCTAGTTTGCTTACTTTAAAAATCTTCTCCTGAAACTGCTGAATCAATTTCAGCCAAACTTGGGAGTATTTAGTATAAATTTTGTATTTTATTTCCTTGTAATTCAAGAAACATAGCCACTATCGCAAAATGGAACATAGGGTAAAATGCATTTTTTGTTTTGAAGAAAATATGACAGATACAAAGAACATTTAAATGGAATTTTAAGCCACTCATTGATATATATTGAAAAGCATAAATAATCATTGATGAAAGATTTAACCAAAAAATTACAGGTGATTGATTCAGGGTCTTGAGAGCCTCTTGTTTAGAGTTAAAATTTAAAGACAGTCTTTATAAGTTTTTTTGACATAGACTGAAATAAAACTTGGACAGAGGCATCTTTCTTTTAATTTTTGATAAATTTTATAATTTTTTTCAAAAAAAAACGGAGGGGGGGGGGGGGGCACCATGCCCAGATAGAAAAGTTCCATTCTCTACCAACATATCTCTATCAATAATATATTCTCATTTATAATTACTAAATTTGTGTCAGAAATGCACATATAAATGGAATGATTTAGCTTTGTAAGTTCAAAATGTTTGATTATTCATCTGTTTGGCAATCTGAATTTTGGTGAAAATTGACAATTTTTGACTAAAATTATATTTTTAAAGAAAAAAAAAAACACACGACTTTCTTTTCATTTTATGAGTATATAGAATGTTGTCTTTCAAAATTTGTCAATGAAATGTCATGGTATTGTTGGTCTTGGGAGATAAACAGATTTAAAATTTAGAGTTTTGAAATTTTCATTTTCGAATTTTAACACATTTTTAAATGGTTGCTATGGAAACAACTGATAATTATATGAATCAAAACTTTCCAGTCTCAAGTTCGCAAATTTTAAAATCAGATAATACTTAGCAAATAAAATAAGCAAACAAATGCAAAGATCTCTGCTCATAAATGTGCAATTTAGACCATTTCTAATAAAAAGACAGTACAATTCAAAACCTGTATGCATCCAAAAGCACTAATGTTGTTATAACTTGTGTCCAATCCCTTTGCTACTTTTGCAAATAAAATATGTTTAAACTAAACTCCAAAATCAGCTTTCCCTGAAAACACTCACCTCATTTGGACTCTGGTGGATAGTTATCTGTTTGATAATCAAACCAAATCTCGTTATTTCATACTAACTACATAATATTTACCTGAGGCCTAAAACAGTTTTGGTAAATATTTCTGCTGAATACAGAGCCTGTTGCCAAGACAATGGAATCTGCAGACGACATAACTGCAGCGCTTATTGCTCCAAATCCTATGACCGAGATTGCTAATGGACATAAATATTCCATAACCATCGGTAATATAAACGCCCAATCTTCGTAAGATAATGTTGAATTCTGTGGATACGAAGTCATGTTCCAATCTTCGAAAAGAAAATAAAAAATATGCTAGTCATTTCATTCGATTTTATGTGAGTCATAGGCACTTGCGGAAGAAGAATGGGAAGATCTATCATTAGATTCACGAAGGTTTTATACAATTTCACATTTTTTTTAATGGAAAATGAATACTTTTAGGTAAATAAAATCCATTTTTAGATGGTGACGTTCCCTTGTCACCATCTTACGGTGTTTATATATCTCAACTTGTACGATTCGCTCGTGTATGTAACAACGTTTCAGATTTTAACGAAAGAAATTTATGTATTACAGAAAAATTATTACACCAGGGTTTTCGATATCACAAACTAGTCAAAACATTTACTAAATTTTATCATCGGTACAAGGACATCATTCGTAAATATAGCTCAACATGCAGACTTCTTATACGTTCAGGTATTTCACATCCAATCTTTTATGGTAATATTCTTTATAAAGCACTCAAATGTCAGTATTCACCTCAGAAGCTAACAAAACCTTTAAATAGACTTATTAAGAAGGGATATAGTTACGATACTGTTGTCAGGTCATTAAAGATTGCATATTTTGGCTTTAATATTGATTCACTTATAGGGTCTTTGCATCGGAACTAAACACATTTATTTAAAAACCAGTTGTTGGCATGACACGGGTTATGCTCTTCTCATATATTTTATGATGGTATGATACTAAACCCTAACGGGAGGGATTGTGCCTGATATTCATATGATGAAGACATAATCTTTCAATCAGCTTAATTGAGGTCTGGAGCTGGCATGTCAGTTAACTGCTAGTAGTCTGTTGTTATTTATGTATTATTGTCATTTTGTTTATTTTCTTTTGTTACATCTTCTGACATCGGACTCGGACTTCTCTTTAACTGACTTTTAATGTGCGTATTGTTATGCGTTTACTTTTCTACATTGGCTAGAGGTATAGGGGAGGTTGAGATCTCATAAACATGTTTAACCCGCCGCATTTTGCGCCTGTCCCAAGTCAGGAGCCTCTGGCCTTTGTTAGTCTTGTATTATTTTTACTTTTAGTTTCTTGTGTATAATTTGGAGTTTAGTATGACGTCCATTATCACTGAACTAGTATATATATTTGTTTAGGGGCCAGCTTAAGGACGCCTCCGGGTGCGGGAATTTCTCGCTGCATTGAAGACCTATTGGTGACCTTCTGTTGTTGTCTGTTCTGTGGTCGGGTTGTTGTCTCTTTGACACATTCCCCATTTCCATTCTCAATTTTATTCTCATAGATATCAGGATTAAAATTGTATACGCCATACGCGCGTTTCGGATACACAAGACTCATATCTAGTCTTTTATGTGCAACAATGGAATTAATGATGGCATAGGAATGCCATAAAATTACGAACAGTTTCTAAGGACTAAGAATAGACAAATTGGAAACAACTGATTCAGAAAAATATAATTTTGCAACATACAATACAGAAAACTGAAGCAAAAGCAACACGAAGCCTTCTTTAATAAATTGGGATATAATTAGGTGCTCAAATGGTAAGCAATTCTTGCTTCACTAGTGGTGCACGTTGGTTGCTTATGTCATGTATAAATCAAGTAACATTCGGTGAAATCCGGAATGAGGAAAGGACGACGGGGTTATTGCTAAGACAAATGGAACTTTTAAAGTGGACACATATATTCCATAACTGTAGACCAAACCATCATGTTATCCGTAAAAAAGATGACTTCAATTTTACCATTAAAACTATTAGTTCAATAGCCTCCCTGTATGCTGCAATTCAATGATATCAATCCCGATAGGAAACGCAATCCCTAGAATATTGTATGAACTGCACAATATGCAGTTTCTGAACCGCATTTTGAAAGCAAATAAAAAAGTTCAAAAAGAAACATATTTTTAAAAATTGTTGTTAACTTCATATGGCCACTTTGAAGCAACTTCTTCAAAATAATATATATTGTTTTTTTTTAAATCAGAAAAGGGCATTATCGCTGTTCGTGACTGTTGAGATCATAGGAAGTAGCTAATACCATGCCACCGCTCCATCAGTTATGCACGCATGCATTATTAGAAAAGCGTGAGATAATAACAATCACATGGTTGTGCCATGTTATGATATTTCAACATTTTGGCTTTCGTTATAACCTCCATCATGTTTTTACTTATTTACTGTATTACGAACTTATTAGAATTATCTTATAAATACCAGTGGCAGCACCAATAACACCAATAGCAGCAGGTGGTATCGCCATCAACGCTGAAATGCTGGCTCCCAATAACGCAGAATTTCGAGCGATGCTTACAGATTTACATGCTAAGATTCGTTGGTAAAACGCCTGAAACACAAAAAATTAGCTGTGAATTTACGTAAATTATTATATATGAATAAAATGACACTTACACTTATGATTGTTGGCAAAATTATGAGAGTATTTGATAGATTGTTTCCCTTTATAGTTTGTAATGTTTTGATATAATCCGCGCCTGTGCGGTTCAAAGACGGAAGAAGCTGATAACGGTACCAGGTCCATTTTGAACTTCTAGAAAGTTGTGATTTTTTTCTGTGTTGAAGGCTACACTGTGACTAGACGAATAACAGGAATAACAGCGCCGTTACACTGAATGATGTGTTCGTCTAAGGATTTTGCGGCATGAATAAATACACCATATTATTTCCTTTCCGCTCAAAAATGCCTCAAAGAAAAAAAATCAAAGTAGTTGGAATAGTTAAATTTACTGTGGGTGTCAGTTCGTTTGTTTGTGTAGTGTAATTCGACTTTTGAAGTCGTTTTTTATGTTAAAAGCATCAAAATTATATTGAATGGGGACCTTTTTCAGATCGGCATCCCGAATAAATTGAAATCAAGGAATTCGTTGGCGACGAAATATATATATATGTGGCGTCTAAATCTACATTTATAGTATAATTCAAAACGTAGATAACGAAGATATGTTTATATTTTGGACCAAAAAAGTATCATCACAATGTGCAACAAATTGAATCAACCACTGTATAGCAAGTCTTATTTCATGATTTAGTTTTCATACCTGCCAGGTAAGACATCCCCCAAGTGTTAACAGGCATGTATCAATATATATCCCAATTTGTTTACTATCTATTTCTCCCTTCCATGTTTTATCTATTCTATTGAAATCAACCGCTGGATTTGTCCAGGCAAACGGTAGTGCAATTACCTGTAAGCATACACTAATAATGTAGTGTTCATGTATATCATATTAATATTTTCAAAGCCAGTATGAATACGTAGCGGTAAAACTTATGTTATTATACTGAAGATCTATTGTGGATTATCTATAATAGTCATATATTTATTACTGGAAAGGTTTTGGACGTATTTCTTTATTATTTATTGCATTTATTATCTGCTAACTTTAAGTTTCTATTTCAATTCTCAAATTGATATATCACAGATTAAATATTCAAAATTTGTTTATACTAAATTTCTTTTAGATATCAATTAGCTAATTACTTCAGTTAAAGTAATCTATATTAAACATTAAGTAAATGTATAAAAAAGTCAACTTTTTTCATAATTAAATCTGTTGAAAATTTAGCGTTTAATTTGCTTGATTTGTTTTTCAATTGGTTCTTCCATCCATCTTTGCTGTCAATAAGGAGTCCGTTTTATAACCCAACACGTGATCGAAAACAAGACTACGGTGTGAAATAATGCTACAGGTGTGTCGCTCATATGGATATATGTGCATCTTGCACAATGGCCACATTATCGATTGCAATATTATTCATAACCAAAATATCCATTTTGCTGTTCTGATAATGCTGATTATTTTTGCTGTTTACAATTTCTCTCTTTCTACTTTAGATTTTTCCCAAAACGCAAAAACGCCAATTACTGATTGAGGAGTCCTCCCATGGTTTAATCATAATTTCATTTTTGTAGATCTTGCATGGCTGATCATTTTTGCTGTTTACAGTTTATACTTTAAGTTATCTATTACAGTTTTTGAAAAATATGTCATTTATTAATATGTCTTATTTTAACTTCAGAATTTACATCTTAAAGTTGTATATTTCTTGTATTTTTTTTTTAGGAATTATATTTCTCAAAGAATATCTATAAGTAAATATGTACGTACTAGTCCTATAATAATAAAGAACATCTGAATAACATCTGTGTAAGCCACAGAGTATAACCCACCAAAGAATGTATAGATAATAACTATACATGCTGAAACTATAATGGCAATGGACATTTCAATTCCAAGTATTATCGAAACTGTTGCTCCTGTAAAATAGAATTTAAATAAAATGATAAGGAATGTAAGATAATAGATTTACACATGTAAATGTAAATACACAATTTAAAAAGTTACAGCCAATTATATAGGGAAACATTAAATTACTGACTTCTGACAAATGTATGTAAATTACATATTTAATAGTATGGACCTTGTCATTGACTGAACATGTGAAACAAATAACTGCCTACAGTTATGAAATTTATTCACTCATTTGTTCATGTCAGTGACTTAACACAAAAACTTTATCAAACAAGTCGTTAAAAACATTAATTTTACAAATTCTAATGGTGGTTATGATTTTTTTGGTCACTTATCCGCTATCACTGTCCATTTTACTTGATTTTGATATCTTTATGTTACAACAACTACTACAACCTAGTGCATTAAAAATGGCTGCTTCCCAGAATAAATCTCCTAATAATTCCGGGATGAAAAGTAGTCCACCAGTCCGATTACCATATTTTTCTTGTATTGGGTCAAATATGGTTGTATATTCTGCTTTTCTTACTTTTGGCACGTATACAAGTGCAGCTATAAAATAAAATGATACAAAACAATTCAAAGTATTAACTCTAAATTAACTGCAGGCGATATCGATTTACAAACCAAAGTCGTGCTTTAAACAGTAGTAAACCTGTACTTACGCACAGTATTGCATTTAGACGTTTAATCCTGAACACACAAGCGACATACTACATAATGAGTAAGCATTGCATTATGATATAACGTATAAGTAATAAAATGAAAGTTATCTCTCTTCCTACAGAAAATCATATCTGGTAATAAGCTTTTAGAGTATAATTTATTACATTGAAGGTAATGAATTATATTTTGCAAAAAAGTCTTCCCTCTTCGGTATGTGAACACTTGCTTCCGTGAAAATTTGACAACAACGTCTGCACTGAGTCCAGCGACCTAGACCACTCGGCCAATTCAGATATATAAAACTATTATAGCTTGTTTCCTTTCCTCGTTGTCTCTATCTAAAGGTTGTTACACAGTACATGATGTATGGTGTCATGTATAAGGAATACCCTGCAGATCAGATGTTTTTAGTTCGTCATTCGTAAAGGATGATAAATACTTACCATGCAGTCATATCTATATGTTTTATTTTTATTTTTAACGTCAAAATATCATACAAATATGTACAAACATTATATTTGTCGTTCATAATAGCTAATGAGGAAACTTAATGCGTGTTGAATTTTTTTCCAAGTGTGCTATTTTTAGACTTTTGATGTTTGAATAGTATAGTCTTTCCCGATATTGATACAGAGGTCGTACATACAGATGCCCGACTATAATATGTATACGTTCTGATGCAATCAAGTATATGTCGGAAGGAAAAACAAAGGAATATAGTACCTCAACACGAATCATGTCAATATCGCATTTTTAGTCCTAAAAAGTATATTTGGGAAGAAAATTTTAGAAAGAATAATCATTTCAACGTAAAACGTACATCAATCGTGTCAATGTTGGTGTTCCAATAATGAATATTCTGTATGTTGAACAGAATTTATCTTAGATGATGTACCGAATATAAAATGAATGATTGGCCAAAAACAACTACAGCATTTAAAATGTAATATAAAAAAACCTAGCCATATTAAAAAGGCATGAATTTTGAGATTTGAAATCAATATTCAATACATTTAAAGAAAATAAATTAAATATATCATAAAATTAAATTATTTGGTGTTATTTAATTTCTGTTCTAGTTTATTATACCTATTTTATAAACAAATCCTTTTATTTCTGAATAAAATGTAACAGCAGTTTGATTTATGTTATAAATATTTTGTTGGAATTTAAAAAAAAAAATCTATTAAGCTAACTTATTTATGGTCCACCTCTATAATATACAGTTTTGATGTGCGTACGCAGTTTTAAACTGCTATGGAACAGACAAACAATTATAACCAATCAGAATATTAATGATTTCTAACATAGAGCATTAATTTAATATTCTGTTGTCAACCACAAAAATCACCAACCCATGGAAGTCGACTGGTTTGACATATATAGTATAATGGACGATACTTATTATTCCAAAAGAGTTCTGAGATAATATGATAAACATTGCAAATATCAATGACTAAAAGGTGCAGCATTCTGTGGAAGCATGACTGATATATAATAAAGCTGTTTTGTACTGAATGTTTTTGTGTAAAAAGGCAGATGCAACATACGTATGTAAAAATGAGGTTATGTATAGAGACAGTTTTTTGAGACAGTTACCCAACGACGCAATAAAAACAAAAAATCATCTAGAGATCAACAAACAGTTTTCAACAGGTGACAACTGTCTTAGATGATGTACCGAATATAAAATGAATGATTGGCCAAAAACAACTACAGCATTTAAAATGTAATAAAAAAAACCTAGCCATATTAAAAAGGCATGAATTTTGAGATTTGAAATCAATATTCAATACATTTAAAGAAAATAAATTAAATATATCATAAAATTAAATAATTTGGTGTTATTTAATTTCTGTTCTAGTTTATTATACCTTCAAAATATGTCAAGCTGTGAAACGCACGAGTCTTAAAATGTTGATCTTGATTGTTTTTGTTAAAATTATTCGCGACATTTTTAGAAGACTCTGGAAGATTTAAATGTTAATCATAGATTGACATATTGTAAGACACCTATCTATCGTTGAAATTGGTGAAGAATGTAGGTTATCCTGAAGAGGCATGTCTTTTGGTTATTTTTGTCGTACACATTCTTTATCATTAGCCTTTACCTTACATCTCCGTTTATCCCTAGTTGTTCCTTGGTTATATTTGTCGTACACATTCTGTTTCATTGACTTTATCTCACATCTCCATTTATCTCTATTGACGTTTATCCCATATCTCCTTTTATCCCTAGTTGTTCTTTGGTTATTTTTGTCGTAGACTGTCTGTTTCATTGACGTATTCCCCACGTCTCCTTTTTTCCCTAGTTGTCCTAATGATATTTTTGAAGAAGACTTTCTATTTCATTGATGTTTACTCCACATCTACTTTTCCCTAGTTGTCCTTGTGTTATTTTTGTCATAGACTGTCTGTTTCATTGACGTATACCCCACGTCTCCTTTTTTCCCCTAGTTGTCCTAATGTTATTTTTGAAGAGGACTTTCTATTTCATTGATGTTTACTCCACATCTACTTTTTCCCTAGTTGTCCTTGTGTTATTTTTGTCATAGACTCTCTGTTTCATTGACGTTTATTTCACATCTCCCTTTATCCATAATTTTTTCAAACCTTCATGTAATTTTACGAAACTTGGACAGCAGTTTCTTCACGATCGAGACAGGATCCGGGTCAAATTATGAAAAATAAAATTGTTTTCTCATTTTCCGTATCTAACTGATAAATCCACTTACACTGGCTCTAATTTACTGTCTAGGGTTATAGATTTTTTAAAGCAACTTTGTAAAATCTTCATGGAAGTTTATAAAACTTACACCATTTGTCTTGTGTCGGGCTATTTAGAGCTTGGCATTATGTGTGGACACATCTGTATTGTTGAAGAACTTTATTTTACTCCATTTGTTTTTAGTTGACTGTGTTGTTGGTTAGGTTGCTGTTACATTGACGTAAGCCCTTTTTTTTTTAATTCATTTACATTATTCCCAAGTTCTACAGAAATTCTATTTCTGTTATTATAATCCCATTTAATTGTAAACCAACAGCATATTTTTTCGCTTATGTTTAGTTTTGCCTGTCTAATATAAAGTATAATAAACAAACCTAAAAATAATGAAAGGTTATATCCAATTGGTCCAATGGTCCATAAAAGTCCATCTCTAGCCATTGATTCTGCTGTACCATTAATGTATGCTCCTCCAACCATTGTAGCTTCAATAAAATATACTAATTACTGCCATGCTGATGTTTTGCTTTCATTGTCTGGCGTTAAAGCGTATAAAAATAAGAAGATAATGAGACAACTCTCTACCAGAAACCAAATGAAGTAGAATAACCTAAATTTCTTTTTCTTGATTTATTCAAACTCAAATAAGTCGGGCATGCTAGATTTACCCTACATTAAAACACTTGTAATTGTGAGTATTTTTTTTCTAATTTGTTTCTTTTTAGGACTAAGGTTCAGTAGTATCGGATTGAAATCTACACATACAGGTTATTTTAATCAGCCTATCACCACTGTGGTTAAACCCAGACTCGTTTCAATCATTTGCAAATATGACAAACCATACTCAAAATATTGGTGTGTGATCGAGTTCATCAGTTACATGCAATAGATTTACTGTTTAGGTTATTCTATGCACTCCGGGTTATTAGTTTAGTCTCGAGTTTTCACAAAAGGTTAGAAATAAATTATGTTGAAAAAGGAATTTTAGTCTTTGTTGAGTTACTAAAGATTTTACTTTAGATCATATGTAACAAGATTTATGATAATATTTAACCAACGATTATTATTGTTATTTGGTATTTCCACTTTTCTGTGGAAAGACCTATTGATTTTGTTCTGATTTTTTTTCTTCTTCCGCCACTTTTCTTGCGTGTAAATTTTGTTTCGCAAGATGTCGCTTAGATGTTTGGTATATGATATCGCACAGTTTATTCGCATTTGAAAATGACCCCGCTTAACCGAATACTTTCTGTGTAAGAGTTATCTCCCCAACCACTGTTTTCCTTGTGGTTGCATCTCTTCCGTAACCGTAATTTATTTTACCAAATTGCTCGTTATATCCTCCGGATGTTTTGTCCAATTTTGACCAAAGCGATACAAAGACTCCATATGAGAGTTATTTCCCCTTCTGTATTGACACAAGTGATATATTAATGTATCAAATGAATAAAAAGTGATAGAAACCCAAGGTATTTTGATTTGAGGCCTTTGGTTCGCAAAAATGAATTTGAGATCAAGGTTTTTTTTTCTTTTATGATCTTCTCAGACACTATTGAAGATATATATAAAAGAATTAGTGCAAAATGTTTGGTTTATTATGATGAAGATATGATAATACATTTAGTCTGAAACATCCAATGACATTTTATGGGAGTTCATTGCCCCTGAAATGTTTTAATTTAAGGTAAATTGATTATTATTTCAACTTGGTACATGATAAAGCTAAAGGGTCTTTTGCAAAATGTTGGGTGACATATGACCTTTAAAAAGACAACCGGAAGTGACCCGGAGTAACCGGAAGTAGCCATGTTTGCATTTATTTAATTGAAAGTACCTTGAAACTATATATTTTTTAAATAGGCATACATAAACCTTTCATTTGAGACTGGAAGTGACCTTCAATAAACTGGTAGTGGCTTATTATATAATGTTTATCATGTTAAGTGAATTTGGATTTTATCCTATTCACTTTTTATTGTAAATATATATTTGTAAATAAAATTTTATCAAATGAAAAAAAAAAAAAAAAAAAAAAGGCTTATTATATCCCTTATTACAGACAAAAGTCAGTGAAAATACAGCTTTCATATGAGGCCGGAAGTGACATTTTCTAAACAGGGAGTTGGCAATTATCTCCTTTATTTTAGAAAAAAAGTATATAGAAACTAGATACTTTTGGAATCAGTGTGAATAACGCTATCATTAGAGACCGGAAGTGACATTTTCTGAACCGGGTGTAGCAAATTATCTCCCATATTTCAAACAAAAATATATAGACACCATATATTGATTGAATCAGTTTGAAGAAATCTATGATTGGATGCCAATAGTATTACAAACTTCAAGTAGACCGGAAGTAAATTCTAATTAATCTTTTATAAAATTGATGTGGAAAGACCTTCAATTGTTCTCTGAACAATTGGTTTTTAATTATTATTAATATTATTATTATTATTATTATTAATTTGCTTTTAATTAACTGCAAGCTTACAATTTCATTTTAGAAATAATGATCAGTGTAAAAAACAAATGAAAAAGCCCAAATACTCACCAGCAGTTGTTAATGTGGCTAAAAACATACCAAGACTCCTGCCAGCTACCAACAAATCATTTGTATCCCCCTTTTTGTTCTTCCTTCCCGCCAGTAAACCAATAATCATAATGATGATGTAGAAAACAACAATACCAACCACACTTGGTATATTTACAACCATTATGGTCTATCCTATAGACACAACAGAAAACTTTTAATACACAAATCCTTAAAAATAAGTATTCCCTTTTCAAAGTTCTTCAAACTTTTTATTATCAATTATTATATCCTAACATCTTTTACAAATAAAACCCCAATTAACCCCTTTTCTGAAACAAACGAATATTAGGTAAATTATGCATAGGAGAAGTTTCAAATGACCGACTTACGTCTTTAAATCGAGGTTAGTATGTCCAGAATGTTATCGCTGTCACATTAAAGATAGATTTCCAGGGATTTTTCCCTTCACCTGCTTATTTCACACTATAATCATAGGAATGCCCACAGTCAAAATAGTATTCATATTACATTTAGTTTAAACAGTTAATAAAGGTTAAATATCCACTTTATCTGTCATTGAAATTACAGTATTATTTACCATGAAATCTCATACTTTGATGGTGAAGAGTTCAGTGGTGCGAATGTTGTTTTACATTTGTAAAGTACTTTCACATTCATAATTCATACTCCATCATAAGCATCCGACTGTAAATGATTAGGTTTTTTTCATATCTGTATTGAAAATTTACTCGTTTGGCAGATAAGCTGAAATGCAATCTTGCAAGTAATGTATTTTATACTTTTTTTTGCTATCTTACAGGTAATTCTATTTTTATAATTTATGAAATATTACAGGTAATGTGTTTTATATCTTGTGTATCCTTACAATTGAGCATGTCAAATACATACAATAAAAAAGCTTGTTTGTAATAAAGTAAAGAATTAGATGAATATGTTCGCATATGATATACCACTCCTTTATCTATTTTATAGAAAGTTATATTAGTGTAAAACGTCTGTGTACAATACATTTCACGTAAGACATCATTTGACAAATTCTTAACAATAATTCAAATTAGAAGAAAAAAAAAGAAGAAACAAACTATTGATAGACAAGTAAAAAAGAGGCGAAAGATACTGAAGGGATGTTCAAAACTCATAAGTCGATGGAAAAAATGACAACGCCATAGCAAAAACAAAAAGAAAAGAAAAGAAAAACGACGAGCAAGCGCACAAAGCAGTACATAGAAAACTAAAGACTGCGCAACACTAACCTGACCCAAACCTGTTGTGAACTAAGGTGCTCCGGTAGGATTAGCAGTGTTATTCATGCAAGTACAAATCATATGATAGTCTCACTCGGTGTTGACACTATCGAGGAAAAGAGGACGGGATTGTGGTTACGGCAATTGAAACGACACAAATATTCCATAACGGTCAACCAACTCGTGATGGGGTCCGTAAAACTTTCAAAGGTATGACTTCAACTTTACTACTTGAAATCCTTGCTTCAATAGCTTCTTTGTAATCAATAAAATCATGATATGCAAAGCAAGCACTGAAATATCATTTCAACTTGGTTTTTATGGGTTTTATATTGGAACAATTTGTTGTAGATGGCAGATTTTCAGTAGATTCTATGTAATGTATTCTCACTTTTTTGTCTTTATACTTTAACGATTTAGAGATTGACATAGTGTATAAACTTCTGTCTATTCTATAAAATTGTACGTTAACTTCTATGTGTCTCTTCGTGGTTTGTGTCGTTTGGTTGTTGTTTCATTGGCGTATACCCTACATTCACTCTTATATAGTTTGTTCCTCTCGAGGATATATCGTTTTCTTATAATGACTTATCATGGTTTAACCAAACAAATTCAAATCAGAGACAAACTTCTATGTCATTTGAATAAACCAAACAACCTCTCCAAAAAGATACAAAAATACTATCAATTACTTCTTATTTATCCTTTGATGACCATGCATTTAGGATGTAAAGTAAAACAATATAAGCATTTTCTCCAAGCATTAAGGATATATATCTATTTATCAAAACATTTTCAAACAGACCTTTTAAATGTGTTTCCGTAATCATTTATATGGAGAGAGTGTTCCTTACGGAGACCGGAAAAAAAAACACTGCACACATGCAAATGCACTCAATGCTGTAAGAAACATGGCCATTAGGATTTCTGAATAAAACACGCAATTCAGATGTGATAGGTTAGATATCGCTGATCCTTTACTCTGACGTTCAACAAACCATTACTACTCCCAAGCAAGAGAAATAAATTAATCTACTATAGTTCAAAGTCAGATTCATGATTCTAGATTATGGTTTTCAGGAAAGGTCAATCTATAAACATTTATAGTACGAAACCTATATCAAACTTGCATCGTCGTAACACAACGGACGTGTTCACACATGCATCAAAAATATCACTATAAATTTCGTTCTTCCAAAGCGCTTTTCTGGATCGACCTTCACCAGGGACGCTCCAACCAAAACATTTGTAAGCCATGGAGGTATAAGACTAAAATACACGAAGAGCTGTATGACCAAAAGTGTGTGTTTAGCTTTGGTATACATTTTTTTATGCATATCAAGACAAGACAAGACAGGACACGACAATACAATACTACATTTGTATATTTATAAGTCTTGCCGCTTCATTTCATAAAACATACAAATAGATAATGAAACATAATCATAAAACATACAAGATCCACTCTAAAAAGAGTTATGAGAGACTATCTAAAATAATATACATTATCTACACTATTTTAAAATTAGCAATATAAAACACATCTTCTTTTCAATAAAACTAGAACACACCCGCGAAATCGCGGGCATTAGAGCGTAATTGAAAGTATGTAAACTGTTGTAGGATGATTTTTTGTAAAAGATTTATGACTGGAAGTTCAGGAAATGTATCAAAAGTCATCGGTACTTGGGGACAGGACAATTTTTTTAGCCCTCCCCCTTTTTTCCTAAGTCCGTTATTTTTTGTTTTCTGTTTTTCTGTATACTATGAACATACATATACTTTAAATAAAGTATATTTGCTATTTACTATCAATTCCAAGTTTACTATCTACGGCGGTCACGGATATATTATATAGACTATATACTAGTGACCGCCGTCACTGATATATAATATATATATATATATATATAGAGAATTAATATAAGTGACCGCCGTGGATAGTAATTAAACTTGGAATTGATAGTAAATAGCAAATACACTTTATTTACAGTATATCAAGGATTTCTCACTATACAAATCCTTGAGTATATGTATGATCATAATTTACAGAAAAACGCGAAAATAATTGTCCTGTCCCCAAGTTCCTATGAAAATTATGTGTAATTTTAAACAGTCCTAAACGGAAGTCTTTTCTATGACTTAAAAGTCCGTCCGATTACGGAAACAATATCCGGACGCCTTTATTTTCGTTTTCCTCCCAAAATAACCCAAACTGAATAATCAGAAGCGAGGATGACAAATGAGACTATGCATGGTACCTATAGGACACAGAGGCATGATGATTAATTTATTGTGGAAGGAAGAGAAGCGACACACAAAATGAGGTCTTCTCGTTTAATAGTAGAGATGTCACTGCAGATTTTTGCAGTATAAAAGTCCATAAATATACCACTGGCTTCTTATAGCCTATATCCCTGCTCGGCAGATTAACAATAAATATTAATATAAAATAAGAAGATGTCAAAATGGTATGATTACCAGTGAGACAACTATTAACCAGAAACAAAGTGACGCTACGTAATATGACCAAGATGTTTGTCAGTTCGGTCATATATTTGTGTTTCGGGGGAATTTAGCTGCCTCTAAGATTAAGTCCAAGTCCCTTGAAAGTTTACCCTACTTTATTCACATCCGTGTTTTTCAATGATCAAAAACATAACTGAATAACAACATAAAAACAAATATTTAGTACAAATTCAAAGTCTGATTGATGTGTTTGAGCTTTTGATTTTGCCATTTGATAAAGGACTTTCCGTTTTGAGTTTTTCTTGGAGTTCGGTGTTTTTGTTATTTTACTTTTTACATGGGGAATAATTTTATCAAAATATTTAATAATATAATGTCGCGTTTTGTCGAAAGCTATGGATACGGATTAAAATACTTTTTTCTTTATCAAAGTTTTTAAAGAGTCGCATTTGAGTTATCTATGGCGAGCCGTTTTACTATTTATTCTAACTTCAAAATATCTCATACAAAATTAAGAATGGAAACGGGGAATATGTCAAAGTGACAACAACCCGACCAAACAGCAGATAACATCAATATATAAGATATCTCATATAATTAATAAGATATCTTTTAAAGAAAGTTATATGAGATATCTTCTGAACTATATGAGATATCTTATAAACTATATAAGATATCCTATAAACTTTATGAGATATCGTATAAACTATATGATATATCTTATCAACTATATGAGATATCTTATATACTATATAAGATAAGTATAAGATATTTCATATACTATATAAGATATCTTATAGTTTTTATAAGGTATCTCATATATTATTTAATATATCTTGTATATCATAAAAAGTAATTATATTATAGAAGACATCTTATATATAATATAAGATATCTTATATATTATATTATATTAGATATCTTATAAAGTTTAATTGAGAATGGAAACGGGAAATTTGTCAAAAAGACAACAACTCGACCAAAGAGCAGAAAACAGCTCAAGGCCACCAATGGCTCTTCAGCACAGCGAGAAAATCCCGCACCCGGAGGCGGGTAATAATAAATGGCCCCTAAACAAAAATGTATACTAGTTCAGAGAAAATGGACTTCACACTTAACTCCGAAACATATAAATGAACCAAAATCTAAGAAAACATACAAGACTAACAAAGGCCAGAGGTTCCTGACTTCTATAATGTATATAAGATATCTTATAAATATTTTTATATAAGATAGCTTATATTTATAGCTAAGATATCTCACATATTTTATAAGATATCTTATGTAGTTTATAAGATATCTCAGATAGTTTATAAGATATCTCATATAATTTATAAGATATCCTATAAACGAAATTTTATGAGATATCTTACAAACTATATAAGATATCTTATAAACTAAATGAGATAGCTTATAAAGTTTTTAGATATCTTGAAGTTAGAATAAATAGTAAAACGGCTTGCCATAGCTATCCCTAAAAATGTGTCAAATTATCTATAATCTCTTTTGTTATACATGTTTTGAACATGAACTCTATATGTTTCGGAGTTTAGTGTGACGTCCATTTTCTCTGATATATACATTTTGTTTAGGGCACAGCCTGCCTGGGTCGCCATTTTCACTGCTGAAGACCCATTGGTGGGCTTGGACTGTTTTCTGCTCTTTGGTCAGGTTGTTGTCTCTTTGACACATTCCCCGTTTCCATATAACATTGTTGGGCTAAATTTGAGACGAATTGTATATCCAACTTGAGACGAATTATATATCTGTATCTTGCATTAATTTGTAGGATCCTTTACAATAGATATTTCAGCTGATTTGTAACAATTTAATCTTCATGCCTTATATATCATGTACTGTATTATAACGCTAGATTAAAACTGACGAGGAAAGGTAACACCCGGCCACCGAAAGCTTTATATTTTTTGAAGCCTAGGTGGTCGTGTGGTCTAGCGCGTCGGATACAGTGCAGGCGATTTGGTGTCACGATATCTCAGTAACATGAGTTCGAATCCCGGCGAGGGAAGAAAAAAAATTTGCGAAAGAAAATTTACAGATCTAACATTGTTGGGCTGATGTTCAGACGAGTTGTCTATACAGAATGTACACAGCCATGTATCGCCATCACTGCTGGTGATCCGATGGAGAAATCTGTTGTAGAGTTGTCACTGGTTCAGACGTACTTATAAATATAATTATTTCTGTGACTGTATCTTGCATTAATTTGTAGGATCCTTTACAATAGATATTTCAGCTGATCTGTAACAATTCCATCTTCATGCCTTATATATCATGTACTGTATTACGACGCTAGATTAAAACTGACGAGGAAAGGTAACACCCGGCCACCGAAAGCTTTATATTTTGTGAAGCCTAGGTGGTCGTGTGGATACAGTGCAGGCGATTTGGTGTCACGATATCTCAGAAGAATGAGTTCGAATCCCGGCGAGGGAAGAACAAAAAATTTGCGAAAGCAATTTTACAGATCTAACATTGTTAGGCTGATGTTTAGACGAGTTGTATATATATATATATATAGTTTTATCGTTGATATTCACCCCATATGTATCAAGTGTTAGATTAGTTTTATTGATATTAAAGAAATTTCTTGGTATTCCTAAACGGAAGATTTTATACACACAGAAGAAGTATATTTAACAACAAAATTATTTTCATTTACCTGTGTATAATATGACGCAGGTTTTTTTCAAAAGTGATGATTTTCTAATTTTTATTAACTATGTATTTGCATTCAGGTATCACAGATCAGATTTATTCGTTCATTGTGTGTTAATTTACGTTTTTTGATTGAGTTAAGCCTTTCAATTGATATTTTATAGTGTGTCTTTCTATGATGTGATGTTATACTATTGTTTCAGAAAAAGGGAGAAGGTTTGGTACCATTAAAACGTTTAATCCCGCTGCAAATGTTTGCACCTGTCCTAAGTCAGGAATCTGATGTACAGTAGTTGTCATCTGTTTATGTAGTTCATACGTGTTTCTCGTTTCTCGTTTTTATATAGATTAGACCGTTGGTTTTCCCGTTTGAATGGTTTAACACTCGTAATTTTGGGGCCCTTTATAGCTTGCTGTTCGGTGTGAACCAATGCTCCGTGTTGAAGGCTGTACTTTGACCTATAATGGTTTACTTTTATAAATTGTTACTTGGATGGAGAGTTATCTCATTGGCACTCATACCACATCTTCCTATATTTATATCTATATGTATATATATTTAAATTTATGTATTATTGTCATTTTGTTTATTTTCTTTTGTTACATCTTCTGACATCGGACTCGGACTTCTCTTTAACTGACTTTTAATGTGCGTATTGTTATGCGTTTACTTTTCTACATTGGCTAGAGGTATAGGGGGAGGGTTGAGATCTCATAAACATGTTTAACCCGCCGCATTTTGCGCCTGTCCCAAGTCAGGAGCCTCTGGCCTTTGTTAGTCTTGTATTATTTTTACTTTTAGTTTCTTGTGTATAATTTGGAGTTTAGTATGACGTCCATTATAACTGAACTAGTATATATATTTGTTTAGGGGCCAGCTTAAGGACGCCTCCGGGTGCAGGAATTTCTCGCTGCATTGAAGACCTATTGGTGACCTTCTGTTGTTGTCTGTTCTATGGTCGGGTTGTTGTCTCTTTGACACATTCCCCATTTCCATTCTCAATTTTATACATGTGTATATACAACTCGTCTAAACATCAGCCCAACAATGTTAGATATGTAAATTTGCTTTCGCAAATTTTTTCTTCTTCCCTCGCCGGGATTCGAACTCATGCAACTGAGATATCGTGACACCATATATATTTTATATATATATATACAAGTCTAAATTGAAAACAACGTTCAAACCTATGATTGCGTTGGATAAAAACCGCAATTTTTATACGTGTGCATGTAAAACAACATTCTTGGAAGAGGGGTCTTAATACAGCACAAACAACATTTTCCAAAAGACCAAAAAGAGTGAAAAAATACATTTTAACAAAACGCATTTGACTAATAGGTCGAACAACGGCTGTTCTTAAACCCTGCTGACTGCCATTGACGATTGCCAAATAAATTGATCGCCAGATTTAACAAAATGGATCTAAATATTAATTTAATACCAAACAGAAAACAATTAACTTGCGGAAAGATGGTATTCCACAAACTTGAGGTGCAAAAATTTGTACACCATATCCGGATTTCGACAATTAATGTCTCTTCAGTGATGTTAGGGATGGAAACGGTATTTGGAAGGTCATATAATTTACCTCAATTTATATATATACAAGTCTAAATTGAAAACAACTTTCAAACCTATGATTGCGTTGGGTAAAAACCGCAATTTTTATACGTGTGCATGCAAAACAAATTTCTTGGTAGAGGGGTCTAAATACAGCACAAACAACATTTTCCAAAAGACCAAATGAGTGAAAAAGTATATTTTAACAAAACGCATTTGACTAGCAGGTCGAACAACTGATGTTCTTAAACCCTGCTGACTGCCATTGGCGATTGCCAAATAAACGAATCACAAGATGTAACAAAAAAGATCTTATTATTAATTTATTACCAAAAAGAAAACAATAAACTTGCGGAAAATATATATAATATATATATATATATATAATTCGTCTCAAATTTAGCCCACCAATGTTAGATCTGTAAATTTGCGTTATATTTATAATAAAATTGAAATTTGATGTAACGGCATGGTAAGCAAAATTGCGTTATATATATAAGTGCCTAGAAAATCAGCCTAACAATGTAAGAGTAGATTTGATTCTTTACTTCCTCCTCGAGCGGGGCTTGAACCTGTACTTTTCACTTCTACGACAACACCGCCTAGCATTGCGCATACGCCTCATCCCCTCCTCTAATTATATCTGATAAGAATCAGCTTTCGTTTCGGGAGGTGTTACCTTCTCGTAGGAATTAAACAAGGTCATCTAACACAATACACGAAGTATTTTTAAGAGTCTACTCATCTCTTCAGTATAATTACAGGATCTTATTCTATTTTTAGAAGCATACAATTACTGTGAATTTATATATATGTATGTCTGCGTAAGTGTAGTGACAACTGCAAATTATACCTTGTCCATCGGATTTCTTATGATTAAAAAATACCAGGCGTTAGAATATTTATAAAGTGCCTAGAAAATCAACCTAACAATGTTAGAGTAGATCTGATTCTTTACTTCCTCCCCGAGCGGGGCTGGAACCTGTACTTTTCACTTCTACGACAACACCGCCTAGCATTGCGCAGACGCCTTATGCGCAATGCTTAGTTAGGGGAGGGATATATATATTTATGGTCCGCTAAAGTCAAATAAAAACTAACTCATGTTATGATGATGCAGGCCACAGATGTGACAGTTTGTGTTTCAAAATCAATCATATCAAAAGATACATGTATAAAATTTGCATACACTACAATTATAAGTACCAATTGTGAATTTATACAATATACAATACTTTCATTACAATCTGAACCAATAAACATATTATGTAATAAGTGAAAAGACAAATGCCATCAATTATTAAAAATTGAAATTTTTGAAAAGTCAATCAATTTAGAGTTATCTCCCCTTGACTATAAATTTGTTAATAATAGTGTAACATCTCAACTTTTGGGAGCAGACACCGCCTCTTTTCGTCACCTTTAAATCAAAGATGAAAGAAACTCTTTTCAAGGTGGATGAAGGGGAGGGAGGAGGGGATTAAAATATTTTATGAAATTGAGTGTCATCAAATTTCTGTACGTGTTCTTCCTTCGGCAGCTATTTGAAAAAGAGGCTGCATATTAAAACATTTGCTTGAAGTAGCGCACCCATATCAATTACAAAATTCATAAAGAGTTTCATGTCAGATAAACACCTATGTACTGTACAAAACTATTTTCTACATATTTCTAAAATTCACAAAACATATCAAAAGACTTAATACAATTAAAAGTTACAATCTTTCATTGTACCATAAAGTCACTTATACTGCACATAAGTGTATATACATTATTATCCTAAATATCAGGACAACAATGTTAAATCTGCAATTTGCGGAAGCAAATTTTTGTTCTTCCCTCGCCGGGCTTCGAACTCATGCTATTGGGATATCGTGACAACACCGCTTGCACTGTGTCCAGCGCTCTAGACCACTCGGCCACCTAGACTGAACTAAAATTTCAGCTTTCAGTGGCCTAGTGTTACCTTTCCTCGTCAGTAGAATCTAGAGTTGTAACACAGTACATGATATATTAAGCTGATGACATGTTTAGCTTAATCGTGTTTGAAGAGTGGACACTGAATTCTCCTGTTTGGGTTGTACGTGTAGTTCTTTTTAATTTGGTTGAAACTAAAGATTTTAAACATTTGTTTTGACTTTAAAAGGTTAAAACAAATAAGAAAAGCCATTTTGATTTCTTTATATTTTATTCACCAAGTTTAAAAACAAATACATCTGATATGTGTAGATTATATGAATATAAACTGTGTACATATATCTTTGCTATATGATAGTTAATCCATTAAATTATTATTCTCCATAGTAATGTCATCTACTTTTTTTTACAATAATTTAGATAATTGGCATTCATATAAAATTCTTGTTTGGTCCTATAAAATGTACTGTTAAAAAGTTCTAGAATTTGATACTGCTTAGGAGCGGATAACTCCCATACGTATAGTGAAAGGTGAGTCTCAAAATGATGTTACATGTATCAATGTCCTGGTTTAAATCCATCCTCAGTCCTTCCACAATTCCGTGGCAGTTGTTAATCAATTTGTTTTAGTTTCCACTATAACCTTTAAGGTGTCTTTGAGTTTCTGTCTTCTCAGTTTTCTAAACTGAAGTAGAAAATACATCACTTAAATAATTGTACCAATAAATTTTGTTTCATACCATATCCATTTAATGTATAAGACATAAAGCGTTATTGTGTGTGTGTGTGTGTGTGTGTGTGTTTGCAAATACATATTGCAGCCCAACCTATCCTTATATTCATCCCTATCCCACATATATATATATATATATACGTCTAAATATGTGACAACTTTACGACAGTATCGAAAAAATATAAAATAACTCACCCTCCATCGGTTAACCCTGTATCTGTGGTTATACAGAAATATTATTAATACTGGCTAACACCATCATTATCAATTTTATATACTTCCACACTTGAGGTTTGTAAAAGGGAGGGGTCTCAAATTTAGCCCAACAATGTTAGATCTGCAAATTTGCCTAATAAATTTGAAATTCCTTATCACGTAAACAAATTTCAGCGGGATTCGAACCGTGATTCGAACCCCTGCATCTGATACATCGTTAATTAAATATATGTATAAATGTGTTTAAAAGACTTAAAATTGTAGTTAAGCGTAAAATTTTGAATGATGAAGATCGATAACGAATCGTTATTTAAATATATGTATAAATATTTAATAATTAATGTGTTTAAAAGAATTGTAGTTAAGCGTAAAATTTTGAATGATGAAGATCGATAACGAATCGGAGTGTGATAAAAATCATGAAAAGTATGTATACGAGAAAAATCATGAAATATAAGATATACAAAATCAACAATAATAACCTTAGAACGAATAAATT
This sequence comes from Mytilus coruscus, assembly GCA_017311375.1. Taxonomy (NCBI): domain Eukaryota; kingdom Metazoa; phylum Mollusca; class Bivalvia; order Mytilida; family Mytilidae; genus Mytilus; species Mytilus coruscus. The sequence continues at coordinate 41,045,780 of CM029595.1, forward strand.
TTGACTCATACGGATGTAAACACTTAATTTTCATCCGTAAGTGTGTTCATTCTTATGTTCGCCCATTAGCTTTTTTATATGCAACAACAGTACTCCTTAATCAATAATAGGATTTCAAGAAAACTTTTGAAGAAACTTTAGTATTATAATGATGGCAATGTGCAGCTCATTTCTTACAACCTAATGATCTACGGTTTCTAAAGCAATTCACGGATTTTGGAATATTGATAAGTACAAAATGCATCTTGTATTCGCATTCCTACTACAGGGCTGAATGGATTTTATTGGTTTTTTAGTAGAATATAAAATACATAAAATCATCGTGCACCTTTTACTGGTATTTTATTTGTTTGTGTATATGGAAAAACATTTTGTTGTATACATAATCATTTGGTAAATGATCATTATATACATTTTTATTTCATTTTATTAAAACATATTTTATTTCCTATTAGGTATAAAAAGATGGATCAGCCACAAGTTTTCACAGCTTAGATTGTCATCTCCTCAATAAAATAAGTTATAATGAATAAAAAGAAAGGAAAGACGAGGATGAGAACACGCCCAGCAACCAATTAAAGAGGGTAGATACATGTACCTACAGAAAGTGATTTCACCGAGAGAATAAAAGGAAATTTTGACTGTAAAAAAATTGGGTATTAGTTTGAATGAGAAATATTTCCTTTTTAACAGACAATCTACGGAACCTCTTGAAGATTTATTTGAAACTGTACATCACCTCTAAAACAAGGTTTCTGATTCAATATTCTAACTTATAAATAGAGAGACTCGGAGAAGCGACATAAATGAAACTTTACTAGAAGATGAAACACATCACATTCTTACTTATAAATAGAGAGACTCTGAGAAGCGACATAAGTTAAAATTAACTGGAAGATGGAACACATCACATTCTAACTTATAATTAGAGAGACTCAGGGATAAGGGACATAGGTTAACTTTACTGAAAGATGGAACACATCGCAGAGACTCGGAGAAGCGACATAAGTAAAACTTAACTTGAAGATGGAACACATCGCCTCTTAACTTATAAATAGAGAGACCCGGAGAAGAGACACAAGTAAAACTTAACTGGAGGATGGAACGCATCATATACTAACTTATAAATAGAGAGAATCGGAAAAGCGACACATGTTAACTTGACTGGAAGATGAAAAACATCGCAGAGACTCGGAGAAGCGACATAAGTAAACCTTAACTGAAAGATAGAACACATCGCACCCTAACTTATAAATGGAGAGACACAGAGAATCGACATAAGTAAAACTTAACTGGAGGATGGAGCACATCAACATTTAAGTTATTTGTTATTCATTTTTTTTGGGTGGTAAACGGGTGAGAACCCAATTTAAACACACCGGAATGAAAGTACGCCAGTATTTTAGGTATAACTTAAGTTGCTTCTTCGTGAAGAACAAATTCTGTGAAATTTGTTCCAGTGGAAATAATATTACAGAATATTTCTTCCGTTTCGCAATTATATTATGAAGGAACTTTTATTTCATGACAGCTTCTCTACTATTATCTAAAAGAATTAAAGAAGATTAAAAACTATTACGTATCATGCTTTCGATAAACGGTATCTTAAAAGTAACGGTCTTTTGCTTAAGCTTCTATTATATATATCCAGTAAAACCCCTAAGGCTTCCTGCTGTCAGGGTAATTTTAGAATAATTATATTTGTTTTGTTATCACTACGTACAAGTAGAGATTGAAATACATCAAATAGTTACAAATGAAAATGATTATATCTAAATATTTAAAAAGTAAGGTGTAGTATGCTTTAAATGTCCAATTTCTTTCAAGATAATGTTTTATCAAATGAAAATCTTTTGTAAGAGTTAAAAAGGTTTAAACGACTCGACTTTCAAATCATCTTGTCTCTAAACTTACGTAACCGAACATTTATTTTCCATTGAAGTAAGAAACGTTAATTGATCTCCACAAGAGGTAGTTTGAGACTAAGTTAATATGTTAATGACTGTTTATGTCATTTTACACAGTAATCGACTCTACAGTATCAAGCATTAATTGCATATTGCGCCAAGGGTGAAAGGAGCAATGCGATGATACCTAAGATTATATAGTAGATAAACATAAAAACTATATCACGATGCACTTAATACAGCTATTATCCCAAACAACACGCTGTTATTAATAAAAATGGAAACACAGGAATTCTTATATCTTATATCTTCACGTATATCTTAAAAATATCAGACTTTCATTTTTATAATTTTCAACATTTTCAGTACATTTTGTATTCACTTCAAAGGAAACATATAAATACTTTTCAAATTAAGAAATCATCTTTATTGGTCGAATTTTCATTTTCAATGTCAGAATATTTATTAAAACAACACAACAACAGACACACTCACACAAACAGTATCGAAGAATGCCCTCAGTTACTAAAAGCAAGGTCAATGTAAAACACTGTTTGATAATCAGTTTCATAATGGCTGGAAGGTCAGAAGTTTATTATGTTTCGTTTGTTCTTCTTTTATTCTATGCCATTGTGTTACCTGCCTTTCTACGATTGATGGATTTTGATTCCATTCCTCGGCATCTACTCTGTAACGGTAATCTCTCCTGTGTAGCTCACTTAAATCATCATAGGTCCGTGACAACGAGTGAGTTTAATGTTTTGAAAAATATAAAGATATTTTGATCAAGTCTTAACGAATTCGGATAACATTGATAATATATTTGATATCAAATACGCATCGTCTTAGACTGAAGGAAATCATATACTTTGATATGTCTCAGAATAACAATCAGTGATGTATGTAAATACATAAAAATGTAATATAAATATTTCGAGTCATTACTTGTTTGTATGTTGTCGCCATCCATGCATAATAGAGTGTCAAAGCAATTGCATTCGACAAAGAAAACTAAAATTAACAATTTAAACCAGAAAGTTTATTATGGAACGCCATGACGGTCTTGGGTCGTGGTTATTATGTAGTTTTTTTTTTATGTTTGTACTTTCTTTATTGTTTTATGTTATTACTGTTGTATTTTATTTCCCTGATTATATTATGTGGTTGCTTCATTATACAATGTAGATAGTACTTACTTTGTTATATTATGTGGTTAATTTCTTATATGAAATTAAAAAAAACATTAACACAATATTGGAAGCACATGACATAAATAGGTATCCACATGATATAAAAACGTAATGATTTCCTTTATTTATAAGAAATTCTTTCCATAATATAACAAGTAGCTACATAATATATATAGTTAAGAAACCACGTACTATAAAACAGAAAGTATATATAACAATGAAGTAACGACATTACATGATAATGAAACAACGTAATATAATAAAGAAACCAAATAATATAAAGAAAATACATATTTTAATGAATAAAGAACATAAAATAATAAAAAAGTACAAGATATAATAAAGAAATAACTTGCATAATAAATAAATCACATCATATATTAAAGAAACCACACCATATAATAAAGAAACCACACCATATAATAAAGAAACCACATAATATAATAAAGAAAGTACAGAATAAAATGAAAAAGTACAAAATATAATAGAGAAACCACATAATATAATGAAGAAAGTACATGATATAAAAAACTACATAATATCACAGAAAACCACTTTCTATAGGCTGTCATGGCGTTCTATAGTTTATCACTGCGCGTTGTTGGCGAGAACTTAAAGTTGTCAATAAGCGGTGCACTTTACCATTAAAATTGTGTGGATATATGACAGTACTAATATAGGAGTGAATGATATGGTCAGTAGTATTGAAAATATCTACACTCACCTATACAGTTTCTATTGATGCATCATTTAACAGAGAGACGAAAGATACCAAAATCAGAAGTCGTAAACAAACTGACAATGCCATGACAAAAAAAAAACGAAAACCGACAAAAAGATAAACTTTACACAAAACACAACATAGATAACTAAAGATTGAAGAAAACCAATCCCACAAAAAATGGGGATGATCTCAGGTGCTCCGGAAGGGTAAGTAGATTCTGCTCCAGATATGGAACCCGTCTTGTTGCTCGTGTTAGTACAGACCCGTTGATAAGTCTAATTCGGTAAGACGGGATTGTGGTAACGACAATTGGAACATATCTGTCGTCACCTGTAAAACAGATATTCCACAACGGTCAACCAACTTGTGATTGGGTCCGTAATATTTTCGAAAGGGATGATTTCAACTTCACCACTTGGAACTGTTGGTTCAATAGCTTCCTTGTAAACAGCAACCTTCTATCAAGAAAATTATGACAGGAAATGCAAGCTCTGGAATATCGTATCAACTGGGAGATATATACTCCATATGCAGGCGCTGCTGGAATGTTGCTACATAGAAATGAAAAGTTTACAATTAGGAAGCTGAAATCATCTCTTTTGTCGTAAAGTTTTGTTCTCAACTCACCCTCATTGTCAATTTTTAGATGTAAGTCAAGACAGGACTTAACTGTATCTGTTGTATCTTTTATTTCAAGTTCAATGAGATATATGCGTTCAACATAGTCACCAAACTTTGAATTATTTAGTCAGAGGATATCATCTGTATAGCGGAGCGTGAAGTTTAAGTTAATGCTAGCTTCTTTGAATACTTCCTTAAAAGCTCCTGTATAAAGTTACCATCATATGAATAAAGGATACAAAGGAACAAATCGGTAAGAAGAGGAGCGCAGTTAGTTCCCATGGGAATGCCGATTCTTTGTTGAAAAACACGTCCATCACAAACGAAACAAATATGTTGTCAATCAAGAAATCAAGCATCTTGATAATGTCAGTTTCAGTGAATTTTTTTGCTTGAATCCGAGTGATTTTTTTTTTTTACAAAGTACGATTTATCCCTCCCTAAGACAAGATACTTGTATCTTCGTTGCCCTTTCATTTTTCATGAAACAAATCACGACCAATTCTTTCAATTTCTTTTAGTTTGGAATGGGGAATACTTGTGTAAAGGGTAGAAATGTCAAATGTTTTAATGCTATTGCAAGAGAAAAGGGACTTAAAGTATATCGGGTTCTAGATAAAAAAAATCTTAGTGATCCTTCTATGGTCGTCATCACGAACTGATTTTGCTCATTTTGTCGTCTGTGGATCTCAATTACCATAAAGAATAGACCAATTTACCCTGTCATAGGTTCTTTATGCAACTTCATTATCGTAATTCCGAGTTTAATTAGTTTCTCTTTGAATATAACCTAGAGATTCCTCTCAGTCGACTTAAGAGATACTCTGACCACACTAAGGCATATCTAACTGAACTAACAATTACAATCATTGACCACAACACTGCTAGGTCAAGGGAAAAAAGAATCACTCGGGAAATATTTTGAAGAGAAAATTAAAAATGTCATCATCAAATGGGAGCAACGAAAAAGAGTATTTTAAATCGTGCAGTGCTAAACAACGCAGCTGGATGTGATGTGACTGTATAGACACGCAGCTTCATCTATTGTAAAGACTTACAAAAATGTAATTTGAGTGAACTTTGAGATTTTAGAACTATACAAAGGTTTATTCGGGTTTATATTTGTATAACGTTCTAGATTTTTTGCAAGAAAACCATCAGCATAGATTAATAAGACACCATTTTTCATCACACTGATGAAAGCTATCTGTTATCCAAAATTTTGGTTGCTATTGTTGTTATTTATTTACTTTTTATTTAAATTTACTTAAATTTTGTAGTTGTACACTTTTTAGACGTATATTTTATCTATCTAATGTGTACAGTATCGTTATTCATAACAATCCGACGCCCTCCTAGTAAAAAATATCGTTGACTATTATCTAGAAATTATACATAATATATATATTATCAGAAAATATATATTTTATTTGTACGAGCTATATAAAAAAGGAAGAAAAGTCAGGCACGTTTTATATTTTTTAAGACTTGCAATTTAATATTCATTCTTATATGCTTAGTATTTTGAAATTCATAGCTTTTGTCTTAGTATTTGAAAGAAATTACCATCGCTTCGAAGCGTACTGCAAAACGGACGACGCGGACGCGGACCGCAAAGAGGACATATAAATGAACAGTGACGTAAATAGTAATTTCAATGTCACTGTTCGCTTCTCTCTTAATAAGAGTCGGATACCAAAAAAATATTTTTGAATTGTAATCTCGTTTTTTTTAAAGTGTAAAGAAACACCTATCATGAGTTCATAAATTTTTATTTAATTAGATGCTTAACTCTAATCAAGTTTTATTGAAACCTTGACCCAAGTATTTCTTTGTTAGCTTATTTGAAAGAGTTTTGACACCTAGATAATATTCATTTTTTATGCAATCATTGAAATTCTATGTTGTTAAATCATAATGGTTGTTGACGTAATACAATTGTTCAGTTTGAGGTTAGTAAGGTTATTTAATTAAACATGACAATACAACCGTTCTTATTTTATTAGAATCCCTCTTTTTTTATTATGTATTGCGATACATTTTGTTCTAGCCATAATGCATGTACAAGTCAACTTAAAGGATTTAGAGGTATAATTGAACAAATTCTCGTGAAATTTAAAAGTCGACTTTGTTCAAATCTTAACGTCCACAAAAGCATTGCCTGCTATCTTTTATTTTATATATTGGGAGCTTACCACAACAGTCTTTTGATAACGGCTTTGCATATTTTGTATTAAACAATTCACATCATAAATATTTATGAAACTGTGATTTTATGCATATGGCAAATTAGAATGGATAGACTATCGTATATGAAATACATTTACATGCATTAATAAAATTGAGAATGGAAATGGGGAATATGTCAAAGATACAACAACCCGACCAAAGAGCAGACAACTTTAGTATATATTCCTCCTCTGCGAATGATTGTGGTTCACAGATTCCTTCCTCCTATGGGTTACCATAGAGAGAATAATACACAGAAAGGACAAATACTGGTAGTACAACAGCACCAGACTCCTAAAAAACGGACGAACAAACAAACAAACAAAGAGGTTGTCGTTTTTTGCTGTATCATATATGTTTTTCGGTTATTGTTTTTGTTACGTACATAAATCTAGCCGTTAGTTTTCTCGTTTGAATTGTTTTCATTTGTCAATTCGGGGCCTTTTATAGCTTGCTATGCGGTATTTGTTTTGCTCATTGTTGAAGGCCGTACGGTAACCTATTTATATATATATATTTGCTAACTTCTTCGTCATTTGGTCTCTGATGGAGATTTGTCTAATTGGCAACAATACCACATCTTTTTATTTTAATAGAAACAAACAACAACGAACACATTCCAGAAATAAATGACTTGGCACAGGCACAAAATCCAGTTTAAGTGAGTTATAATCTCCCCTTTACCTTTCTAGATATATTTTAGAATTCATTCATCCATTTTTGTATTATTCAAAATTATCAGTAAACTGTGTGTTCTACAAGGATAACCAGTCCTTCACCTTTCATCTGATACCTTAATTACTGAAATATATGCTACATATTCCCCATTTCCATTCTCAATTTTACAAAGTTTAAGATTTACACCTGTGCGTAGGAACTATTTTGTTTTAAATATGTACAACTTTCAGTATGTTCTTTTTTGCCTGGGCCCGATTAGGTGGTGTAACATCTTACAAAGTTTATCCAAATTATTTTTGCAAAGAATTCTGCTCAGTCAAGCCGGTGCAAGGGGCCGTATTAAACTTGCAGTGAGGTAAGAGTTTTTTTTCTCCATGTTGAAGGCCTCACTGTGACTTTGAGATGAAGAACAGCTATAAAAGCGCTGTTCCTTTGCTTTTTGTGTGTTTTTTTGCTGTGCATGTACTGATTTTGTGTCATGGATGGATACCCCATATCCTTTGTTTTTCTATAATTTGTCCAGTCTGTGTTTTTGTTACTTGTTTTGTGTTTTGTATCGATCTGATGAGTTAAGCCCTTTTCAACTGATTTTTATAGTTTGTTCATATGTTGTACTGTTACACCACTGTCCCAGGTTAAGGGAGGGTTGGGCGCCCGCTAACATGTTTAACCCCGCCACATTCTGTAGGTGCCTGTCCCAAGTCAGAAGCCTATAATTCAGTGGTTGTTGTTTGTTGCTGTATATCATATTTGTTTTTCATTCATTATTTTGTGCATAAATCAGGCCGTTAGCTTTCTCGTTAGAATTGTTTTACAATGTACATTTGTCATTTCGGGGCCTTTTATAGCTGACTATGCGGTATGGGTTTTACTCTTTGTTGAAGGTCGTACGATGACCTACAGTTGTTAATTTCTATGTCATTTGTTCATTTGTGGAGAGTTGTGTAGTTGGCAATCATACCACATCTTTTTATTTTCTTATGTCGTTAAACCTAAAATAAAAAAAATAAAAACCGGCACAGTGCAGCTACCAGCAAGATGATCACTAGCTTGAACAAGGTTGGTACAATGTAAAGCATGTTGACCTAATGCTCTCAACATGAACAGTAAGGCTAACTTTTTAACACTATCACATATGATCTTGTTTTTCTGTAACAAACAATTTTCTCTCGATTCACTTACTTTTCAGACTCTAATATTGATAATCTGAATTAACTTGGAAATTATTTAAATTGAGGAATTTATCTCCCTCATACAAAGTTCTGATTCTTTGCCTGGCTTTGGCTATACTTTTTGTCCTTTTTAGTTTATAAGTTCTTCATGTTTTTTATAAGTTCCGGATTGTCAAATAATTTTGCCTCGAGCATCACTGAAGAGACGTTTATTGTCGAAATGCGCATCCGGTGCAGAAAAATTGGTTTCGTTAATGTTGTTGAACGATAGTCTCAGTTATCAATTATATTGACATTGAGGGAGATTTACTCTGCAACCTCACGTTTGTGATTTCCATTTTAATAGTTCAAACTTTAATCAGTATACATATATGTTGTGTTGAACAAAATGCGTCAAATTGTAAATTTTTAACATTGCTACCTTTATGACATGTTTGGTATCAAAAGTCATTGTTTCTCGTGAGTAACTAAGTTTGTACACTGTGTTCGAGAACGTACAAGTTTTGAACGTTTTACAATTAAATGATTAGAGACTTGCTAATTGTGTTTATAGTGTTTCTATTAAACATCTCTTGATTAAGATTAAGATTTCACACACTTCATATAGAGTGAATACTATCAATTAACACTTAAATTAATCTGCTTTCGATATATTTCATTGTTTGGAAATTACTTCTTGTATGTTTATATATCTTTATCTGTATTCTCACAAACCAAATTACAAAGGTATAGAGATAATTATACATATTTCAATACAATTAGATAAATAAATAATGTACGAAAGTAGATAGAGGCATTTACAATTGTTCAACCAGAAAAGTTCAATTTGTTATTGATCTCCTTCATAAGTTTACACAGCTCATTCAGTTCTGAACATGTTTTGGAATTCATTAAGTCATGAAACTTCAACGTGTTAGGTCTATTCCTATAATGAAATGTAATACATTGTTTTCTACAGTTATCAAAAGCTGAACAATTAAAAATGTAATGGTATTCGTCACCAATGGCATCTAAATTACACAATACACACTTTCTGTTTTCTCTAAGTTTTGCCATCTCCCAGTTTCGATTGGAAATTTCATGTTCAGAGTTCTAAATTTTAAAAATAAAGATATCTGTCTGTCATCCAAAATACTAAGATATTTCTCAAGAATCCTTAAATAAACGACGATTTAATGCTTTTGGTGATTTCTGTAGGCTTGCTAGCCAATTTTGTTTGAACAAATCTATAAAGTTCTGTTTAATGGTTACATGTAACCATGTTTTGTTAACAAAAAAGATGTTGTTCCATACATATGACAAGCCACACGTGTCTAAAATTGATTTGACTTGTTTTAATCATAAAATATTTGTACCATATTTGGCAGTGGCCAAGTTATACACAATAAAAGGTAATTTGTCAGGTTTTCCAGTTACCAACTTAAACCAATAATTAATAATTCGTAGTTTGACCGACATTTCTAATGGATATCTTCCCAATTCACCATAGATCATAAAATCAGGAGTAGACTTTTTTACTCCAAGTAATATTTTACAAAATTTAATATTAACCCTTTCAATTATTGAATTATTTCCAAAACCCCAAACTTCAGACCCATACAGAAGTATTGGTTTGACAATTTTGTCAAATAAATCAAGTTGGCATTCAATTGACAGATTATGTACTCTTCCTTTTCGAATGATATCGTACATAGCATGTGTTGCTTTTTCACATTGCTTTTTTTTAGTTCTGGAAAAATTCCTGACCTAGACAGTAATACACCAAGATAAGTAAATTCACGGACAATATCTAATATTATATTATCATACTTAAAAACAATATTCTGTGGAAGTCTACCTTGTGAAAAAATTACAGTCTTACTCTTTTGCACATTTACTCTAAGTTCCAATAAATAACAATATTCATTATAAGGAGTCCAGTTGTCTTTGTAAATCTATCTGAGATTCTGCCATTAAGACAGAATCATCAGCGTACAAAAGGACAAAAATTTTTAAATAAACATTTAACTCTATTTCTACATCATCAGTATCGACAATATCATGTTGACTATGAACAATTTCAATATATTCCACATCTCGACTAGTTCTACTACTGAAATCACCACTTTTCTATTTTCATTGGTAAAAGCGTTTTTAGTGTAATATTTTTCAAAAAAAGGTAATTTTGCAAGAAAAACAAGAGAGTAAACAGAGTGGCAACCATGTTACGCACTGGTTCGCCCCCTACTTTATTCACGGACGGTGTATGTTTTGTGCACTAATATGTTTGATAAAAAATAGAATATGTGAACGCTAATGTGTATTCAGTATCATGTATTGATAAACGACAACTTTCGGGTATGAACAATTTGTTATCTGAAATTAGACTAATTCCTAGACTAAGAGTGACCACAAAGTCGAAACATGTGGTAAATTAAATATGTCACGTACTCGATGTTGTGACTTATCTGTATCATACCAGAGTTTACCCCTGGATATTGGAAGATGCACCGTTTCTTAGATATCTATCTTGAACTAGTTATTTTGGTCTCTGTCACCAACTAGCAATGTGTTGGACGTGTTGTTGTCTTTGCACAGACCTTATGTGTCCAGCAGCAACCAGTGCTCACCTGTGCACTATCCAAACCTTTGCTGTATTCTACCTATACACTGCTATTCCTGTGTACTTTTATCCTGTGCACTATCTGGCCTGTTCCGCCTGTGCACTGCTTAACCAATGCACTCTCTGGTTTAAGGTTTACTGGTGCACTTATTCACCTGTGCACTATAACCGCAAAGTCGCCTATTCACCTATTACCTGGTGCGTATGTTTCACTTATAATATCATCCTGCAACCTTATTCAGGTACGCAGATAGATTCTTATTCAGAATCTATTTAATATTTTATAAATGCCTTAAGAATTTCACTTTACTAAGTTTAATAAAACAGTAAGTCTATTAAATTCGTAGTACATTACTATCTTCATATTAAAACGATATAAAACGTATACATTTGATCTTAATATCATCAAATATACAATAGTTCCTATATTATCATGCAAGCTAATAAATGCATTTAAATTACACTCATAATGTTTACATTATGATTAATGATTTATATAAGATTTCAATCTAAATACTTTTAAAAAACCAATTATATCAAGAGCTTTTATCAGTGTTCACTAATCTTATACAATCATAACTGTTCAAAACGATATTATTTATTCAAGATATACACTGTATAATCAATGGAAACACACTAATTAAATTAAATAAACCTTTAGTATCGTCACTGATGACGGTGCATAACAATTTTAATCCAAATAATTAAACATTCGAATTCATGGTAATTAAAACGTAGAAAAGAATAATAACCAACAACTGAACATTTGTCAAGACTGTAACATTCACGAAAATGTTTAATGGATCACTTATAAACTACATTATGAATTTAAATGAAATACGTATTATGATTGCTTGTAATCAAACTTTAAATGACGTATGAAAGACATTTTATTAAAATTACAATGTAATTAAAGATTACATTTATGTTTAATGTGATATTAAGATAATTGATGAACTAATTGTAATAGTACGAATTAGTGATTCGTTAATTTTAACTTGTTTATTATCATTGTAATTTACAAAGACTATTTAGAACTATGATAGTTAAATTTTATGTACTTTAACGAAGTAATTTTACCGTACTTTTGTCGTTTAATGTCTTCAACCAATTTAAAGTATATAGAATGCATATATTATAACTAATTATAACTTTCATTATATCAGTATTAGTACAAAAAATAATATTATAACATTCCATTCGTTATAACGATAAAATTTAAATCTACAGCGATTATTAAAATTATTCTAATATTTAATTATCAACAGTTTAACAGTAAAAAATAATTATTCCAACTTTACAAAAACGGACTCAGGTTAGTATTCAAATCTGATCAATTATGTCAAAATTTTATGGCATAAATCATGTCTAATACGATACATTGTAACAATAGTATTACATAATTGACAATCGCTACAAAATTTAACCCACCAGTCAAACTGCATCTCGAATTTAAATCGATTTCAATTCATCTTAACATCTATTATATCATTGTACGCATATTTATGTAGATCATTACAACGTACAATATACACGGACATAACGTTCTGAATGATATAAGACAATTGCTGCAAATTAGTGTCATATCAAACATCATTTACAGCACTCTTAAATTACTATGACTAATTGAAAAGTTATTTAACAGATTCTGACCAATAACACAGTTTGTAGTGCAAGATAAGTCTTATTTCTTACTTAATTTGGAATAGTCACTTTACAGATTCAGTCATTTAATCTATTAAATAAACTCAATCATACAGATGTGTAATTCGTAATTTTCAATTACGTACTTTAACTCCTAACTTATATTTATATTTATATTTTTTATCAAATTAATATTTCAACAAGTTTAAAGTTACTATTGAGATAATTTTGAATTAACATTTCAATGATACTGCCGTAGATTGACTTTCATTCAATACATTCAACTTACATTGATGCATCTCTGATTTTTAACAGTTTTATTTAACATTGAACCCTTTTTAAGATACTTCAATTATTAATAAATTGATTTTCCATCTTCATTAATTTTCTAATTCATGCTTAATAGACATTTTTTCTATTATCTAAACTTGTAAATATTCTTCAACGGAATTACCATGACTTAAGCTCTGCTAATGTATACAAGCTCTAACCTCGACAGTTCACCTTTACAATTATGCAACTCGAACCTACTTCGCATTTATCTATTACTTTGAAAACTTTGAGAAATATTTGAACAAATCACGCAGTTGCATAGATTGCTGCCTTGCTTAAATACATACCACAGATTACCTATTGAAATGATTAAGAGCAAAACGCTCTTCTAATGATTTCACTAAGGTCGCATTATTCATTTTCTTATCAGTCGGTTAATCGCTGAAGACGCTCTGTGCGTGCCCGCAATGGGCAGCGGCAAGGTAAAGCCCCTTTTCATATTCGTCTCAATTATTGATGATAGCACATGCATCAAAGTGCGATTTAAAATCAACCCATTCGCCAGACCCATCATAATTGGCCAGTTTGATTTCTCTCCTTGTATTCTTTCCTGGCGTGGGTACTTTTTCCTGGTTATTGACAACCTGTTTTGCATTCCTTTGGTTATATCTTATGATAGGAGAAATCTCCACTGAACCTCCGCTACTGGTACAGGGTGCGGCGCTAGTTGTGTTGTATTGCACTTGCTTATTTGCATTTATGTAAGGTCCAAACAATGTTGGAGCATCATCAGCTGTTTGGACTGTGCGCTCTGTGACATCGCCGAAATCCGTGCGCCTCGTCTGAACAATACCAGAATCTGTCAGGTTTCTAGGTTGCTCTTTTGGGGTAGAGTGTTGTGGTGTCAAAAGCCTAGGATTTTGAGTTTGTCTCAACTTCTCTATCTTTTGCTTAACATCTTCCTCTAACGTACTTATATGCTTTTGTTAATCGTCCATATTTATTCAATTATCGGTACACTTACCAATATATGTCACGTACTCGATGTAGTGACTTATGGGTATCGTACCAGAGTTTACCCCTGGATATTGGAAGATGCACCGTTTCTTAGATATCTATCTTGAACTAGTTATTTTGGCCTCTGTCACCAACTAGCAATGTGTGGGACGTGTTGTTGTCTTTGCACAGACCTTATGTGTCCAGCAGCAACCAGTGCTAACCTGTGCACTATCCAAACCTTTGCTGTATTCTACCTATACACTGCTATTCCTGTGCACTTCTATCCTGTGCACTATCTGGCCTGTTCCGCCTGTGCACTGCTTAACCAGTGCACTCTCTGGTTTAAGGTTTACTGGTGCACTTATTCACCTGTGCACTATAACCGCACAGTCGCCTATGCACCTATTACCCGGTGCGTATGTTTCACTTATAATATCATCCTGCAACCTTATTCAGGTACGCAGATAGATTCTTATTCAGAATCTATTTAATCTTTTATAAATGAAATAATTACCTTCTTGCTTCTTCTAAATGTCTTGACTATTCATTAAGTGACCTTTTTTCCTACTGGGAGTGTTTAACGACCTTGACTGGCTGTTTAGCCCTCGTACGGTCGGCTCGGTGCCCGAAGGCGTTTGGTGAGCGTTTAAATAATTTTGTGCCATCGGTCAGGAACAGGTGGGAAGGCCATTTTGGTAGGCCGCCATCTTGGTTTTGTGAGTTGTTTTGGTTTTCTTTTGTTGACTATTTTGATGTTATTTCTTCACAACGGCTGCTTTCAGGGCCAGATTGGTCAGCTTGGCAGCCCGCTAACCTCGATGATGGAGTACTGGTAGATGAGTCTCGGACGTAGTATTAAAGATGACAGGAAGCATTATCAGGACCAAAGTCGTGAGACAGTGAAATGAAGGTCCATCATCTAACACCTCGGATACAGCCCTCGGACGTCAGTCGGCATAACACTCCCCATCCACAATGGGTTTTGGAGTGCATGTTGACGCAGGAGTTTACGCACAAAACAAACGTTTACTGTACAGCGTTGGATTGGTTTCTGTCATCTAAAGTAGTAAGTCATCGATCCATCTAAAGTAAACCCTCATCGAAGATAGCGGGTAAAGGAGAGCTGACCCAGCACGTCCGTTCAGCTGTAATGACTGAGACGTGACTGAGATGTGATGTGATGTGATGATATATTTTTTCTGACAGCGCATCAGATTTTATACTTAGTTTTGGAACATACCATTTACTTTGGACGATACCAAATATCTTATTCCTATGAGTGTTTATAAAATACCTAACCCTTATTGTTAAAACGTTTGAATGACGGCCCTTATTTCTACAACTACCGATCGGAATATTTCCGGGTTTGCTAACCACAACCTGTCCGTTCCTGATTCTAAATATTATAAATTTCCATAGCAATGTAAACAAAACAAAACCGATAGTAGACTACCGTTCAATTTTCAAACTAAACCAGTTCGTATAACAATGTTTTAACTTGATAAAAGTAATAATAAGTTGAACCCTAGTAAAATAAAACAGGTGAACTATTTTCATCACAAATATATTTCTTCAATGCTTTATTAATTAAAAATTACACAATTTAAAAATCTTATTCATCAGCTTTAGAATAGTTCATATATCTGAATTAATATTCATCAGCTTTAGAATAGTTCATATGTCTGAATTAATATTCATCGGCTTTAGAATAGTTCATTTGTCTGAATTAATATTCATCGGCTTTAGAATAGTTCATATGTCTGAATTAATATTAATCAGCTTTAGAATAGTTATATGTCTGAATTAATATTCGTCAGCTTAGAATAGTTCATATGTCTGAATTAATATTCATCCGCTTTAGAATAGTTCATATGTCTGAATTAATATGACTTAAGAAGATATGAAAAATGTCAGCGAGACACAGAACCGATGACTTAAAGCCCCGCACATGGCTTTGTTTTCTATTAATGTACTATGTAAGAGGACCTGATTATTGGACATCGAATAGGTTTAAATAAACATAAAGCATTGCACTTAATACTGCTATTATAGTGGTATATATGGTTGGGCATGTGTAATTATATCGGATTCCATGTTAAAATTTGTAATCCTTTGAAAAGTAAATTGTTGTTCAAAACTTGAATTTTTCCTTCTAAAACATATAAACCAGTAACGTGCGAAAATCTAGGCCTTGTCATTTCTATCATTAAACTAGACAAAGTGATACCCTTGCACTCCTCTCTGAAGTAACTGCATTATAACAATCTCAATGTAGGACTTTCTTTGAGATATTATTGTGTCTGGGATGTCCCCGTTGATGCAAAGTGTTATTTTGAAATACACCAAGTTAAGCATGGGAGCACATAGGTCTATTGTTCACTGTAGGAGGAGTTATCCGGAAACGCTATGCACCTCTTATGCAAGTATATACTCCAAAAATGACAAAGTTCAACTATCTCCCAAAAGAGCAAATATCAATAAAAATCAAAACCCTGACCACATGCACACCTTCAATATATGTTCAAACTGTGAGAGGAGTTATCTAGAATAGCTATATACCCATAATGGGACGGACAGACGCACGGACGGACAGGGGTAAACCAATATGCCCCCAACTTTCAGTTGCGGGGCATAAAAAATATACAAATATTATTACACGTTCAGTGGAAACGGCTGATTTTTAAATATATAAGATAATTGAATTAATGAAGGGTATATCTTTTTTTATTTTTTTTTTCAAATAAAGTACGCATTTATCCATGTATTCTGTTCATAGATGGTATTTAAACTCTATCAAAAATTTGTTTAGGACGATCTAAATGCATTAAACAATTATTTAAATCAATGAAGGGTTTAAATATGAAAAACACGTGACTTAATATGTCAATCGTATCTTTTTTAAAATAATATTATTCTTATCAGGATTCACCGTTGTCACTACGGGATACAATTATCTGATAAAGTAACATTGAATAAATGACGTATCATATTTGATGAACTGCATACATATGTACTCCTGTATTCCAAAAAGACTAAAGTTTTAAAGTCAACGTGTAGGCCAATAGAACACCCAAAGGATTGTTGTTACAAAATCGGATTACCAATATTGGTATTAAGAAGAAAGTTTTGGAATTGTTTATTTAAGCTTTTACTTAAAGAATTAAGCGAACATGACATCTGTTGATAAAAGAAACGCGATGGCGCGTAAAAAATCGTTAGCACCTCCAGATATGGTCAGAAAAAAATCAATTGCACCACAAGAAATTCATTTTGACATTGAACGTAAAGGCTCACAAGATTACGGAAGAAAGCAGTCAATTTCACACGGATCGGATATTTCCAGAAGAATGTCTATGGCGCATAGGAGACAGTCAGTAGTTGAATCATTGACTGGGAGATCAACGCTTATATTGACGTCAAATGCACAACAGAAAAATGTTAAATATGAGAATACATACAAGCTTGAACCTGATGTTAAGTTCCAGACTGACAAAATCAAAAGTGTCATTGAAGAAATTTTGGAAAATGAGCTAGCAGATATGACATATAAGCCAGAAATTTGCGTAAGTCAATCAAAATTATTAGCAGAGAAAATCAAACAAGCGGTGAAAGCTCAGGACTTTGAAAAATACAAACTAGTAGTGATCGTAGCGATAGGCGAAAATGAAGCGAGCCCGTCAGTGTCTTTCACAAGCCGGTGTATCTGGAACGTAAGTGCAGACAATTATTCAGAATATGTGTATCGTAACAAGTCACTGTATGCTGTAGGAATGGTATACGCAGTTTCTATAGACTGATTAAGCAATATTTATATAGGTAGATCGTGCTTTAATAACTCTTTTTCAAAATCATTGCTATTCAGTAAAAATGTGTAATTGAATTTTCACAATTGTGTCTTTCGTAAATACATTCAGGAAATTTTAAATTATTTGATTGTTATATATTTCAATTCAAATGGAACGTATATATTGATGTACAGGTTGGACACAAATTATATATGTACAATAAATTGACTTAAATGGTGTTTTGACGAACAATAGCATATTCAATTATACAGAGGGCACAGTATTAATTATGTTTTAATGGAAGAGTTAACTGTATGTAATTTATTCACGTTTTTATAAAAAGAAATTCAAGAATAAACAAAACACTAAAATTTAATTGAATGGTAGCCGTTGAATATTTAAGATAGTAAAAAATCCACTGATAAGTATTTTGACATATTCTGTATACAAAAATGTAGTTTTGAATACTAATTTCTTTCATTGCTTTGGTAAGCATGTTCGAAATCGATTGAATTCTTGTGAAGTTTTGTTTGTGGTGAAATCAATAGTTTTAAACATACAGGTTTATATGTAATAAGCTATATTACAACATTTGTTTGATTTGCAAAGTAACACAGTCTACACAAGCATACAAAATATTGTGCCATAGTTGCGTCTTTGTATTGATTCTGAATAGAATCGAACAAGGTAACATTGAAAGGATGGTTAGTTCAAGTTCAAGAGAACTGTTTAACGTATAGATTTAACTGAATGAAGAGATTTATGAAATTTAGATCCGAATTAAAAAGAAATCGGGTCGAATAACCACTAGTCCTAAAGCTGCACTCTTTCACACTTTAAGTTATTATGCAAAATTTGTATACCAGATTTGTACATATATCTCAGTTAATAATTAAATAACATATTATATTTGTAATTATTGTAATTAAAAGGAATAAATGTTTATGAAAAGATTTACAATTTACGAAACACACCTTAAACGGCAGTTTAATCATCTACGAAAGAAAGTGATTTGCTTAAGTGTTTGCTTAAACAAACACTATTTCAGGTAGAAGCTTTAAGGTACAAAAATTACAAGCTGTTTTAGTTAGGAGTTAAAACTACATGTAGGTATATGTACAAGGTGTCATGTCCATCTCTTAAAATCAATAAAAAATACTGAACAGTAACAAGTTTTACAACAATTAACTGTTCAGCTTGATCGAAACATTGTCGCTAGAGTCAGTAGACAGTTATGAGATGGGGATATCAAAAAACTGTGGGAGGCATATTCCGCTGAGTGTTCTTCGTTTTCTTGCCTGATTTATTTCATTTAATGCTTTTATTGTTAAGCGATGACGCTGTCGTCGTTTACGGGACATGATAAGTCCATCATTTGCAACAGAAACATTTAACTACAAGACAACCTAATAAAATATCATTGTATACATAAGTTTGGATTTAGTTGACTCAGGTACATTAATAAACGGCAATATATGATACTTAAACCATCTGAAACTATCATTCAAAATCAATGATGAATTTCGATTTTGGCGCATGTATACGTATCACATATGAATACGTATGAGGTTATATTATTATTGTGTATATTCTAACTAATTTGATTCGTTCTGAAAGAGTCGCATGTTCAACTATATTTTCAAAGGTAGACCGAGAACGGGAAGATGGAAAAGTGATATTGCACGACTTTATGAAGCAATCAAATAATATTTATTTTATCCTGCATAACATAAACCCAACAGTTGAATGAGGTATAGAAATGTTATCCTCCCTAGACTCGAGGAACGTTCGTTTGGATGTGCGGGATGTATAAATACGCAGCCACGTCCAGTCAGAAGAGGGGCGTTAAATCCATTATCACATGTAGGGAGGGTTCCACGCTGTCTTCACGTTTCAGGATCCTGGCAACAACTCTGAGTGGTTCATAACTGACGTGCTGGAAGGCAAAATTTCTGCCACTGTCTAAATTGCAAATATTTTCCAGTTACAAATAAAAGTCCAAAAGTTTCAAAGGAGAAAGTAAAGATTGATGTTGTTGACAAAATTATACCACCAGACAGATTATCAAGACATACCAACATTCACTCTTCCCAAATACCATCTTGCAAGACCAGTATCTGGAAAGAGTTCTTCTATACCCCAGAACGATAAGAGATTGGAACACCTTACCCGCCTCGCTGACCGCTGTAGAAAGTATTGACACGTCCAAGAGACCACTGCATGCTCATTAAATTTCCAAGTACCATGTTTTTTTTTTTGGAGCATGTATAAACGTTATGTAGAGCACGAATTTCATTTTTCTTTCTGTTATAAATTATTTTGGACTTGTTAAGTATGCAAGCGCACACCAAACAGTAACAGGATAGTCAACCCAATGACGGTAGTCACTTAGTGGTAGAAGTAGAAACCCTTTATCCTGGTCGATCCACTCTTCAGTACCTCTACGTTACACAAACACCAATCAAACCGTTGTTAAATTCACATTTTTTGCATCTGTTAAAGCTATGTACTCTTTTTGCGATTTCAGTTTTACCATTTAGCCACCCACTCTTGAACCGCCTCATGGTCTTTGAACCGCGATGAGGTCTCGACTCCCACACCTCAAATTGCTTGCCTCACTAGAAATACGAGTCAAGCTACGCTTCTATCAGAAGAATCAAGTTCGGAAGTTGTTCAAAGTTTGATTTTGATTAAGAGTGATTCTTATCAGATACAGCGTGTCTGGTTCAATAGTATATGTCTACATTAATAATTATACCCCCGCTTTAAAAAATGGGGGTATACTGTTTTACCTCTGTCTGTCCGCCCATCCATCCGTCCGTCCATCCATCCATCCGTCCATCCGTCATCCTGTCAGTCCGTCAGTCGGTCCATCCGTCCCATGACTATTTTTCGTCGCATTTTTCTAAGGAACAACATTACAAGGATTTCTGAAATTTGGTTTCAGGGTTCATATAAGTCAGCTACACCGTGTGATGCATTTTTAGATTCATCACTCAACAACTTCCTGTTTACCGAACACTTACATCATTTTACACATGACATCCAAGTTGAGAATTTTCGTCACATTTTTCTCAGAAACTACATTACAAGTTTCTGAAATTTGGTTTCAGGGTTTATATAAGTCAGCTACACCGTGAGATGCGTTTTCATATTCATCACTCAACAACTTCCTGTTTACCGTCAAGTATTTGGGCTGGGGGTATCATCAGTGAGCAGTAGCTTGCAGTTTCACTTGTTTTAAATATTATACTTTCCAAAATTCTAGCAAAGTCAGTGTTGTTGTGAGGTCAATATTATTTGAAAATTTAAAGCGTTAAAGTGGAGATGTTTTTTTTCCTTTGATTTAAACAAGATTAACTTCATTAAAACCAATTAAAAAGAATCAATATCACATTTCTAAATGGGATCTTTAATTTCGCAAAGAAAAGTTAATTGTACATAGTGTAATTTAGTGTAAGCAATAATTTAGCTTTAAATCCAAAACCTACATATTTTGTTTCAATGTCAACTTTCTTTTGTTTACAAACAATTAAGTTCTAAATTTATCGTGAATAAGAATGTCATGTTTTGTACACAGTTTCGGAATTAATAAGTCAGGTTAAGGACATGCTATTAAATATCTTATACCAACATATTACTATTCAGATTTAAAATCTGATATGTTATATAAATATATAAGGACAAACTGTCAAGTTGTCAATTAATAGATTTTAGAACATCAAGGTTCATGAAAACAAGCACAAAAAAGAGAGAGAAAAAAAAAAGGGTTCAAATCATATCACTTCGAACAATACATCGATGTACTGTTTGTTGATTGATTGTTGTTGTTTGTTTTACGTCCAGTGTGAAATATTTCATGCATGTTTAGGACGAGAATAAATTATGATAGGTATACTGGTGCTGTAATTGGGGTCGACCGGGTTGGATAGGGTCAGAAATTTAGCCTTGCGACAGGCCACCTACTGACCCTTAAAGAGTTAATGCAAGGGTTCTTTTACGTGCAGAGAGCGTGGCACTCTACCTACGCGAGACATCGGATTTAACGTCCACATTCTGACCGGACGTTCTGTTCGTTGAATGTTTCGATCACATATTTACAAATCTCAATAGTTAGTCTCGCCTGCTAAGTTGAAGTGTAGATCTGAAGAGATATAGATTACAGGTAATTTAAAATATGTCAAACAATAACAATGTACTTACTGATTTGTCTATAAAGTACATATAATCTCTCGACTTTTATGTATTTAGATGCTGAATTATTGACATCGATATAACATTAGTATTGCTTTATCAAATTATAAGGTTATTAGGTGTTCTTAACTTTGGGTTTATTGCTTTTCAACATTTGTTACTTTGGGTTTCCTATATATCATTTGCAGCTCCACTGACACGAAATAAATTTTCAAAATCAGTAGCAAATCTGAAGGGATATTTACTTTTTGTATACGATAGGTTTTTTATTCCCAATAGTGTGGTGTAGTTCAAAGACTTGATGCCACTCGGAGTTGATGATGTTAGAATGACATTTGAAAGCCAGATAAAAAAATATGTTTTTAATTTGCACTTCCCTTGACCTTACAGTAGTAGGAATAGACCACTTTCGAGTTCATCCTTCACCGGAAAAAACTCGTCAATTATGCGCGCCTTTATGACGTCATTCACCAGATAGAGGGGATCGCCTGTATCCCTGCACTATTAACGTTCATCAAGCGTCTTAGTGATCGTCATTGTGCAGGATAAACTAGAAATAATGTTTGTTTTGTAAGTACTTAATCACAATTCCCTAATGACAGCAGTGCTGATTGTCAATTATGAGAATTCAATTTGCCGAATAATTCGTGCAATATAGCATCATAGTTCTCCAACCACTTGCTCAACATTGGAACGGAAGTGACGACGCCCCTAAACGCACGAATGATGTTCACTAAAACCAAAGTTTTTGACGGAAATGCATCGAACTCGAAAGTTGTCTATTTAACTATTTCTGAAGAAAAAACAAAAAAACAAAACAAAAAAAACGAAAGCTTTCGATTAATTCTATCAGAAATTTACTTTTTGAAATCATTTTCTTTCCACGTTTTCTATTTGTTGCATTGGTAGCTAAAGAACGGTACAATGAAATAGCTAGTCGGGAGATCCTCTTCACAGATAATAATTCATCATCCATTTTACAATTTAAAATGAATATTACTTCAACTTTACGAAAATTACTCTGATGTGTACCATTTAACTGTAATATGTTAAACATCAACCAATTTATAATAAAATGGCATTTAAATGATATGTTATGAATAATACAATAAATCGACACTTCAAAGATAAGTATTTGTTCACACACCTTTCATATATGAGATTTAATTTACTTGACTTTTCGCTTTTTCCAGATTTTAAAGAACAGATTTAAGTGGAAGGAACATTTAAACGACAATATTTAGCTTATCAAACTCACAAATTGTATTTAGTGTAACAGGATAATATATTGTAATAGTATATTCACCGGGTGTTACACGAAATGATCGGTATACATTAAAAGCTAATGAAACACAGGTGATATGTTTTCTGACCTTTGATTGATAAATATTGATTGATATTTAGAGTCCAGTGGCAATTACTACATGTATATCAGGAACGGGAAAATGTTGTTCTCTCCCTTAGTATCGGAAGTCACCTTAAAGATAATACTTTAAAATGTTATGGATAATTTTCCAGCCCTTTAAGAAATACGTCAAACATGAAGTGTTATTTTCAATTGGTATACAGTCACATCAAAAGAAGTTACATTTCTTACGTGCTGAGCTATTTTCGCAGGAGTTGTGGTGTTTGGTCATGAACAAATTGTTTTAAGTACAAGCTTTAAGACAGATAAAAACCTTGATGCTTAAGTGGTTGTGTTTGGCTAGCAGTTGTTGACAATATATGAATCTTTAAATAAATATTCAACCTGCATCAGGAACACTTAAAGTCAAAAATCCGATAGTGGGATGCACAAGTACCGAGTCACGTCAAAAGTCATCTGACCAAAAGAAATATAAAAACTCCATGTTCAGAAGTTATTTAAAGAACATATGTAGTCTGAGATTATTATATTTTATTATACTTTGAATGCATGTTTTAATATTTACCCCAACAAATCAAATGCCTATGATTTTATTACTTGGAATACTTCTTATAAAATGTAGAAGTGTTTTTTTTTTAGACCCAGACACGCGATTGAGACGCTGAAATACTGTAGTTTCTATCCATAGGCAAACGAATAAACACTCGAAAGGTATCTAGATTGGCAGATGCCTTTATGTATAGTCATTGTTTGTCCAATTTTCTTAAGTCATGATTCCAAGTTTTACATTGTATGTGAATTTATTTTTACGGGATTTGAAACTGGAAATGTCACACTTACTGCTTAAAGTAAACTCATGATAGATACCAGGATTGAAATTTCATATTAACGCCAGACGCGCGTTTCGTCTACAAAAGACTCATCAGTGACGCTCGAATAAAAAAATGTAAAAAAGGCCAAATAAAGTACGAAGTTGAAGAGCATTGAGGACCAAAAATTCATAAAAGTTTTGCCAAATACAGCTAAGGTAATCTATTCCTGAGGTAGAAAAGCCTTAGTATTTCAAAAATTCAAAGTTTTGTTAACAGTTAATTTATAATTATGAACATGTCAATGATAACTCAAGTCAACACAGAAGTGCTGACTACTGGGTTGGTGATACCCTCGGGGAATTAAAACTCCACCAGCAGTGGCATCGACCCAGTGGTTGTAAATAAACTCATGATAGATACCAGGATTGAAATTTTATATTAACGCCAGACGCGCGTTTCGTCTACAAAAGACTCATCAGTGACGCTCGAATAAAAAAATGTAAAAAAGGCCAAAGGTTTCAGTATATTATTGCCTAAATGGTTCAGTATATCTTTTCATATATGGTAAAAGGATAAAATGAAATTATGATTTATCACATGTTAAGCTTCTGAGAGGGGTGTTTAAAGTATAAGTGAAATCAAACAAAACAAAATACCAATAAGGTTTACAATGTATACGATATAATGATATCAAACAACAGTCACACAATATTGCAATAATATGTGTCGACTGAGGTAAAGGTAAGCTATTTATACTTAAAAAAAATGTAATTTATCAAACATTTTACCAATGGTCTATTCTAAATATCTGTAGCACTCAGACAGTAACTGTGGGCTACCTTAAGATATTGATTTGTTATAAGTTTGTTATAGTATCTTAGGGAAAAATATACAAATTGATAGCGACCATTGTGTAAGTACGCGCAATTTCGTCTGTCCTTCTTCTCAGATAATTCTTTATTATAAACCGCAATTATAATTCCGTGTGTGTTAAATCTTTGTGCACTTGAAGCCTATTTATTCTTTTCTTTATGTCAACATAAAATTGTTACATCTCATGAATGCGTCTATTGACAATCCTTCATGCAATGTATCTGTGAAAAATGATGATGCTAATTTCTCTCGACGTGTGTTTTTGAAATAAGCTTTATTAGGTATTTAGCTACCAAATGTTTGGGGGCCAGACACATAAAACATTGAAGACATCGAAACTATACAAGGTCTAAAGAGACTATCCAAAATCGTCTAAACTTTACTTGAATAGTTTTGCAGGGTTGTAAGTTAAGTCTCTATTATTAGTAGGAGGTGACATGTCAGCTGTCTTACATATTACATATACATGTATCAGCGTGTATGCACAATTCTTGTGCTGTAAGTAGTCTCAAACTTTTTGACACGAGAAACGTTTATCCTTGCATAGTAAAAGGAAGGCAGAGTTAAATGAACAAATGTTTGCCTCCTTAAAATTTGATTACTACAATTTTATGAACTGTAATGTCTGATCAAGAAAACCTAAAGCAAATCAATGCTGCCATTATTTTACATTATATTCTTGTCAGCCTTTTTTGACTATGATGCATTTTAAAACATCCCCATCGCTACTATCGACGATTGTTGTTTTTAATTTTGATAGATTATTCATGCTTAATATGCGTTATTTCCAATACTCAAACAAAATTATAAAATACCGAATTTTTTCATTTATATATTTGTTCTTCTAAGTAAACAACCTCATTTATAATCATTGCCAATGACAACTCTCCATTCTAAGTCATTATAGGTCAATGTACGGCCTTCAACAGTAAGTACTATGTAAAACCATTCAAACACAACTCATTCAAATTCATAAACAAACGACAACTACTGTACATCAGATTCCTGACTTAGGACAGGTGCAAACATTTGCAGCGGGATTAAACGTTTTAATGGTAATCAATGTATATACCACCATTATCGAATTATAAAATGAAAATAAGATAATTATGAGATGGGTGTAAATGGGAAAATAGAAATATCAGTAAATAACCAACATATGAAATGAACAGAGCTTTTGTTTCGATTCTTCGTCATTAATTTTTTTAGGTACTTGTGTGATGTATTAACTGTATTGTATTTTAAAGGAACACTTATATCTGAATGGAAATGCATACGTTTAAATTATGTAATATATTTACGTAATCCGGTACTTTATCGACTTTTGTTTTTTTTTTTATTTTTCGAAATGTGTTCAAATATAAAGACCGATACTAAAGGGACTATTTCATTTAAAAAAACAACTTTTATGAGATCTTTGGTTGGAAGCTTTCTAAAATGGCAGTACTTTTGGTCAAGATGTGAATATTACCATACCGTGTTTCTATTTGTTCGACTTCCTTGAGAGTGTCATTTACACCAACAATTTTGGTAAATCATTACGAAATAGGACAATGGAGTAATTCATAAATATGTATATCAATATCCTTGTATAATTTTGTATCCGAGAGGATTATTAAAGTAAAAGAAAATAATATATAAAGTTCAACATTTTATTAACGGAAAAAAAAAACGGAGAGAAGGCTTGACTCGTGGTTCTGTCACTGGTCAGTGGTTCCTGGTATGGTTGGTCTTACAACAACAATTTAAACGGCAGTAAATACCACTTGTAACCTAGCATATAATTCCAACTAGACCTTCATATAAAGGTTTCCATTATAGTGGTTACGATTTCAAACGAAACAAGATAATATGTATAACCCTCAATTATAGTGTTCATAAGACATGCATACTATTTCCATAAACTGTTCACGCAGTTATCTCATTTAACATAGTTATATTACTACATAAATAAACTCCAAGTCTGGTGACAAAAATATTTAGTCACCGCCACCTTGATCACCGTCACGTCACCGAGATTTAACCACCGGGACTAATATTTGACACCTCATAAGTCGAAAATATATTGACAATGCCATGGCTAAAAAATAAAAAGATCAACAGTACACAAAACAAAACACTTAAGACTGAGCAAAACGAACCCCACCAAAAACTGGGGGTGATCTCAGGTGCTTCGGAAGGGTAAGCAGATCCTGCTCCACATGTGGCACCCGTCGTGTTGCTCATGTAAATACAAACCCGGTGATAAGTCTTATTCGGTAGGTCACATTTTGGGTAAAGGGGACGGGATTGTAGTTACGACAATTGGAACATATCCGTCTTCATCTGTGAAACAGATATTCCATAACGGTCAACCAACACTTGTTGGCGTCCGAAAAATTTACGAAGGGATGATTTCAACTTCATTACTTGGAACTCTTGGATTAATAGCTTCCTTGTGAGCAGCATTGACCTATAATTATTATTATTTATGTTTTTACAACTCATCAACATATACAAATAGTCGTCAAACTTGCTTAATTAGTAATAAATGTCTTACCTATACATGGTAGGACAGCTTATAGTGTCATATCTAAAATATTTTAAAACAGCCAACATGCGTTTAATAAAACTATGAGTATTCAATCAAAGTTAATCAAAATTTTACGAGTTATGAACAATGAAAACCAGGTTTTCTAAAAGGGGCAACGACGCTGTGTTGGCGTCACTTTCTCCACTTTCGACATAGGACACCGTCTTTTATTTCAAATGATTCAATTCTATTCCACAAGTATTTAATTAGTGGAATAAATTTTGATATTTCCGATCAAGTTGGTTTCAAATTAGTAATTTCAAATCCCTAATTATCTTAATTACCCGGTCATTTTGTTGTTTATTTTCTAAATTGAAATCTCTCTCAACAAATTATTCATCGTGCATCTGAGATGACAAGTTCTGTTGTTGTTAATGCTGATGAGATCCCATGCTTCGAGTTGTAACTACTCTTACGCGTTGGCTTATACAGTATTCAGGTCAACTCGATTTTCAAACCTAAATTGATGTTTCTCTGGCAAACCTCCTTTTCCATTTCTTTTTATCTGACCTTTTCAACATTGAAACATTAAAAGTTTCTGGACTATCTACATACACTTTTGTCGCATCAATCATGTTGCTAGGCTAGACGTTGGCTACCTTGTACTTTAACGGCGCCTGTTAAAGTATCAGCATTACCAACAAGTACAGACTTCACCACTTCTTCAGCTGAAATTTCGTTATTTAAACAACCTCTCCTAAACCTTCGTTTACAAATTTATTTTCAACTTTAGAGCAATACGAACAACCATCCGGACAAGGTCTATGACTCAATGCATCCGCACTCGAATGAATACGACCAGGAAGATGTATTATTTGGAAATCATATGCACCAAGTGTTTCCAACCAGCGGATTGCTGACCCTCTGGATTTTTAAAATTAACTAACCATCTAAGATACCCGTGATCGGTACGAGCCGTAAAAGTTTGACCATAAAGATAGTAATGGAACTTTTTAACTGCACTTACGATAGGCAGCAATTCTTTACGGGTGACAAAATAATTTGTTTCACATTTCAAAAACCTTTTGCTAAAATAATTCATTAATTGGATATTACCAACTTTTTAAGATGCTCAAATAAGCAATTACAAGCTTCTTACCATTCAAATTTCTTACCCTTCTTTGTTAATTGATGTAAAGTCTTTGCAATTGTAGAGAAATGTTTTACAAATCGACGATAATATGAACAAAATCCAATAAAGCTACGCCCATTTTTTACATTCATGGGAGTGGGCCAATCTTGCTAGGCCTTAATGTTCGCATCGTCAGTGCTACTCCATTTAAGACTAACTTTATGTCCAAATAAGGATACTTCCTTTTGAAAAAGGAAGCACTTCTTAGGATGTAATTTTATGCTGATCTTAACCTGTCACAACCTTCGCTTACATTTTTGAGGTGTTCATCGAACGTTTTGGAGAATACGATGATATCATCGAGATTCACTAAGCATATTCTCCTAGTTAAACCAGAGAACATTTCCTCGACCAACTGCTCGAAAGTGGCTTGGGCACCACAGAGTTCAAGACAGAGAACTCGAAATTGCCACAGGCCACAACCAGGTATTGCAAAGGCGGTTTTCTCCCGATCCTTCTCATTTAACCACATTGCCAGTAACCACTGCGCATGTTCACCGTGAAATACCACTTATTGTCGCTTAAAGCGTCCAGAGTGTCCTCGATACAGGGAATTGGTTGACAATCTTTCTCCGTGTTGTCATTAATTTTCCTAAAATCAATGCAAAATCTAAGACTTGATAATGTTCTTAACCATGACAACCTGGGAGAATCAAGTACTACTTGAAGGTTCTATAACGCCTCTCGATGCCATATATTGTATCTCTTTCTCTGCAACATCTCTTTTTCCTAAAGAAAGTCTATATGGTTTAAGTTTAATGGATTTTGCATTGCCCGTATTGATTTATGGTTATCAACTTCAGTATGCCCATTATAAGAAAGGGATTTTGAATTTTTTCTTATATATACCCTTTAAATGATCATGAATGTCTATTTCAGTCTTAATTCCTGCACAATTGACCCGACCGTCAGTGCTCACTTCAAACGTTTTTAAGTCAACAGGTTCAAAAGACCCAACAATTGTGTTTTTATAAACTTTGACAGGTTCTGTGCTACAATTAGCCACCCTTAAAGGTATGACATTTGAATTTGGCTGAACCACTACCCTGGCTTATAACAAACCAGTTTTTCAATTGTTTACAAGACCAATTTCATTAAATTTAATGGGGTCATAGGTCATCCCCTTTACTAAGATTTCACTGTCATGCGGAATGTCAACTGTTTCCACCATTGCAATTCGATTATATCAGCTTTCGCCTTTTATATTCGTAAAACAATGAAAAAACGTATCCTTAATTCTCAGGCAATATTTGCTAAAAGCACATCAATATGATTACTCATCAGAAAATCCATACCAAGTATTGCAATATCTTTGATTTCAGCAAACAAAAAATCGTGTTTGAAAACATGTTAGCCTAATTTTATCATAAAGTTAACTTTCTCAATAGACTCTGAAGCTTCACAAGTAGTTGTTAATAAATTCATTCTGACGGACATAACTTGAGGTTTATTCTCAAGTGCAAGACTATAAAAAAAAGTAAAATAACAAAAATACCGAACTCCAAGTAAAATTCAAAACGGAAAATCCCTTATTAAATGGCAAAATCAAAAGCTCAAACACATCAAACGAATGGAGAACAACTGTCGTGGTACAGGCATTTCCTTATGTAGAAAATGGTGGATTAGACCTGGTTTTATAGCTAGCTAAACCTCTCACTTGTATAACAGTCGCATAGAATTCCATTATATTGACAACAATGTGTGAGCAAAACAAACAGACATAATAGGTAAAAATGTCAAATATTGGGGTACAGCAGTCAACATTGTATTATAATTTTATAATCACTATAAAAACAAACAACTATGTAAACAAAGAAAAAAAATGACATATAGACACTCTATAGACAAAGCACATAAGCAAAAATGAAAGACAAGAATACAAAAAATGACCATAGCACAATTACACAATGGCGGGATGTATAAATACCAAGCCACGCACAAAAGGATATTACCAAAATTGGACCAAACAGTAAAGGTTAATAATAAACAAAGCCAATAAAAAGAACACTATAACACGTTATTAAGATGATAAACAACGTCAGTACATAGTATCTTTGCTTAAAGAACATCGTGTGTTATTTGTGAAGTTGATACGGAATATTTATCAACAAGGTCTTGGTATCTTCCGATGAACCTTTTTTTATGAAAAAAGACGAGACGTTCTTTTACATAACCCTGGTTTATCAACTTTCTGCTCAGACACTGGTGACGTTTTATAAAGTCTGAGAAGCAGCTGCAATTTTGAATACCGAATGAGTTGGGAAATGTATATCCCATATGCAGGTGAAGTCGGAATATTGCTGCTAAGGTGGTGGAAATTTATAATGTCAGAATTAAAATCGTCCTGTTTGTCATAGATCCTGGTACTGAGATGACCGATTTTAACAAATTCGAGGTATAAGTCTAAAAATAAGGAGGAGGAACCTGTGTCTGGTGTTTCATTAATTTCTTGTTCTGGAGGATATATCAATTGAACCCAATCCGAAAAGTTTGGATTGTTAATGGACAGAACATCATCAATTTATCTGAATATGAAATTAAATGATCTGGCTTCTTTGATCTTCTTGTTTTTGACAAGTGTCTGAAGGAACTCCGACTCGTATGAAAATAAAATGCGGTCTGCAAGGAGAGGCGCACAGCTCGTTCCCATAGGAATGCCGACAATTTGTTGAAAAAGCCTACCTCCAAATTCAACAAATATGTTGCCAATAAGAAACTCCAGCATACTGATCACTTGTTCCTCGGTGTAGCATGTTTTACCTTTTTGTTTACTATTAACAAAATATACCGTTTTGTATCCCAAAGCAACACATTTATAGCGTATGCTACCATTTTTATATTGAAAAGCATTGTGGATTATTTCTGTTAGAAGATTTTTCAATTTTGCATTGGTAATGGTCGAATAAAGGGTTGAAAAATCAAAGGTTTTGACAGAATTAATTTCAGAGAAAGATCGAGATTTAAAAGAAGTTCTTTAGAGTTTTTAAGAATCCACATATGGTTAATACCACTACGCGAGTAAATAGTTTCACAGTATTTTTGAAGACCTTCTTTCACTGCGGACAGAGTTTTTGTCAATCTAATGGACAATTCCGTTGTGGAACATGCAGATAAGCCGGCAATGTACCGTTGTTTTTGAAGTTTAGTATCCAATACGAACAAGATAAGTCCTCAGATTTGCTGTTCAATGTAATATTCATTGAAGCCATGAAGAACTTATGATTCGCCATAATCTCATCCTTGTCAAAAGATTTTTGTATGTGGGATTACCTGAGTGATCATTTATTCCTAATTAGTTTACAAGACACTCGTAGTAGTACGATTTACATACAAAAACAGTATTATTTGAAGTTTGTTCGCAGGGACAACAACATATTTATCGCGAAGAGATGATAGACACTTCACAGCTTCTTTGTCTCTGAATACGGACTTTGTTCTATCATTCACAAAGTTTTTCAACTTTTGGATTCGACGTTTTATCAGAGACCTGATTGCTTTAACCCATTAAAAATGTCCAGTTCAACTTCTTCTCGTTTAGCCCATGCTCTGGCGTAGTCCTCAATGGAATCCATAATTATTTTGAAGTTATGGTTCCAATTGATATGTTGGGGTTCTCTGAACTTAGGACCATGAGATATCACCTTTGGAGATGTTCATGTTTCTGTAAATATAAGGCGAGTGTGATCAGTCACGTCAGTGGATTTTTTTATGTATTCTTCTAAATCAAGGTCCTGCAATGCTTGCTTATAGTTAAATACTTTAGGTGCAATGGTTTTGGTGTAACTTTAGGGTACAATAGGAACAGAAAATAAAGTGGAATTTTAGATGTAACTCCTTTGTGATGAAGAACGTTGCTGATGTTGATAGCATCGATTCCTTTATTGGAAAACGGAACTGGAAGGAATTTCCTATTTTCTTCATGTAATGTTTTCGATCTTACTGATTTAAAAAACGGAAAAGAAAGAAATATTTTCTTAAAATAGAGACACGTGCATAAGAATCAACCTACATATTTACAGATATAGAATTTATATTAGCAACAACAAAATATCCATTATCTTTTCCTCCAAGAAAGACTTGGAATAACTGTGTTGGGTCTTTTTACTGTTATCAAGCCGCGACCCCTGTACTCGACGCTTGGTAGTTTTCCGATCTGTTATAATTTTGGTTGAAATATCTATAAGCAAGTTATTTGTTCCTCTCGAGTGAACATTTTCACTCCTCTGCTGACGTGGGACATTATTGTTATAACGCTGATAATTAGTATTATTCATCATTATGGCACCTACTTCATTTTGTAGATTTCGTATATCTAATTTAAGTTCTTAAATTTCGCAGACCATTTTACTATCATCAGCGTCACATGCATCAGCTGTTATCGTTGAGCGCCCTTTTTACCTTTCTGCCAGTCTCAAAGCGTCAAGGCAAACAGCAACATTTTCTGTTAAATAATATTGTTTTGGCCCCTTCTTCTCTCAACCTAAGACCAACGTCAGTTTCAGTTATATGGTCAATAAAGTAATCAAGAGCCAGGGTGTCCCTGACAATTGGAGAAGTACCAAGGTAGGATCGCCTTGTAAGTTTTTCACTTGCCTGGGCCAGCTCAGGCAAACTTTCATTCCTTAATCGGACTTCAGTCTGTTGTTATTGAACCAAATCTGCTTTTAAACATTATTACTAAACATTCAAAGTCGTGTCTTTCATCCTCTTTGTCATTTCATTTAGAACAGCACTACCACCACCTATTAAGCTACTTGCCAACAATAAAGCTGTAGACCTTAAGTCCCAATCATTAAGTTCTGCCAGAAGATAGAATTGTGTGAGATGTTCTTCTAGATCATCTGACCCGTCATAAAGTTGAGGTTTAATTTTACATTTTTATTTCTTAGTTAGTTCTGGTGTTTTTAGTGGCATGGCTATGTTTTAAGTCATGTCGAGCTAGTTCGTTTGGCTTCTCCACTCAAACTTATGAACAAACTATCATGCCTCCTCCCTAAAAGAGGAGTGCTTTTGTTACATGTTATACTTTCCATTCTATCAGAAAAATCAGATAGACACTTATCTGTCATAAATCTCATTACCAATTAAACTTTAGAAACCATTCTTTCCACTGTTACATTACTTTCATTGCTACATGTAGAAGCTCATAGTGTTTCTTTTACCTTAACTCTATTTCGATTATTAGGACCGAACGCAATAACCTTGCAGCCGTCATAACAATATTTACTATTTTGTTGAGAGTAATACCCTACCACACCTTCCGTGTCTCGTTAAATATACTACCTCGTGATCGCAACTCATCAGAATTCGTTAAAAGATCATTTATTTGATCAGATTTTGGCCTTTCGGTTCAATTTCTGTAGGAATTATTATTTTGTATCATATTCCTTACGCTTCTTTGTCATGTTCATATCGCATATCTTCAGAGGTCTTTCGAAGAGCTTACTTTCTACTAAGACCAAAATTTGTTTCTCAAACAACTTTGTATACGCTAAAATATCGTACTTTAAACTGTCTGAAGACCCCAAAACAATTCCAACTATTAATCCGCCATATATATGACAACAAAATAGAAGACGATAAAATCCAAATAGTTTTTCAAAGGTGCAACACCTGCTAATATTTACCGTAATCTTGTTTTTAATTTTAATTCGGATTACCAACCGATAACATACAAATTGCAATTTCATGTCTAAAGCAGGATTAGTTCAAGAAGTGGATTTCTTTGACGTGAGTGGAGTAGGAAAAGTGGGTCACATTAGTCATTATCCATCGTGTTCGAAGCACATGTACTTGTGGACAAAATACCTTACGGAGGTACCCCGAATGATCTCCATGTAGTTTTTTTTTTATTAAACGTTTATTGTAATTGTTTCCACTTGGAATACATGTCTCTATACATATCAGACGACCGACAAGTATCTCAAAAACTGTTTGTCAGGAACAGAGAGGCGAAAGATACCAAAAAAACATTCAAACTCATAAGTAGAAAATAAACTGACAACGCCATGGCTAAAAAACAAAGACCAACAGACAAACAACAGTACACAAAACACAACATAAAAAACAAGAGTGAGCAACACGAACCTCACCAAAAACTGGGATGATTTCATGTGCTTCGGAAGGGTACCGTAAGCAGATCCTGGTCTACATGTGGCACCCGTCGTGCTGCTCAGTAACTTCGACATACAAGTGAAAATAATTGAAATAAACGTTTCATAAAAAATAGATCAAAATTAATCTACTGGGGGAATTGGGGCATTCGAGTTTCTCCCACCAAAAGGGTATCCTGTCCACATGTACCTGTATTTCGAAGTTTTAAAAAAATTTCATAAAAATGGTATCCTCTCTTGACGACACTAATTACGATATCTAATGCCAGATACACTTACTTTACTTGTGAACTAATGGACTTGTACTTTTTGTCTTTTGTCTTTATGGTCAGTGAGTTTGTTCTTCGCGCCAATCTGATGAGTCAAACAATTTCCAACGGATTTTTTACAGGTTGTTCTGATGTTGTGCTGTTACACCACTGTCTCAGGTTGGTTTGAGGTTGAGCGCTCACAAACATGTTTAACACCGCCACATTCTATATGTGCCAGTCCCAATAAGGGTTTCTCATTGTAGAACTACGATTTAAGAAAGTCGAGTTGCGACTCGCAACTCTCAACTCGATACTCTTTATATGTAAATCTCGTCCCAAGTCAGTAACCTGTTGTTCAGTGTTTGTCGTTGGTTGATATAAATAAGAAGATGTGATATGAGTGCCAATGAGACGACTCCCCATCCAAGTCACAATGTGTAAAAAGTAAACAGTTATAGGTTAAAGTAAGGCCTTCAACACGGAGCCTTGGCTCACACCGAACAGCAAGCTATAACGGGCCCCAAAATGACTAGTGTAAAACAATTCAAACAGGAAAACCAACGTTCTAATCTATACGAAAAACGAGAAACGAGAAACACTTATGAACCACATCAACAAACGACAACCACTGAACAACAGGCTCCCGACTTAGGACAGGTGCATACAAATGCAGCGGGTTTAAACGTTTTAACAGGCGCCAACCTTCACCCTAACCTGAAACAGTAGTGTAACATTATAACATAAAAATACACACTATTAAATATCAATTGAAATGGCTTAACTCGATCAAAAAAAAAAACATATAATCAAAAACAAATAAACATACACTGAACTTATAAATTTGATCTATGACACAATATAAATACAATATTAATAAAAAAATATGTATCATGTTATATATAGATAAAGCAATATCTAAATAGAAAATGAAAGTGGATGTGTATTTATACATCCCAAAAAACCATTCGAAAAGAATACAAATTTTGTTATGTTTTAATTTGTTGATGACAAAATCGATGTTAGTGCCAACGTAAACAATATTCAAAGATCTTATTACAACATTAATAAGATAACCTTTACTAATAAGTTTGTTTAAAGGTTCGATGAGTTAACACGGATCACATAGTGATTTTCGCGCTTTTAGTACAATACTACCGTAAAATTAAGGATGTGAAATACCGTTTTTAATAAATTTTCTACAGGTACAGCCAAATTTACTAATCAAATCTTTGTATCTATGAAAGAATTTAGTAAATGTTTTAAGTAATTTATGGTAAGAAATCCCTGACTTAATAATTCACCAGTGATGCATTGATTACGTTCGTTAAAATCTATGACATCACTACACACACGGGCATAACGAACGAGTTGGGATATATTAACACCGTATGATGGAGCCAAAGCAACATCGCCGTCTAAAAAGGAAAATTAACAATAGGGAATGAAAAATCGTCTCTTTTGTCGTAAATTTTAGTATGGAGTTTCCCTTTAGAAATTGAAATGTCTAAATCTAGAAAAGGACAACTACTGCTGTTTATGTTAGATTTATTTAAAGTAAGTTCCTTTGGGTAAATTCAGTAGTATATTTAGAGAACTCTGGATTATTTAACGAAAACACATCATCAAGATAACAGTAGGTATTGTTGAATGTGTCAACCAAATGTAACAATGACGTGTCTTTACTGAGTTTGGCCATAAACTGTGATTCATAGCAATACAGGAATAAATCTGCTATTAAAGGGGCGCAATTAGTGCCCATAGGAATACCTACTACCTGTCGATACAATTTATTGCCGAAACGTACATATATGTTGTCCAGGAGAAAATTTAAAGCTTCATTCATATCTTCACGTTTCCAGTAAGTGTTTCTAGCATACTTTCCTATTTCGTTACAGAAAAAGGCTTTAAACGAGTTACAATAAATAAATTTGTAATGAGATTTTTCAAAAGACCATTTAATTAAATATGAAAACTTGTTCTTGATAAGATTGTGTGGAAGTGTAGTGTAGAGAGTAGAAAAGTCATAACTGTCAACAGAATTAAAAGGACCATCAAAACACGTATTTTATCTAAAACCTCTGAAGAATTTTTAACACTCCAAAAATAATTAATACCATTATTTTCATAAACTTTATTACAAAAGTTAATAACAAGTTATTTGATAGTAGTAAGGGAGGTAGTTAGAAGCACTGACAGATTAGTAGTAGAACACTTACTAGATGCGGAGCTGAAACGAAATTTAAATGGTTGTTTGTGTAATATAGGTAACCAGTACATAGTCGGGACTTTCAAATGTTCGGAAGAGGCTTTAAGCTGGGTTGTGGCAGTGATATGCTTGTTTACAATTTGTCTCTCTGTGGAGCGTACGGACCTGAATGTAGAAGATTTGATCATTTCGTTTTGGAGAACTTTCGTGTAGAATATGCGTCACACCACCACTACATTATTGGATGCTTTGTCTGCCGGTACGAACACAAACCGCTTTGCGAGTACTTGGAGTTAATTTTTTATTCTAGAAATGGGTATATCATGAACCCTATTATTAATTTCAGAATTGTTTTCAAAATGAGATATTCGAATATCAACAGTATTCATAATTTTATTTAAATAACTGTCTAGAGATTTTTTATCAGATTTTTCGTTTACACCAATTTTTACAGTAGGCAGACAGAGCGTCTTTAATTACCTGACGACACTGTTTCCAATCTATAATAGATGGAGGACGATTTTTAGGTCTTTTCTTAAGAAAAGTTTTGACCTAACGGTCTTCAACGATGTTGAGGTCTCCTGTAATGACATGACCATAGGGAACATATCTAAAACTAGATGTTTCACAGTCTCAAGTGGAAGGAGCATTATTTTCTATATTGACGTCTGATGTGACTGACGTATAATTAAAAATCAAACTTCTGCTGGTTTTTGTACGAATACGAAATATGGAGGTATTTGGCTATGGATTGTAGAGTAATTGAATATACTAGATGTCTGTTTTTCGCTTATTGTTTTGTTATAAATTAGGCCGTTAACGTTGCTTTCTTCGTTTGAATTGTTTCACATATTGATGGTACTTTTAATAACTGACTATATTGTATGGGATTTTTAATTGTTGGAGGTCGTACGGTGACCTAGTTGCTTAAATCTAATTCATTTGAACCCTCCATATTTAATGTTTATAATAATATTCCATTTAAGTTTACTAGATAAATGTCAAAACTTCGTTTTGTATTCTTTTCATGTATGTCTTTGCTTGTTTAAAAAAAGTAAATGATGCGTTATTTTAATGAGTACTTGTATTTGGTCCACTTGCAGCAAGAGAGACAACTCGATATTCATTCTACGATTCTACATACGATAATTGTCCATATGAATAAATGAAGTGTGTGTGTGTGTGTGTGTGAAATATCAATGAAACAGCAACCCAAAAACGACGAACTACAGTGTGATAAGCCTAGAGTCTGATTCGCACCATGTCTAGGCAAACAGAAATAAAAATTAAAAAAAAGAAAGATTCCAAATTCTGAAAAGTCTAGATAAAAATATGAAAAACAGCGACATGTTTGTGTTATCTTTTCTTTTCAGCTATACAATTAGTCTAATATATACTCTATATTTTCTGGATTAAATGAGCAATTGGACAACAATTATCGAATCGGAGAGACGGAGAAATTATAATTTAAAAAAAAAGAATGAATTTTACTGGACACATATTGGAAAGAAAAAAGAATCAGAAGATACCAACGGGATAATAAATAGATCTGTTAAAAGCCGAAATTTTTGTCCATGACAAAAAAGGCTGTACATTAATGTTTTTGTTGCCGCCTCATATAATATGTAGTTCGAACCCCGGTCGGGTCAAACCAAAGACTTTTCTGCTTCTACAATCAACTACTTAAAAACCAAAAATAAAGCAAAATTCAATTATTGTTGCTGTTCTATCATTTTCGACAATTAGATCAAACTATTATATTTCAATTTCTGTGTAGAAATTATTTTACCCAATGCCAAATCTATACTGTTTATTCTAAACCCATACTTAATAAATATAAAAATAGGAAGATTTGGTACGATTCCCAATAAGCCATATATTCATAAAGACCAAATGACAAACGGTAGACTTAGCCACCATATGGAATTTATGTTTTTCAAAATGACCACTTATTATAATGTGAGTCGGACGATTGATTATTCTATTGGGTTACAATTTGCCCCACATGCTGCATTTATTTAGATTAATTGTGAGTGTCGATATTTTATAATGTTTTATAGACGATAAGCCAAAGATGCTCAGGTTTGTTGGGTGAGACCTACAGGTTGGTATTGCGTGTTTTTAGTCATATTAGTTGATGTTTATTAACACCGGCTGTCTTTTAGGACTACGGCGATCAGCTGGACAGCCAGATAACCATGCCGATACCAACTGGTACGATGAATTTCTGACAAAGTGGTCAATAATTACTAGAAGTCGGTTCTTGACTGAGTGTCAATTACCCAACACCTCAAAGGGCCCTCGAACGTCTTCGGGCAAACCACAATGCGTTTTGGAGTGCATGCGGACAAGGACCGAACCACTATATTTATGGTTGCTTTACAGCGTCTTTAAGTTAACTGTAGTCATTGAATGGTTTTCCATTAAGTCGTATCACATCTACTAATGACCGGTGGATACACAGGAGCAGACTTTGCAATTCTGTTCAGTTGTAATGACTGAGAGGTGATAGAATTACAAATTTAATGGGTACTGTCCAAAGTTTTTGGCATTGATGTCGCGTATTTATGTGACGTATTCTTTTAAACATTTTATGTGCCAATGATAATCCTCAACAATATTCAAATTGAAGCGGATCCCTCTCTATGTCTCGCTCTCTCGTGTATCCTAAAGCTAACCCATTAAATCAACAAACATAAATTTATTATCCATAAATATAGTTACCATATTGAAACTTCCTAGATAGCGATAGTAAAACAAATAACAGCGTACAATGAAATCAAATTTGAACTGATACGGTTTTTGTAAAAGTAGCGATCACGTCAGACATTTACAACGAAAGACTTCCAAATTTAATTAATCCGTTTAATACGCTTATGAATGGTATCAAATAGTTTAAGATTTAATGTAATATATGTAAGCGCTGAAATGTTATGAATATTACTCTAGAATGTATTTATAAGTTTCTAGTGCGTTAATGGTCACGTTCCGTTCGCAGCTTCAGTTCGAATTGATTTGCTAGTAGATATGAATAACTCGGAGTTGAATGAGAATTTTACGAATAACTATGACAGAAATGGATCTGAACTCAGTGATTACTACTATTACTACTATGCAGATGAACCTTACTCTGTCAAAATGCCGTTACAGCATGTTCCTGTATTAGCAATTGTGTTTCCACTGATAGGACTGTTAACTATTTTAGCAAACGGTATAGTAATTTATATCTTTTTTAAGCAAAAGTTGAAAACTCCCACGTCCGTTTTGCTAATAGAACTGGCAATTTCCGATTCGTTGGTATGCATACCAATTGTTGTTTTACATGTTTATATTTATTCTCTCGGAAATCATCAGACGTACTTACTCTATGGATGGTGTATTACACACCATGTTGGCTATATAATTCAACAAATATTTCGATCAACGGCTAATTGGCTGACAGCCATGTTAGGCTTACAAAGATGCATTGCAGTTTCATGGCCTTTCCGTGCACAACGCATTTGTACAATCAAAATGTCTGTCATATCTTTTTTCGTTTTCATTGTTGGATCAAGTGCTGTTTACATCAACGAAGCTATATCAATCGAGATAAAACCACTCACAATAAATGCATCTTTACCAAGAGGATGCATTCGAAGCATTCCAACATGGTACACGGAAAACATTATAGATTTGAGAATGTCTGTTATGATGTATTATATCTTCAATGGATTCTTAACAAGATTTCTGCCATGTGTTGTACTTTTACTTACGACCGTATCTCTCATAAGAAGTCTTTGTTTTAGACAAAATGGAATGGGCAAATCTATACAGGATTCTTACTCCTCAAAAAGCAAACTTCGGAGAACTAATACTCTAGTGCTAGTTATTCTGTTTGTGTTTCTCATTGGAGAATTACAAGATGCAATTGCATTCTGTATATATTCTTATGAAATGGCAGTGGATAAACCGCGTTCGGTTTTACCGGATGGTGCTGATGATTTATGGGATATTTACGGTATGGTTGTCACATTAGTTGGATATCAATGTATATTCTGGATCTTTTCTTTATGAGTTCTCAGTTTAGAGCAGCATTGAAACAAGTACTTTGCAGGTGCAAGAATAAACTTTCTAGAGATGATTCAGTACGTGTTTCTTTCATAAGAAGTAGTACACGATCAGGCAATAGTGGCGCACACTAACTTTTTATGCCCGTATCAAACACATGGAAATTCACTGGGTAAGACAGACTCGTACACTCCTGTACACTATTACAATTGAATTGATTGGTTAAAAAAATAAATATACATACATGTATTCCATAGAGTAAATGCAATGTTTTCACTACAATAGATCGCGCACATTGTTAGTTACATGTGCCTAAATGATCAGTCCGACTCGCAGGCGCTTGGTACATGATGTGGATGAAAAAATCATTGTTTGCGATGAATATTCAATTTTCTTTTTATACTACAAACTTAACACTACTTTGCTTGTCTTACCTTGTTTTTGGGTGAATTTATCCACTCTGATAAAATCCCTTATTCTACTATTAATACTTGATAAGACAACGTTGTTTGAAAGCATGGATAGTAAAATAAGTGATCTGACGCTATGAATGGAAAACATATCGCATCTTCTTAAGCCAATTGTTTATTTGTCAATTCCATACTTGACCCTGTAATTAGAGATCCATTTGTACGAGTTGCTTCCTTTGAAATACTGAATTATCATTAAATTATCATTTTTTCCGGAAAAATGGTAAAGATAAGATGTATACTAAATGAATGATCATCCGGAAACTATTTTACACAAAAAAGTCTTTTGATAGCTGCAATGGCATTTGTCATACTTAAGCGTAAAACCTATAAAGAAATTATGATAGATAGACGCAACCATAAACTGCAGAAATTATCAGGGATAAAACATCTTAAAAAATGTCTGTTTGACTGAAGAATAAATTGACTACCAATTAAATGACGGTTTTATGATATATTTGTATGTTTTGCTTATTATTATTTGATTGATGTATTGATTGTTGCTTGCAGTTTGCCTTATCATTTTGAAAACTAGAAACTCTTGACAGCAAAATTAACATGGGAAGGATCTGCATTTTAAGTAACATCATTTACTATTTACCTCATTTAAAAAGATTTTGAATATGATATACTAGGCAATAAAAAATACACTTTAATATACCGAATTATATCTCCTGGTCATACTTCAAAATTAGGAATGTTAAATATTTGAAATATAAATACAAATCGGTTAAAAACATGACGGAGCCAATTACATGTACATTGCTTAGGGTTATAAACATTCAATCAAAATTCTCGAATTTGACCCGCCTTTGTCCAAAAAATCATAAAACAAGACAGTTCGAGGAATGAAAAAAAAAAGAAGCGATCCATTTGACATTTTGTCAAAATTATTTTTTTCTACTGCAATTTTCCTATATCTGACTATATATATTCACTCAACTTTGGTATTATAACGTACAAAGTTGCGCAATTTTTGCTTGTTTTTACAATCGCTGATCCTATTTTGTAAAGTGCAAGCATTATTTTATTTTTCACAATTCGTAATACAAATGCAATCGAAAACAGCACCAAACATTCTTGTTTAGTCTCTAGAAACTTTCTATGGTAATTCCTTAACTAATATTCATATTTTAATGTAAAAAGTTAAAAAAAATGTATGTAATACTTTTTGTTGTTGTTTTTGAAAAAAAGAGAAATCCACATAAAAGAAAATAAGTAAATAGGTAAAAGTACGTTAACTCTATACAAGAGGTTGTCAGATTGACAGCAAACCGGATTTTCCTGCATGAAAATGATATTTTCAGGTCTACTACTCAAAATTGAAAAAGTTACAATCGTGACAATCATACAACATTCAAAGTATCACAATAGTTTCATCTAAGCTCTAAGTATCACTTTTCGCAACTTAAAGGTCTACAACTCATCAATGATAAAAGCTAAAATTGTGAAATTCGAACTTGACCTTCTGTTAATCACAGGAAACAACATATCTAAACTTTAAAAGATTTCGTCAAAGCGTTTTCAAGTTATTGCACAGACAACACTCTAAGTATCACTTTTCGCTATTTAAAGGTCTACAACTCAAGTTATTGCATGGACACTGTTTGGCAGCCGCCGGCCGTACATCACCAAATTAATAACCGATATTTTCCTTCGGAAATCGGTTAATAAAACCGATATGTATATGTTTTATTCGGATAAACCATGATTGTAGTAACAATAGTATACAGAAGAACAAACACATAACAATACAAAGGAACAGATGTTGAGGTAACAGTAAAATAC
Organism: Mytilus coruscus; assembly: GCA_017311375.1. NCBI lineage: Eukaryota > Metazoa > Mollusca > Bivalvia > Mytilida > Mytilidae > Mytilus > Mytilus coruscus. Next base: position 41,089,428 of record CM029595.1, read on the forward strand.
AGCAACATTCATAAGCGCATAGCATACAAAGTAGAAAAAGACGAAACTTAAACCACAAAGTAGTCAGTAGTTTTCATTTAGGCAACCTAAACTACTCCCTACTATGTGATAAATCGATTAAGAAGAAGAAGACAAATCGAGGTAAAAAACAAAAACTGAGGTATTTGCATGAACTCTAAGAAAAGATAGTTCAGTCATAAAACTTGACTCATGACAAACTTTGTGGTGTTCTAAACGCTTGGGAATATGACACAATCGGTAACATTACAGATTAAAAGACGATTCTAGTATCTACAGATCTAGACTACGAAAACATGTCGCCAGGTACGATTATAGAAACAGCTTTTTCGTATTTTCTCTCTGTTGCAAAGTTTATTTTACACGATCAAAGTTTTCCATAAAAAAAACAGTAGTTCACTAATGACCCATATAACGTAATTGTTATTTCCAATAGAGTTGACAAAAATATCATCATCTTTTGGTTGTTTAATTATTGTGTAATGGCGGAGAGTTGTTTCATTGCCAATTATACCACATCTCCTTATTTTTTGTATTGTAATGTCTAATTTAAAAGCGTTTTGATTTTTTCTCCGTTATCTCCTAAAACTTTAATTGTTTCGCTACTCTTCTACTCTTAAGCGTTCTAGGAGCACTTTCATTGCTGAGACAAATATGAAGCTGTTTCTGACATTAAGAATTTTTACCAAAGAAGACCTCCTCAAAATATGTTTATATTTTTCTTTTTTCAAAACTCGATGATAATTTGACCGAAATAATCATTTCATTGGAGGGAACATGCTCTAAAGGTACAACAATTATTTTCCTTGATAGTTGTTAAAGGAATACATATCGAGTTTATTTGTTTCTCTTTACGAACGGATTTTCTGACGTCTCAGTCCAATCCTATATATTTTCTGTTTATTTGTACACCCAAGCAGCCAATGACACTCCATTAGGTTTGCGCTATACAATGGCAAAAGAAGTACCTGTACATAAGATTACATTGTACTTACTAAAACACGAAGATTGAACCAAACAGATAATACGTACATTAAAAAAACTATCTCTGTTTGCGTTAGATTTTTGTCAAGTGAAATAACGTTAGCAACAAAAGAATTGTATTCGCTGTCTGCTTCTGTAGTACTGTTTTACAATTTAAATACAAAAAACACATAAACACCCTCAAAAAAAAAATATAAAAAAAAACCTTGGGGTTCAATTAGGCATTTAAGTAAATTTGAAGCTATCAATTGAATGTTATATATACAACGTATTTAGCTATGTGCGTGGCAGTAAAGAAATGCATGCATATTGCTAGTATTATCAAAAGAATTTTAACTTTCAATTACTTCATATAGTTGAACAACAATACACACGAATTGGACGGTAATATATAACAGTTAACATTTGTACATCATGTCAATAGTACATATTTTGTTGTGGTGGTGCTGATGGCTGGGCATACGATTGTTGTTGGTTCTGCATAGCAATCACAGTAGGTTGTAGTGGCATTATGGCGCCATTGGATGTGGGCATGTTGCATCCGACTATAATCAACGTAATTGACACGATTAAAGACAATCCACTTGCCACTGCACACAAATAAAATGACCACCCTGGATTTCCAATGATAGAAAAAAGCTGTACTCCATCGTTGAAAAATCCTTGGAAGAAATACAGATAATACCATAGAAACCCAATCGTTCCAAAGAACCCTGCAACATATAATGAAGCGCATGTGCATTCACGTTTAAAAAATGTCGCATTTTAACAATAAAAAATATAATATTTTAAGTATTCGAGTCGAATAGAATCTCACCTCAGCTGAACTATTTCCAACCGGGGATACAATTTTAAAGAATAATATTTAACTACGCGCAGCAATAAGAAATGATATAATTGTATAACTTTCCATGATTATAAACAATAATATGTGTAATAAATTCTTTTTTATATAAAAACACATAAACAAAATAGTATTTTTATTGTTTTCAATGCGCTGTTTTTCTGGCGTTGTCAGTAAAAAGGGAAGTAAAATAACGTCTGCTAAGATGACAGTAAACAGATTTGCTTCGCGTTTACGAAGCTGAAATTTTGGTAAAGGAACGATACATAAGAAATTAATTTGTTATCTTGGTGTAATCAGGGGTGTACGGAATTAAATACTGGTGTTTAAAATGGGTGCACCCTGCGCCTCAGGTAGCAATACACAGTTAGGTGTGTGGTTTCTCATTTTGGCCACGTATTTTATTTCATATATATGAGTTATTGTGCTATAAAATTCATTTTTAGATAGCTGTAGAATAATACAAACTGGGTTTATATATGAACAGCTAGATTGTTTTTTTGGTATGTTTCATAGGTATTTTCTGTTAGAGAGTCTGTATTTTCAAATCCATACCGGCCATAAATCCAGAAATTATTGTTATCATACAAATACTTTTTTTAAATGTTTTTTTGCATGAACTTTTCAATGCAATTTTACCAAAAATGAACTGAAAGGCATATGATTTTTATAGAGGGTTAGTAAAATCCATAGGGGTGAGGCCGAAGGCCGAATCCCCTATGGATTTTATTCACCCTCTAACGTGAGGGTACCCAAATTGCACCTATTTTGACAGTTTTTTCACCTACGTTTATTTATGATCCAGAAAAAAAGTTTCCATTTTGGGTTTATTTTGTAGATGTATTCTTATTTACTATATAGTTCCACCAATTTAATTTTGAATCCATATTGAATCATGCAAAAATAGGTTTGAACCGACCTCCAAACGATCCGTGATTCTGTAATGAGGAGTACCCAAATTGCGTCCATGCTTAAACTCACGTCCTTAAAAATCGTATAACAGATGTTTTGTTTTATTTCTTCAAATATTTAGAACAATTTGACATTAGTTCATGCTTACTAGTCATTTTTTAAGAAATGGATGCTTGTAACATATTTTATTTGCTCATTTTAAAAGATGACTTTCAATATGGTCAAGACATTGTATTATATTTAACATACAATGTACAAAAAAAATATAGATCTATAGACAACAATACAAATAAAGGAACATGACAACAATTAAAAATAATAACAACACAAAATAAAGACAAAAGAAGTAAAAACAAAGACATAATGACACTATAACACATAAACATAAAAGTAGAACATAGACATTCAATGATAAAACACGAAATGAAGTTATTAGAATATATAAAAGAATGTTATTAACAAATGATAAAACAGACATAAACGTATCTTTTAAGAACATGTTTCAATTTTCTGATAGGAATTTTTAAAGTCTGAGAGAGCTATTGAAACGAATATTAAAAGTATATTATAGATCGAATATTTGAAGGATGTTTATAATTTATAAAGCATCTAAAATCGTATATTGAAGATGGATAATCGAATATCAATGAGGTAAATGTATAATTTGTAGGAGGAATATCTGTCAATTTGTGATATGAATTTCATAGAATTTATTTAATGACGCATTATATCTTGATAGTGAACCTTTTATAAAGATACATGTCAAGGAAATCTTTCTGAGGATAATCATTGAAATGTTGAAATCAGTCTGAATGCAGTGACATATTACAACTATCAATAATAAATCTTATTGACCCATAGCATTAATATTGTTCTTTGAAAATTTGGATCTTTATTAAGTAGTAATTAAAGCATCTGTATTCTAGGAATTCGAAGTTCTTGAGAGACATTTCAGATGAAATTAAAGTTTAAAGTAACTAAATTAACATAGTCTGAGCTATATTCGTTTATAACTAATACTTCGTTTCCTAGGATTTTCAATTTAACAATTCTTGAACATAATTACCGCAAGACTTTTGAAGTTATTCCATGACAATAGTTGAGCTTGTGATATTTGAAATTATTAAATGAAGATTAATTGTATTTTAATTTGTAAATGAACAGTGTTAATACAAACCGTATAGATATAAATTTAGTTAGCGCAGTTTGCAAAGATGCAGAGATTTGTATCACATGATAATCGCATGTTAAATTTAAGAGTTTTCAAATTCTTACATCAAGGACCTCAGATTTCTGTTAATAAATTCCAGTTGCATCAACGAATCCTTGTTCTGGTATTCAATACGTCAATAGTTTGTATTTGTGTGGATTCTTGATGGACTCATTGAATTAGCTTATCAGATCGTATTGTTTCTCAAAATAGCATGTGTATTATAGCGGTTGTTTGATACTTTTAAGACAAGGTAGACATTGTATAGTTATCTTTTGAAAGATTTGTTGTATACAATTTCTTATGAATAGAGATGAATTGATTCAACTTAGTTTGAATCAGTGATTTTGATTCGTATATGAAAATTTTAAAGAATTGATTCATGTTATGATTTCTTTAACATTAAAATCCATTAATCATTTCTTAAAATAGCACTGGTATGGCTTGTATCAACCTAATTTGAAGTTGTTATTTGACTGCAATGGTTGTACTTTTCAGAGATTGAATAATGCATTGTTCAGCACTCTAGATGGACTTCATTGTTATAAGCTGTTTTCATAGTTATACATATTGTCATTCTGAATTTGCAATTGTAGGAATTTATTACTTTCAGTATGTATGATTATCATTTATCGATTGCAAAAGAATCTTTTAAGAATCTTTCTATTTTCAGATACTTAATTATAAGATAACATTTTCCTTAAAGATCAAGCAATGAATTTACTTTCAAGAATGGAACTTATTTCTACATTATTACCAGTGCGTAACAATTTAGTTCAAGTAATGTATTCTTTAATTATTAGTCCTCTATGACCTATAGTTTCATCTTCACATGCGTGAATTTTAACAATCTATTCACGTTCATCAGAACATTTAGCTTTTAATCATTACTAAAGTTAGTTTTAACCTTTTTCTCATTGATCAGCCATCATAGTTAATCTATTCAGCTAATTTGTGACCATTTTTCGCAAATAGTACTGTTTCTTGACTACTCCAGTTAAGTTTTGGAATCTATCTTTCTTCAATAATAGTGTTTCGTTTCATCAATTAATCGTTCAGCCATTTGTCTAATGATAACATCTATCTGCCTCTTAAAGTGGTCTTTTACTTTATTGACATTCATATCAGGTACAATCTCTTTTATCTAATCAACTTAACGTTTAAATTCTACTTATACACTTCATCACTATCATATATCGTTTGCCCTTATCATTCATTTTAGACCAACATTACTTACTCTAACATTAGTTCAGAACTTAAGCTTCTCAATTGTAGCTTTAATTCTCCGTACTAAATTGATTCTAATTATATTTAGATTTCTTTATTTCGTATTATATTGAATATTACGTTCATACATCTTATTTGAAACTATTACAGCTAATTAAGTTTGTACAATTATATCAACACTAAATTACCAAACATTATACTTTATTAATTCCATCTACAAAAATTAGAAACATTCTCAAATGCTTATTCATAATGCACCTGATTTTCACTTACTTTTGGATTGTGATTAAATATTTGACACAGCATAGGTTTCTGACACAGAATGAATGTAATCTAAGAACTTAATTTTTTCAGCATAGGTTTCTGACACAGAATGAATGTAGTCTAAGAACTTAATTTTTTAATTTACCTATTATGGTCCAATATCCAAAATCTAAATACATGGTTAGATTCAGCATATAAAAGAACCCCAAGAGTTCAATTTTGATGAAATCAAACAAAGTTTAATTTTGGACCCTTTTAACCTCAATGTGGACAAAGTTGATAACAAGGCCCAAAATCAAAAATCTAAATATATGGTTAGATTCAGCATATCAAAGGACCCCATATATTCAATTTTTGTTGAAATCAAACAAAGTCTAATTTAGGACCCTGATTTGGACCAACTTAAAAACTGGGCCCATAATCAAAAATCTAAATACATGTTTAGATTCAGCATATCAAAGAACCCTAAGAATTCAATTTTGTTAAAATAAAACTAAGTTTAATTTTGGACCCTTTAGACCTTAATGTAGACCAATTTGAAAACGGGACCAAAATTTAAGAATCTAAATACACGGTTAGATTCAGCATATCAAAGAACCCCATATATTCAATTTTGTTGAAATCAAATAAAGTTTAATTTTGGACCCCGATTTGGACCAACTTCAAAACTGGGCTCATAATCAAAATCTAAATACATGTTTAGATTCAGCATATCAAAAACCCTAAGAATTCAATTTTGTTAAAATCAAACTAAGTTTAATTTTGGACCCTTTGGACCTTAATGTAGACCAATTTGAAAACGGGACCAAAATTAAGAATCTAAATACACGGTTAGATTCAGCATATCAAAGAACCCCATAAATTCAATTTTGTTGAAATCAAACAAAGTTTAATTTTGGACCCCGATTTGGACCAACTTGAAAACTGGGCCCATAATCAAAAATCTAAATACATGTTTAGATTCAGCATATCAAAGAACCCTAAGAATTCAATTTTGTTAAAATCAAACTAAGTTTAATTTTGGACCCTTTGCACCTTAATGTAGACCAATTTGAAAACGGGACCAAAATTAAGAATCTAAATACACGGTTAGATTCGGCATATCAAAGAACCCCAATAATTCAATTTTTGATGAAATCAAACAAAATTTAATTTTGGACCCTTTGGACCTCAATGTGGACCAATTTAAAACGGGGCCCAAAATCCAAAAACTTAATACACGGTTAGATTCAGCATATTAAAGAACCCCAAGAATTCAAGAATAAAACCCCATTGAAATTGGTCAAGAAATAAGCAATTTATACAAAGTATCTTCTTTTGCACAATACTGTGCAATTGAATATTTCTTGCAATTGCGCAATACTGTGCAACTGAATATTTCTTGCTATTGTGCAATACTGTACAATTGACAATATCTTGCTATTGTGCAATACTGTGCTATTGGATATTTCTTGCTATTGCGCAATACTGTGCAATTGAAGATTTCTTGCTATTGCGCAATACTGTGCAATTGAAAATTTCTTGCTATTGCACAATACTTATTATATAATAATTTACACATCCTGTTTGGTGTGTATCTCCTGCCATATTATTATTATTTGCTTTTAAATATAAATCAGAAATAACCAACTTAAAATGGAAAATTTTAAAGAAAAAAAATCCCCCAATTTTTGAACCCCTTATGATTCATCACCCCAAACTCAATCCCAGCCTTCCTTTGAGGTATGGTACCTTGCAGTACAATTTCAGAGAGATCCATACACTTGAACACAAGTTATTGTCTGGAAACTAGAAAATGCTTATTTTGGCCCCTTTTGGCCCCTAATTCCTAAACGTTTAGGCAATTACCCCCAAACTCAATTCCAGCTTTCCTTTGTGATATGGAACCTTGTAGTACAATTTCAGAAAGATCCATACACTTACACACAAGTTATTGTCCTGAAACTAGAAAAATGCTTGTTTTTGCCCCTTTTGGCCCCTAATTCCTAAAATTTTGAGGCAATTACCCCAAAATCAATCCCAGCATTCCCTTTGTGATATGGAACCTTGTGGTACAATGTCAGAGAGATCCATACACTTACACAAGTTATTGTCTGGAAGTTACAAAATGCTTATTTTGGCCCCTTTTGGCCCATAATTCCTTAACTGTTGGTACCATAACCCCAAAATCAATCCCAACCTTCCTTTTGTGGTATTGAACCTTATGGTAAAATTTCTTAGAGATCCATTCACTTAAACTAAAGTTAGAGTGCGAAAACCAATGTGTCTTCGGACGACGACGACGACGCCGGACGACGACGACGACGACGACGACACCAACGTCATACCAATATACGACCACAAAATTTTTGCGGTCGTATAAAACTGTTCAATGGAAAACTACTGGCAGAGGAAACCAGACAAAGACTGTCCAGAAACTTGCAGAAATCTGTATAAAGGTTTTGCAGACAAAAGTCCCTAAAAGAGTTTTGAATATTGCTCACTCTGAATACCACTGGATTGATGAACTTGCAAAATGGGAAAAACATCCACGGTTCCAAATACTGTAAAATGTCATGAAATTGAACCCGACTACTGGTTTTACCATCCAGATTATAGCAATTCTCGACAACAGATTGAAGTAAAATGCATAGATTCAACTCATCTATTGACAAGAGCTAGACGTAAATGCTGCAAAGGGTCTTGACAATATTTCAAACGGTCCTTGGCTTAAAGTAGCAAAAGGTCGAAAACACTTTTGTCAACAGTAATGATAGAAGATATAATTGATCCAATGTCCGTCAGTATGGCGACTACTAACTTCAGTGAAGCTGTTGAAAACACTATGCTAGAAAATGGAGATGTCGACGCGGCATTACTTTGCCATGACATACGAACGTGGTGGAATGCAGAGGATGACCCTGGAATATCTGCTCTTGACAGGATGAAAATGAGAACACCATTAAGGACACGTCTTCTTCGTCATATAAACTGGAACACATTTCCAACACCGACAATGCATATAAAAGGCTGGCCTATTCAACTGTGGGAGGCTATTGTTGCTAATATAGACGCAAAGGCACTATTGTATGCAATTTGCAAAGGCGGTACCTACAACGTCAGACCGTTTAGTAGCATGATGGGAGAAACCTTCTTTCTGAACTATCAAACCTAGATAAAGGGGCCAAGGAACAGTTACCACAACAGAATTCTCACAATTCATCGAGAGCAGCATAGATCAAATGCAAACAAGATTAGATCCTGAGCGGTAAGTGCGGCCTACTAATTTCTTCTGTGTTAATCAGGAACCGTGTAGATATCCAAATAGGAATGTTAATTTTACATGGAACATTTGTCCCAGTCCACCTTTGTGATAGCTTGTCATATTTTGTCTATTTGATGTATTATACGTAATTCCAAGATAGGAAAAAGCTGTTTTATTCTCTTAACCAAAATGTTCATGAATGTTTTCAATAACGACATTGACTAAAAGTTGCTATCTAGTTTATATCAGATATTTTTAGTTAAGGTGGTACCTAACACTACAGGAGAAAACTCTGTAAAAATCAGCTAAACGTTTTAATCACGTTGTATTGTTAAGGAAATATTAAGCTTTTCAATGATCAAAATAAGTGTTTGTCAAACTGCTATATAACCAATGAAACTTTTCTGATAAAGCGCTTGGTTCAAATTTTTGAAATTTTTATATTTTTGTCAAAGGGTCAAAGTAAACATTTTGTCAAAATTTTATGAAAATTAAACGAGCCAAATTAATATAAGTCAAGGTGTTGGGTACCACCTTAAACCAAAATCATATGGTTAATCAAGGGCCCAATTGCAATAAACATTGTTTTCGTGCTTTATTCTGGTAATCTGATCTTCACATACAAATACAAAAACACTAAACGACAAAATCGTATATAATTGTCTCTTATTGTTGGAATAATGTCCTCTTAGTGTTGATAATACATTACAGTATGTTGTACTACTAATCCGTGTCAAACATAATTTTACTATTTTCCTTTTCGTACAGGTGTTTTGCTTATAGAACATCGGTCTCCACTGTGTACAAACCTGTCGAGAAATGGTCAATTAACTCAATTCCAGAAATGGTTTACTGTGGCGATATTTCTGACCTTATGATAACCTCAATTATTCCAAAGTAAGTTTTCTTGAGATTATAGATAAAATCGCAGGAATACAACCGCTCTTGGTGATTTTTTTAAATTGAAATGGATACTTGGCGGTATTCATACAGCCCTTAGTATTACCGGTATCCAGAGACCCTATAGATATAAATCGTCGATATGTACAAGGCTTCCGATTTCAATACAAGGTTGTTCGTAACAGGCTGTCTTATCCACTTCCGGTCAGGACTGTGAGATGATACTGATATGAATCACACGTTAATACTTGGTCATATCTAATATGAAAATATGAACTGCATAATATTTGTGAGACGTTGCCTTTACCACTAAATATGAAAACATCATTGCAGTTCAAAACATAGGAAACATGATGCACTATGTAGGGTATGTGTAAATGTTGCTTTTAGACAAATTGAAACACATAATACAAAAAAAACAGGTGTGGTGTGATTATCAATGATATAACTCTTCACAAGATACCAAAGGACACAGAAATAATATATATAGGTCACTGTACGGCCTTCAACAATGAGCAGAGCCCATACCGCATAGTCATCTTTAAAAGGTTGCGAAATGACAAATGCAAAACAATTCAAACGAGAAAACTAATGACCTTAGTTCACTGTGGATTCATTAAAATTTGTTGGATACTAATTGTCGTGGAACAACGAATTAAAATGTTCAACGAATTACAAATTTTCTTAAGGAATGTATGCAGAGTTTGCCGAAACGACGAATTTAAATAGCCACGAATATGTAAGTTTTCCTTAATCCACGAAAATGGGTACCCATGAAAATAAATGAATACAAAATAATGAATGAAAAACAAATATGTAACATATATTAGCTTAATCATGACAGTGACAACAAAAATCAATTTAGGAATTCTAAAATACGTAAATTTAATATTTTTACATTTCAGGAACCATTTTTCGATGAAAAGGCAAGAACAAGAGTGAAGGGAAAAAGAAGGAAGGACAAATTGAAAGGGACAGAAATGCTATATTAAAAGGAACACTGGGGTCCGGTGGGAAACGTCTAGAAGGAACGAGGGAAAATGCTTATGACCAAAAAATTGGAATAGAGTAAAGCTGAATGAAGCAAACAAAATGATTTAACCTTCGACAAATTAACCATTCAAGTTTTCTGGTGTTTACCATTATTTTCCTTAAATATACATATAGTATGTTTATATAAAGGCTTACTTCATCGATAAATACCCTCTTTGACATTTACCTTTAAGTGAGCTATTTATGTATATGTATTTAAATATAAAATTACTCAGTTTTCTTGCCATAAAAAGACATGTGAACACAATGCAGTCAAAATTTAAATGTATTTAATTATTTATTTTAATGGTTTTTCATATGTCGACTCAGGCTCGACCGGTAACCAAAGGTCTTGTTACACACGGAACATCTGTATGGTTTATCTCCGCTATGCGAATTCATGTGATCCTTAAGGCTGGTAGAGTCTTCAAATGAACTTTTCAAATGAACTTCCGCACTTATCACATTTATGCCTCAGTGATTTTCCTTCCTCCCTTTCATTGTGGCGCTTCAAATCCTTCTCAGAGAAAACATTTTATTACAACTATCACATTTAAATTCTCTCTTTCCAGTGTGGGTTTGTAGATGCCTCTGGTGATTAGCGGGACTAAAAGAGTGAAACCCACATTCCAAACACTTATATGTTCCTGTATGTCTGTGTCGGTCTTCATGTTGTGATAAATCTGTCTTTGTCTTTAAACTGTCCCCACAGACCGAACAAACAAACACTGGCATCTAAATATAAATTATCATTGTTAAAGAAGTGACAGATAAACCATTGCAATGAAACCCTTCAATCATGAGCATCACACTTATTCTACTCCAAAATATCATGATCCCCAATTTTATGTGAAAACATTATTATGAGCAAGCAAAAGACAAAACAAAAATTCTCAATCCATATTTCCCTATACCTCGTAGTGTTAAGTAAGAAAAAATAGTCATAACGTCGAAAAAAATCTTATTCTGACTAAAAACATGCCCCTACCTCCTTGAAGTACAACGGTTGCTCTCTTACAACACTTCATTATCTGAAGAGGCGACGGCGTCAATTGGCGATTTGACGGTCAAAATACACTTTACAGAGTAGCATTGTCTAATAATTGAGGACTTTCGAGTTCGATGCATTTCCGTCAAAACTCTGGTTTTAGTGAACATCATTCGTGCGTTTAGGGGCATCGTCACTTCCGTTCCAATGTTGAGCAAGTGGTTGGAAAACTATAATGCTATATTGCACGAATTATTCGGCAAATTAAATTCTCATAATTGACAATCAGTACTGCTGTCATTAGGGAATTGTGATTAAGTACTTACAAAACAAACATTATTTCTAGTTTATCCTGCACAATGACGATCACTAAGACGCTTGATGAACGTTAATAGTGCAGGGATACAGGCGATCCCTCTATCTGGTAAATGACGTCATAAAGGCGCGCATAATTGACGAGTTTTTTCCGGACAAGGATGAACTCGAAAGTGGTCTATTACATTAGATGTATGTTTCATTACAATACGTTATTCTGATTGGCTAACAGAAATCTCGCGTCATTCTGAATTCAACATTCATTAACACGAGCTTCTACAATAAAGTGCACAGGTAAATATAAGAAAAACTTGATAATTATCGTTTTTCATGATCATAGCGAAAATTGTAATAATAAGTATTGAATGCTTGGCATGCTTCTTTAATAATTTCATGGGGTTGTAAAAGTGTTGACCGAGCGCTTCATATAAAATGTTCTTCGTTCAACGCTTTAACACATCAATGAATTAACAAAAGAAGCATATAATGTTTAATTAAAGTAATCGCATCATATAGAAAATAGATTACTACATGCAATATGTGTGTCCGTTAGCATATTTTTATTTTAATGTGACCGTTAGCATCTTTTTATTTTATGTGACCGTTAGCATAAATTTGGTAAATAAAAACCCAAATAAACATGAAACGGTGGACAGGGATGGAGGGGCATGCAAAAGAAATGAGGGAGGCTTGTTGCTTGGTCTCTAGTTTTCTATGCTGTGTACTGAACTATTATTTACCAGTTTGTCTTTTCGTTTTAGCCATGGCGTTGTCAGATTATTTTCGATCTATGAATTGAATGTCCCTCTGGTATCTTTCGCCCCGTTTTTGACAGTTTTTGCACCTTTGTTTCATAAAAATGAGTTTGAACCAATCTCCAAACAATCAGTGATTCTCTTATGAGGAGTATCCAAAATTGCATCCATGCTCTGTTTAGTTCTGTACTGGTAGTGGTATTTGACTCGGTGCCGATTTCAATCGACCCACAGGTACCAATTTGACCAGATGCCGATTAGACTAAAGTTCAAGAGAAGAAACGAGTGAAAGGGAAAGGGGCTGGAGAAATAGCAGGACATAGGAGAAAGGTACCCACTGTCCCCCCACATAACATGCACGAAACTGGTAAACTATCACTATTTTACGTTTACTTTCATATTATATTTATTTATTTGTCGAACAAGATTGGATGTGAATGGCACAAAGATATATACAGCATAATAGCATATTAACGAAATTCATAATATTGATATTAAATTTATACAATCAAAGCTGTATCGGAACCAGAGAACCCCGATTTTTCATGTTTTCATTGCCTTCTTTGAACCTGTATCAATAAAAGTCGTGAAACCATTTTACAGGAAAGTAGGTCTACGTGCTTTTGCCTAATGTTCCTGTTGGTCTATATGGTCTATACTATCATTTATCATTCTGTTACAGAGGAAAAGAAAGATTGTTCTACAAATGTCAATGTCATGATGTTGTGTTTACACTGTGCAGACGAAACATGATCCTCTCACGGTTTTGAGAGTGTTTGTAAAGTTATGACGTTTAACATGAAACAGTAATGCTAAACCATGTCAGTATCGACCCCTGTTATGTGCTCGTCTATATATTTTACAGATTTATGCTTTAATGGCAAATAAATCATAGAATTCTTACCTTTGTTCGCTTCGAAATTCCAAAATGGCGGCTGAAACTTACAAATATCACGTGACTCGTGACGTACGTTGTAGATCCTGACTTTTTGGACGTCGCATGGCGACGTTTCCATGGATTTTACTTTTTCAAGTGAAAACTTCATTTGTTGATATATACTGTGAAAGTTTTGTGCATATCTACACATATTTAGCTATGTTAAAAGACGTACATAATGTCAAATAATAAAACTACAAATTGTTTAGTCCATAAAAAAACTTGTAAGATTTCCGCTGCTTTTTTTGCTAAATAGGTGCAATTTGGGTACTGTGACGTTATGGTCTGTAGGGGGTCAGTAGTGAACCGTATAACGAATTTATCGCACGCGATACTTTTTCTGCAGCGTTTTGTAGAAAAATAAACAATAAAATACAAAAACATCAATAGATGACGTCACCATTAACAGTAGCCGTGACGTCATGAACCCACTATGAAATTTACTAACCCCCTACGGATCCATAGGGGGTCACCATGTGACGGCGTTAAACCAATCACAACGTAATAATTTACCCGCGGTGCGATAAATGTACATGGTTTCAGAAAAGGCATCAATCAGTCCAACAGGCGATTGAAATTCTACTTTTGACCAATATTTTTTGGGATCTGTATGACTTTTTTGCACCCTTTTTTGCAATATTTTATACTTAATAAATGCAGATGGGATACACCAAAAATAAATTATGTTTCATAATTTTAACTACTGGAAACCAAATTTATGGAAGATACTGATTACATACACAATTATACACAAATATGATACAAATAATAAGCTTAATTTGTGAGAAAGCAAAGAAAGGAGGGTTGTTAAATTTATGAGAGTCAATTTTGATACTCTTTTCCTAACTGTATATTGCTACCTCCAGTTAATGTATTTCCAAAACAAGTATAAAATTCAGTACATCCCTGACTTCGCATACATAACTAATAATATTGGTAGAACCTCACAAACATCGATCTGAAATACTGCGTATTTTAGTTAAGTTGAAATCAATTATACAATGTATTTAGAAACAAAGATTTAAAATTGAAATCAGATTGATTACAAAAAAACAATAATGCTATGATGAAAATTCAGTACGGTAACGAATAAACATAATCTGTAATTATACCTGCAGTCATTCCTACTCCTCCTAAGTTCTGGACGACAGGTTTACTGTATTCCCGACTACAACCACAAAATCCAATCAGGCAGGCAACCAGTAGGAGTAAGGCACACACACAAGAACATCCAGCAGTTCCAAGGTAGTGCACTGAAAAATAATTTGCCATTTGTCAGTTCATGATATCATAAAATTATTTCTACAGCATGCTTTAACAATTGTTATCAAAGGATTATTAAATTTATTCAAATATAAGTTGGACCACATTCGTTTAAAGAATGTATTGCAGTTGGTTCATCAATAATGATAGGTCTGTGTTTTCAGACGAAATGTTAAGGATCAATTTATATATCATTATATCCTTCCATGTATTTCCACAAAACTACTAGTAATTAAGGGCTCGTGAAAGAAGGTGGATGCTTAAAATAAATATGTACGTAAACAAGGAAGTGTTAGAACCAATATTTAGCCACTGAAAATATATAGGCCCCTGTCATCGTTTGATCAAAATGTCATAGTGTTCTGAATTGGTCCTTAAAGTAATGAGCTATAGCCGATTGTTGATATTTTATGCTGGCAATGTTATTACAAATTATTTTTTGTAAGTAATATGTTTCATATAAATAGTTAAAAACCGTCACAGGTAAACATGAAACGGAGGTAATAAAATTTATTATTGCAAGTCAAATATTTGGAAGGTTTAAATCCTTGAGAAGTACATATCAAACAAAAGTCAACAAACAGTTGATAATATCGTATAGTATCCAAAATAATCCGTTCCAAATTAATGTATTTACTTTGTTCTGTTTTGACAAAGAAAGAAAATGAAATATAAATTTCTTCTGTATTGATTTTTTTAAAGAAAATTGAAAAAAGTATGTTGAACAAAGTAGAAGAAAATTGATAACTGTCAAATATTTCATAAAACTGGTAAGATTATTCTAGAATTATCAAGACGGATATCTATTGTTCGCAAATAGAAAAGATACTCTTTCTTTATTCCCAAATCGAAAATTGCCATATGCATTTATCACAACGATACAATTGTGTTCAACAAATAACGCCCGAGTGTACCCAGGTGTATAGAAATTGGTCTAAGTTTCTTCGTCTGAGCATGGAAGTAATATTTAAATATTACTTCCATGGTCTGAAGGATACAACTGCCACGTACCGGAAGTCTGTTTGGCTATACAGGAATCATAAATACGCAGCCTCGTTCATTCTGAATGGGAATAATCCAATTCCTCGTTTAGGGAGATTGACGGAGTTATCCCGGTCGGCCTACAATGCAGAACCTTACAAGTGTATTAAGTGTTAATTTGTTTTCGTCCTTAGTATAAAATATTTGCCACTTGGCGCTAAGCAAACAAAAATCAACAGTCAATTAATCAGCAAACATCTGAATGCTGCGTATATGCTGTACCATCGAATTCGTCTTTTATAGGCTAGAGCTGAATGGAATGGCTTGTATTGTTTAAACATGTTATACGAATTACTAGTATTCCATATGATGTTACCCGTGTATTTGTTGTAATATATATATTATCGTACAATTTTGAAAGTACGATATCAAATACAATGTTTAATGTTATAAAACCATTTTAAGGACATTAGTCATGCTGATTTTGATCATAATGAAAATAAAGAACATTTTGAAAATTTGACTTACCGTTGAAAAAATTGTCATCGTGTGATATATAAGTAACACACACACCAAATACACAAACTTTAAATAAACCAGCATGCGACGGAGCGACGACCAGCCAATAATCCGTGGTAATTCCAATTACATCTAAAACTAAACATACCAACATTAAGAAAGTCCCGAAAACAACAGCAGTCGACGCCATGGTCATGCAAAATTATAGTTTCTCTATATAATATAAAACAGAGACGATATCTTGAAATAAAAACTTGTATCAGCAAACACTGACAAATGGATTAAATCAGGATGTTATATATTGCGAAAAGAAAATACACCGAGATAGTAGAGATAAGAAAATCGATTTGCGTTGTTGTCTGTCATTTTGTTTCACACTTTGTCATGCTCGTGCCTTTTATAGCTTACTATACGTTATGAGTTTTGATTATTGTTGAAGGCAATGAATATCCTCATCCTTTCATAACAGTTGGATATTTTTTCATTGTCAATGATACCACATCTCCTTATTTTTTATATTTGATGAGTTCCACGCTTCTGCAGTAGACATACGGGAAACAATTTTAAGCAATATAATGGGTACATCTCGGTAAAATTTAAGAAAAAGTTTTAACACAGATACGAACGTCATTTCCATATTCTTTTACCGTAAAAACATGTGTTAACTTTCATTATCGGTCGTCCCTCTGCCTATATCACTCTGCTCAGCTCTTAATAAAATTGCATATCACGGCTTTGTGACGTCAAATACGTTGACCCGGCCTTAACAGTTGGAAAGCAGGGCACGGTTTGACCCCGTCTATCAGCAACAATAGTCACGTGACCGTGAAATTCAGTAAAACTACGAATGAGACAAACCTCATTTTTACTCACTAAAATAACACTGTCATGATAAAAACTTATTGATCAAAATGATCTTGAATATACATAGTTTTAACTCGTCAAAACTTACACATCAACTCAAAGTCCTTTATTCTTCATTTTATCTTCAAACTTGAAGTTTGTGTGTGAAATTGTCAAGTCTCCTGATCGAAAAATCTAAATATTTTCGAGGAAACTAAAAATGATGGGCTGAATTTAAATTTAATAAAGCATCTAATTAAGACAAACACTCGATATGAATATCTAGGCAATAGAGTTTTGGATACGCAAACGTCAAGTTATTTTCAACACGAAGCGGTGGTTTTTTTGCCGATTTGTGCAAGTGGTTATCTCCCTGTTGTGATTCCGAGTATATCTAAATATGAATAGATACCTTGGATGGTCGTTCCTACAGTCAGGAACGGCCGATTGCTCTTCTAGTGTGAATAGTCGTCTGTATAGCCATTAGTTCATTACCGGAAGAGGAGGATTTCTGGGTAGTTCCTCGGACATCTCTAGATGGTCTGTCTAATGACCTAAAACTAACCCTACGAATACTACACTCCCCCAGTTTTATTTATAAGGCCCCCTGAGAACCAAGACAACTGTGAATTGTTCTTCTCTGGATCGTATGTCAACTCTTCCCTGTCTTTATACAAACTAAGCCCTGGACACTTAGTGGCTGCAGGTCCTCTATTTTGTTGGACCCAGGAGGTTGTGCTGATCCATTCTCCGTCGTGAAGAGTTTGGTCTCATTTTTCTTTACTTGTACTGTATTTATACCTTCGTAAAGGTAGGGAATTCCAGGGTCCCACTGTCTTCAGTTGGGACCACATCTAACTGAGGCAATGGTCACACGTAAGGCTATTGTCCCACTGTCTACTGGTGGCCGCTGCAGCTTAAAACACCTAGTGACAACATTATCTGCTTTGAAAAGTAGCCCCAATCCCAAATCGGGGCTTTCAAGATTAATGTATACAGATTCCTGGATGACGGAAGAATTGAAAGTTATCACTGTTTCTTTGTTGAGCAGACTGTTGCTTTCAGTTGCGGCCTTTCTGTCAATTTCTCCCGTTGAGGAAGGGTCCACAAAAGTAAAGGATGTACGACTTTTTTCAGTATTGTCAGTCATTCCTGTGTCAACAACAGGAGTAGGACACGTCGAATCCTGGTATTGCGGACAAACTATGACTATCTTCTCATCACTGGACCCTTCTTCCAAAGTAGTATCTGCCTCACCGTCTGAGGTGGAGTCCCAACTTTCTTGGGCCTCCTCATGACATGCCAAAGTTGTCTCTGTTGGGGCAGCAACCTTGTGAATGTTACTGCTTTTCTCAATTGGCAAGATAAATCCTATGGGTTCCCTCATTATATTGGCTACTGGACCCTCCTGGTCCCCTGTGAGCAATGCTGGAGCAACTAAGTTGCCTTGGGGCACCTCACATTTCTCTACTAATGGTATGGTTGGGGTATCCACCATCAAGGAATACCCTGGTTGGCCCTTATTTTCCAACCACCACTGTCTGTGTCTTTTATTAAAGTGAACATCCTGTCTACATCAACCTTGATCAGTTTTTTAATATCCGGTAAAGAGTACCCTGCAAAGCCTGGGTGACTTATGAGGATTTCCTCCACCAATAAATACCCACCAGGGAGAAAGCTGTGGTCCAACTCCAGTGCACCATGCCTCAATATGTTCGCAAGACATTTCAATAAGTAGCAGTCAAATCTGCCTGAAGGAGTTGCCTCTTTGTTAGAATTGGAGCACTGCTCTGACTCAATCTCTGCTTTAACCTTCACTGACACACTAGATTCTCTGTTCCCATCCTTGTCCCTGGCACCTACCCTGAGCCCACTATAGCTACCTCCGCTACTCTGCCTTGGGATACAGACTCAACTACTGAGAGGCCTAACTTCATTTGCGGGGACTCACTCCGGCCTCCTGAGTAGTCCCGTTTAAGTTTAATGGTCCTGTTGCAGTTGTGCTTGACTGATTTATGAAGGTAACAGTTTTAACCCTCCCCTGTAAATCCAGACAGTCCTTCCTAACATGTCCAGGCTTAAAACAGTGGTAGCACACTCCCTCCAATGGAGGCCCTCTATCAGTGGATTGGACTCCCTGAGACGGACTTACCTTTAAAGTTTGGACATTTCATTTTAAAATGGCCCCTCTCCCCACAGTGGTGGCAACTTTCTGTCCCTGTCACTCTGCCAGGTGAGCAGCTTCCTTCAATGGGGCTTGCGAGGAGTTGCTTGAATTGGTCCATCATGTCGTCTAATTTTTCATGGACTTGACCAAGTTTGTTTTCAAACTTCTTATCAGACTTTTCTAACTCCACTTTCCATGTACTGACTGGGGCCCTCTCAAGGGCCATGGTATCCCTTACATGGGGCCCCTGATACTCATGGAAGGCCTCATGGTGGTCTTCATACTGCCCATCAGTTACCTGCCTAACCTCACGCCTATTTGGCTTGCCATATATTGCCTGTGTGTTGTGTTGGAATAGCCGTAGTTTATCTATGGCCTCCTCAATACTTTGGGGCTGAAGGTTAGAGATTTGCATCCCCAACTGTTTGTTTTCAATACCTGGCACAGCCGTGTTATGGCTTGCTCGTACATGTAATCGTCAGGAAGGTTTCTAAAAGCCCTGGTCGCTAAGGACAACATCCGATCAGCCCAGTCCTCAACAGACTCCTCAGGGCTTGCCGGGCATTGTTAAACTGGACCCGGGCAGTCTCAGGGAGCGCCTTGAAACCAAAACGCTTGTGTAGCTTCTCCACAAGCTCCCTATAACTGACCTCCTGGTCTCTTTCTGTTATGAGGGCATAATACTCACTGGCTTTTCCCTCAAGACACCAGCAAAGTTGATCCTTGCATTCCTGTGGACCCCATTCACAAACCTCTGCATACCTTGCAAATTTTGTGAAAAAGGCCTGCCAGTTGCCCTTCCCGTCATACTTAATATTTTTGGGGGCATTGGTAACTTTAGAGACGCCACCTAAAGTTCCTTGTGCCCCATCTCTGCTGTCGGGTCCCCTTGTGTTTTTCCTAGGCCTATCCTCATTATATGGTGACTGGGTAGGCCTGTTGCCCATAGCTCCCCCCTGCGGTGACCCCATGCGGGGGCACCAGTGTATACCCTTGATTATACTGGCTGTGGGATTGCCTACCCCAATAGGCACGGGCTGGGGTCTGCCTTGTGTCCTCGCCCCTGTTGTCTTGTCTTTCTCCATAGGTGTGGGCTGAGACCTGCCTTGTGTCCTCGCCCTGATTGTCTTGCCACTTGCCATACCTACTACAAGGTGTCTCATACTGCCCCCAACCAGTGTGGGCTGGTTGGGTACAGGGTGCTGACCCCTGACTAGCATAGTTGCTTGCGTGACCCCTGGGATGCGAAGGTGTGCCCCCTTTGGTCTGGACATTCTTGTCCAACGCACTGTCTTCATCTAGCCCGTACGGCTTGTTCCCAATACTACTCCCTTGGTGTGGGGGATTACCTTGTTTTGGGTCACCAATAATGTGGCGACTCCATTCTTTTTTCTGCAACTGTTCCCTGTAGCCCCCGTCCCAATTCCCTGGGGTCTTAGGCCTAGCTCAAGCATCCCCGGGATATGGACTATAATCAAGGTAGGCTTAGTCCATCTGGCTGGGCCCTCCCCAGTGCCCAGGACTTTGCCCCTGGTGCCATGCTTCTTGCAGATTGACCATGTACTCGGGATGGTGTGCCCTGTGGGGCAATGTGTCCCCCGTCTACTACAGTGTTAACTCTGTTTAACATCTCATCATGCCTGCCTTGGTCCTCAGGTGGTGGCCTAATATTTTGGCCACCCCCATTTGGGCTGAAGTCCAGCCTGGATAAGAGGGTCATTGTTACTCGTAGGTGGGAGATTGTGGCCAAGTCTGACTCAGTCACAAAACCCTTGCCCTCCCTAATGTCCATTATTTGCTCCCCAGTTTTTATGCCTATACCTGGGAGCTGGAGTAACTCTTGAAAGCTACAAGTGTTTATGTTTACAACCGACATTTGTAACTGTAAATCACTAACAACAATGTATAACAAAGTTTATTTATTTAAAGAATAAACAACAACAAACAATACACATTGAATACCACAAGTTATTTATTTTGTAACACAAATACTTATGCTTCGGGTAACCCGTCCTTCTGGTCTGCGGTTAACAGAAGTAAACAAAACAATAACACAACGACTGGTAACCCGTCCTTCTGGTCTGCGGTTAACAGAAGTAAACAAAACAATAACCAGTTGACTGGTAATCCGTCCTTCTGGTCTGCGGTTACCTGAACAAAACAATAACAAGACGACTGGTAACCCGTCCTTCTGGTCTGCGGTTACCGGTGACTGGTACCCAGCTGTCCCTTCAGGGTCAGCAAGGTAACCTGTCGTCTTCTTGAACAATCCTTTCTCCTAAACTACCGTGAAGTATTCCTCCAAAATACTCCACGAGTGCCTGAAATGATTTATTCCCTCGCTGGAATAAACCAAATCCCCTTTCCCCTCCTGTTTTACTATTTTTGCCGTCCACAACCGGCACGGCAAAAAAATATCCCTCCAAGCTTTGACACAGCCCGCTAATTGCTCGCAGCGCTAATGTTGTGATTCCGAATATAACTAAATATGAATAGATACCTTGGACGGTCGTTCCTGCAGTCAGGAACGGCCGATTGCTCTTCTAGTGTGAATAGTCGTCTGTATAGCCATTAGTTCATTACCGGAAGAGGAGGATTTCTGGGTAGTTCCTCGGACATCTCTAGATGGTCTGTCTAATGACCTAAAACTAACCCTACGAATACTACATCCCCTTGATATCACCAGTCAAAAATAAAAACCCAGCAAAATGAATAAAAAGAAAAAATCAAGAAGAAAATAAATGAAATCGATTTACAACTATGTTATTATAATATTAAAAAGAGATACTTCCCTACTTTTCAGAGAAGGATTAGAGGTAAAAATTGAAAGACAAAAAATTGGTAAAAATTAAGAAATGTCACCTAGAAAACTAGCTGAATTGATATAAATTAATATCATAATTAGATCATTCCTAGTAGAATTTTTTTTAAAACTTCTAACAATGTTGAATGCAATAAAACATACTTTATACAATTTAGAAAATCTTTCTGAAATAAAAATAATAAATAATCATTTATATTTTATAATCTATAAAAAAGTGGGACCAAGAGTCACAATAGTTTCTTCAAAGTAAAAAAGCCTTTTAACCCAAGCCTATGTTTCTTAGTTGAACAGTACAGTACTGCCTAGAAAATATCCTACAGAAAAAGGGTAAGTTTACCTAATATATTGACAGAAATTCTGTAAAAAAATAATACTTAAAATTATAAGGGACATGATTTCGAATTTTAAAATCATTATTATTGTAAAATTCAATTATTAGATTAGCTAGTAGCCCTAGCCAAATTTCTCAGGGTATTTTATAGATTATGAAAGTAAACTTTTTGAAAAAACAAAAAACAAAATGGGGCTTCTAGTTCTACTCTTCAGGTTGCTGTATCAGCTGGAATACATTTGTGATATAAATATCCAACTATTAAGGTAAAATCTACAATACTTTGTTTATAAATATGTAATAATACATATTTATAAACAAAGTATTGTATATTTTATGTCACAAATGAAATTTGGTGGGACAAATCTTGTGCCTTTTACTTAATGATCAATGACAATGGATTGTTAAATTTGACAAGAAATTGCCATTTGAAAAAAATTCAATTTTGTAAGAAAACATCTCTATGTTTGACCTGATAAGCTAGTTTTTGTACTCATTAGTAGCTTATTTAGTTATATATAAATATACTAAATAAATAAATGATTTGGAAAATACGTTGAAGGTATAAAAAGTCATGAGAATTCTGAATGCAAAATACGTTGAAGGTATAAAAAGTCATGAGAATTCCGAATGCAATTAGGTAAATTTCCGTTAATATGTTAACATGTTGAACTTCGACCCCGAGTTCAACCGGGGATAATAACCCAATTCACAAATAGAGATCTCCTTGCGCTCAAATGTAATTCTTAGTGAAGTATACTGGCAACTACTTTTACAGAAATATATACACATTTTATCATTAATATATTGTCATGCTTCTGCATATTCACTTTTGTTTACGCTGAACTTTAGTTAAATTTGATTCTATACAAATTTAATTACGTCAAGCAATAGGAGTAAGAATATTTTTCGCGCCAAAATAAC
Source organism: Mytilus coruscus (assembly GCA_017311375.1). NCBI lineage: Eukaryota > Metazoa > Mollusca > Bivalvia > Mytilida > Mytilidae > Mytilus > Mytilus coruscus. Next base: position 41,112,910 of record CM029595.1, read on the forward strand.
CTGCATCCCGCCTGCATCAGTATTATATCGTAATCTTTCTGGCATTTCATTTAAATAGCGTTTAATAATATAGAGAGTAATTTTGGTAAGTATTACTTATTAATGTTAAGGTTCTCAAGAGGTGGTTCTCTAGACCTTCTTGACGGTCAGTTTAATCCCATTTATCAATTATCCCCGATGACAGAAATGTTAACCCAGTCAATTTGTGTCATGAGTGAAAATCTTATCTAGCCTATTTGATGAACTAATTTCTTCATTAACTGTACATGCAATATTTTTCAATTATTTGACAACCAATCACATTCACTTTGCATGTTTGCATGAGAAATGGGTTATGTATGTGTGAATTGTGTAGTGTATTGTAAGGGCGATGCAAATTTGTGACGTCAGTGCGCGATCACGTGACATTATTTATAAACAAACGGGCTCCCCATGTAACACGTGTGGGAATTATCCATACAAAGTGCAATCAATCTTATTATTTCACTATTTTGTGATATTTTTGTGTCTGTTTGTTACTAAGGTTTGCAGATCAGTAGTCAAAGTAAAATAGATATAGTGTTATTGTTCCTGTTCTGAGTTGTGATTTTTTTTTACATAGAATTAGAAGGTAAGTATACATTAGAAGGTAAGAAGAATTAGAAGGTAAGTATACATTAGAAGGTAAGAAGAATTAGAAGGTAAGTATACATCCACCATTTCCATTCTCAATTTTATTTATTAGTCATTATTTAACTTAAGTCTGAAAAGATGACTCAACTTTCCCTGTAATTATTCCTCAATTTTTGAAACGCACATAATTTAAAGAGCATTTGCTTCACTTGAACACTATTTGACCCCCTCTACGCCACATTTCCCCCCAAATTTGCGCTAAAGTCATACTCATAGTCCAACGGCTGTTTTGTGATTTTGACATTTTAACTATTATTTTCATATTGAACACATTCAACCATTCAGCTTCCATGTATTTGCATCTTATATGAACGAGATGTTAGGTCATGTTTTCCTGTACACCTTATTGCTATTTGTCTGCCATTACTAGACATCACCCAGGTTCCTGTAAAATTTTGACGTCACAATACAAAATATCTGATGCCATAATTGAAAAATGATTGTTGCATGACATCAATAGTTCAAGCAGGACAGATTATCTGTTCAGCTTTCATATATTTGCATCTTATATGAACGAGGTGTTAGTTTTATAACATTAAACATTTCAGCATCGCTGGAAAATAAGGCTTTGAAGTAAATATCTTCTCATTTAAATTATTTTGACATTGGAAACTGGAGAAAAATATAGAATCTTATGATATTTCCATCAACCTAGATATACAGTATATCGCACATCCTTTTCTTTTTAAATCAGTCGGAAAGAAACTGTCAGTTTCATTTATTTTTTACAACTCATCCCTTATTTCCGTCTATATTTTTCTAGAAGTTTTATCGACACCAAATTAGGACATGGTAACTGGTTCAACATCCAGGTTGTTTGGTTATTGGAAAATGACGCTATCAGCTTCATGTTTCCGATACCATTGACCAGAACTTACGGAAGTCGATTATTGCCTCCGCCTACCGCACTCGGTTTCATATTTACTATTTTACATTCTAACTGGAATCTGCTTGTATTACGCTACACTCGAACAAAGTGTTGTAGTCGGACGGGAACCAGTTTACATACTTTATTTTATTTACCAAAACGATATCTTGACCTGTCCATATGTTTTTGTTATTAAATGGTATTTGGAGCTATCCCTTTGTTATATTTTTCATATTTATTCGAGCTTTCACTTTTATGCACATGTCTTACAGTCGTAAACAATCAGTATGTATACATGATAAATAGATCCGTTTTGTTATGGTGTTGGACTTTTTACCCTCCAATGATCAGCAATCACTAGACAAAATAGTTCTCCTAAATAATGTCAGCCTTTCATGCCATTTCAAATTTACAATCATTAAAAAAAGTGAAAATCGGAATCATTGTGATATCCATTGGATAGAAACTGGTCTTTATCCAGATTTACGAAGATTTTAATAATCGGAAATTAGTAATACGGTTATACCCACGCGGTGCGTATGCATCTTTGTTTACAAAACAGGATTTCGGAACGTCTCTAGTTTTTAGATCGTAAATCACGATAAACTCAAACTGAAAGTAAACAGTTGTTTGTAAGACGCAGGTTTACTAATAATAAACAAGCTGAAACGTTCAGTATGGCATATGTTTTAGGTTAAAGACGGTCCAATTCATTTAAAAAGCATTTTGAAAGTAGACGATGGGATTATTTCAGGTTTGGGGAACAAGTAAATTATCACAAAGTTCATTTCTTGACGACCTCATAATTTCATGGTAATGGTACAAATCGATTTTTACTGTTTACTGTCGCTTCTCATGTTTTGTATTTAAACGGTCGTTTATTTTTAAACCTGAACCAGGCATATGCATTCTGTAATTGTGCAAATCTTCGTTCTTTGGCTTATGAATAGTTGTATCAATTTCAACTCTTACATTATTTTTTTTAAAATATATTTGCATTACACATGCAATGGCAGTACCTTTCCAATTACTATTTATGTGTTGTGTCTAAATTAAAGTTGTAACACTTTATAGTGACTGGAAAGGGTAGAAAAATTCATCAGATGAGAAAAGGCTGAAGATACTTCAAACGGCACCGAATCATTAGATATTGCATCTTATAAAAAGAAACTGAGATTTGGATAGTTCCACTTCAAGGTAAAAATGTTTATCTCTTGTGAAATGAATTAAAAAAAAATATTGTAACACTGTAGTTAATTAATAAAGATACTATTACGTGTATTTCTGTATTGGCCTTATTATTGGTTCTCGGCCAGCAGTCAAAGGGCACCGAATCGTTAGATATTGCATCTTATAAAAAGAAACTGAGATTTGGATAGTTCCACTTCAAGGTAAAAATGTTTATCTCTTGTGAAATGAAATAAAAAAAATATTGTAACACTGTAGTTAATTAATAAAGATACTATAACATGTATTTCTGTATTGGCCTTATTATTGGTCCTTGGCCAGCAGTATTGGCCTTCCGCTTTGCCTCAGACCAATACACCCAAGACATGGACCAATAACAAGGCCAATACAGAAATACTTACGCAATGATATTATAGAATGACAGTATGATTCAATAGCGGGAATCAGTCCCTCAACTACTTTTTACATAAATATCAACTTCTGGCTTCAACGCTTTGTTCGTCTTGTCTGGAGATCTTGCTGTAGTTCCAGTTCAGCAAGCATTTTAGAGACGTATCCCGTCCATCCTCTTTTGACTTGTAATCTCTGGTGATAGATTTTGCCGCTTGACATTGTATCCTTTCAAGCTTGTTTTTTTTGTTACCGTGTAGGGGTCCCATACTATGGCTCCATATTAAATTATAAGATCCATTCCTAAAGATCTAGATCATTGTTCTAATCTGACACAAATTTCAATAACTGGAATGCTACCCAAGTTGAATATATGGTGACCCACGAGAACAGCATTATCACTATTGAAATTGTGTTTAATACCATGATTGTTCAATGTCATTAACCTAAATGGAGACAGACATTTGACCTGAAAGACATGAAAGGTGGTGTGGTAGTGCAAAATCAAAAACTAACTGACTATGATATATGGTTAAAGAATGAATATCAATTACATGGGTCAACATGGTCAAGGGCAGAGTTGTTATAAAAAATGGAAAACAACACGTTTAATAATTTATTGCGTCCGAAGCGCTTTTCTGGATTTACCTTCATCAGGAACGCTCAAAGCCAAACATTTGAAATCCGAAGATGTATAAGTACCGAAAATCGTTGAAGAGCTATATGTCAAAAATACCTAAAATAAATAGCCAAATTCATCTAAAGCCAACTTTGCCTGAGGGAGTTGAAACCTTAGTTTCATAATAATTTCAAAATTTATAAACGGACAATTTTAGTAAACTTTGTTAAATCATGTCAGTACCGAACCACTGACTACTGAGCTGATGATACCCTCGGGGACTGATAGTCCACCAACAGAGGTAACGACCCAGTGATGTAAAAAATGGAAAACAACACGTTTAATAATTTATTGCGTCCGAAGCGCTTTTCTGGATTTACCTTCATCAGGAACGCTCAAAGCCAAACATTTGAAATCCGAAGATGTATAAGTACCGAAAATCGTTGAAGAGCTATATGTCAAAAATACCTAAAATAAATAGCCAAATTCATCTAAAGCCAACTTTGCCTGAGGGAGTTGAAACCTTAGTTTCATAATAATTTCAAAATTTATAAACGGACAATTTTAGTAAACTTTGTTAAATCATGTCAGTACCGAACCACTGACTACTGAGCTGATGATACCCTCGGGGACTGATAGTCCACCAGCAGAGGTAATGACCCAGTGATGTAAAAAATGGAAAACAACACGTTTAATAATTTATTGCGTCCGAAGCGCTTTTCTGGATTTACCTTCATCAGGAACGCTCAAATAACAATATGGCAGAGAAGTGGTTTCAAGTTTCATATAAAGCGACCTGACTGACATGAAATAAAAAATCGAAGGAGTATCCCTATTTGTCTAATCTTCAAGGTGAAATAAAACTAGTAAAACAATATTATACTATTGTCTAAATATACAGAAATATAATTTGCTTCAAGTAACAGAAATAACTAGGTCACTTGTAACTTATTTAATGAGTATGTGGGGTATAAGAGCTTGCTAACAACAGGCTCTTCATAATCATTTGGTTTGAAAAGGATACTAGTAGTCTATATTCTTGATTTAGAAAAATGTAATTGCAAGAAAAAAATCACATTACTTAAAATACTTTAGATCATTCAGGTAGTCTTTATTTATATGTACAAAAGAACAGCCAGTAGTCATTGGATATTGTAGATCATTCAGATAGTCTTGACCTTTTTATTAGTACAAAAGAACAGCCAGTAGTCATTGGATATTGTAGATCGTTCCGGTAGTCTTGACATATTTATTTATACAAAAAACAGCCAGTAGTAATTGGATACTGTAGATCATTCAGGTAGTCTTGACCTATTCATTTGTACTGAAAAAACTGACACATATACAAATGTCAATTATATGCTTACGAGACATGTTGCAATGTTAAACTTATTACGGTATGTGAAAATCAAGACTTGCATAAAAAATATCACAATATTAGAGTCAGTGGCGTCATTTTTCCTTAGAGCTTTCAGCTCTTTGATAGAAACCCAACTTCTTGGTTCTATCCGGGTTCTTTTCTAATATTCCCGTTGAACTTTGAAAAGATATCCGCAAGTATCCGAATAAAGAGATAAAGTAGGTCCAAGACGCTTACCTTGTTTTATATCATTTATACATTCCAGCATCGCCGGAAAATGAAGCCGTAAGGTAAAAATACCTTCTCATTTTAATTATTTAACATGGGAAACTGGACAAAAATATAACATCGTATGCATCTATATCAACCCAAATATACAGTATATCTAACATCCGTTTTTAGAATCAGAGTCATTCCGTTTTCATTTATTTTTCACTACTCATTCTTCATTTCCGTCAACATTTTCCTGAGAAGTTTTTAAAACACTGATTAGGACATGTCGTTCATTTGGCCAACGTATGTGCATATAGCACTTCGATCATTTTGTAGTAGCGGTGAGCATCTGAGACATCCATTTCCCTTTTCATATATTTTGAAAATATGTATCCTATCATGCAATGCGGGATTAAGCTGTTCCGCAGAGAAACAAATAGATTTGACAAAAATCTGATGCACATGACACCCCACCAAGACTGTCTCTAATTACGATTAACCACAAGCCCTACTGCCATGGCCAATATAAAAATCGGTCAGCTAAATTAGTTTGTTCACCACTAGCCATATGACCTACACCAGTAAATTTCATCACTGGTAAGAGGCCTTACAATTTTAATACAGGCAATGTAAAGTATAAGAAATTTAATTTAAGATTGATTTTCGGACTAGAAAGTCAAGAAGCTTTTCAAAAACTGAATTTGCCCTGAAAAAAATGCCTCACAAAGCCATATAAACCAAAAGAAATTCCATGAATTACTGATTTTCATGTTTGTAAGGGAGAATTTTCCTCGTACCAGGAGACGAGACCATATCGCTATAAATTGAATATCAGAACACTTGACCTGATAATCTGCTACACTTGAAGTATTGACATCATACAACAATCACTTTTCCTTTGTGGCATCAGACATTTTGTATTGTGAAGTCAAAATTTTACGGGAACCTTTGTGATGTCCAGAAATGACAGACAAATAGCGATAAGGTGTATCCAGTTTACCAGAAAGTTGAATGTGTTGTTCGCATCTTAATTGCATGGGTCTGAAGGGAACAAGTATTTGAAATTCTTTGTGGGGGAGGGGGGATTTATCTGACATAACATTCATTTTCACCTGTTACTACAGAGGCTTACCTTAAAGTCTGATAATACTTTGCTCATCTAGCAAGTTGGTTGATTTAATAGTTCATATCATTAAAACTGAGGGTTGAATCATATCACAAGGATCATATACGTGTCATGATTCAGGGGCGGATCCAGCCATTTTTAAAAGGGGGGGTTCCCAACCCAGGATAAAGGGGGGGGGTCCAACTATATATAGGGTACCGTACGGTCTTCAACAATGAGCAAAACCCTTACTGCATTGTCATGTATGAATATTAAAGGGTGAATGTCACTATGAATACTATGTAAATAATGTTTAAGAAAGGAGCACATATAGATTTATCGACTTAAAATAAAATTTACTCTAATACATATACTTGAAGAAATTAATTTGCTACATGTTTTTATGGGTCAAGCTAGTCCCATATATATGCCTTTGCGTCATCTTTTCATTATTTAGTGTTTTTAAAGGGGCATTAGCTGTCAAATTCATGTTCACCGATATGACTCAAATTCTCATATTTGATTTATAACATACTAAAAGGTATATATCCCGATTTAAAAAAAGTCTTAAATAAACAATTTGCAATGTATGAACTCGATAATATGTATCAGAATTTTGTCTGTTTTTTAGTGTAGACGCTTCTAATTAACCATCGAGGTGACCTCCAAGACTGCCGACGGTCATGTAACCTGATATAAACATAAATACAGATATAAATAGATAGCAAACATGTGCAATTGGATTTTTCTTGGTCTGTTTGATTTCATATTGTAGGTTAAAAAAATATGTTAATCATCATTTTTTCCTGTATAAGAATGAGTTTTTGTTGATCGAATCAGTCAACCAAATGGTTTACTTTTGATTCACTTTTTTAGTTTCAATGTTGACATTCGTTTCCTTTTATTAGCTGAACATGCCTAGTTTATGGCTAATCAATCTCTAGCTAAGGGGTTTTATTGAAGGTCACATAAAAATGGTTTTAATGAGGTCGAATTATTCACTTGCAAGTGAATAATTAATCAGCGATGTTTCTTAGCTTATTTCGACAAAATTGAACCAAACTGGCTGCTAAAAGCGAATTATCATTTCACTATTTCACTTTCATTAATGATTGAACAAAATAGAAAAGTATTTTTTCCATATCTCGTAGCTCATGCCCCTTTAAAGCTGATATTTTCATTTCTTGCTTTTTTTTTAATTTTGAAGCTCGTGACAGCTTGATTGTAAAAGTTGAAAATAGCAAATAGCAAAATGAATGAAAAAGAAAATACGAAAAAAATGAAAGAAAATGTAAATATCGCCACACAAGGTTTGTGTTTTAGGACTAGGGTCAAGCAAAAAACGGAACATAAATAAAGATGTAAAATGAATCTACATGTACCCATGGGATTGCAATTTCATGAAATATCTCCAAATACATGTAGGGTGTATTTCTCCAAAACGAATGACATTGATGAAATTGCACCCTTTTTATATGCCCATTTACGGGACTTATTATAGTATACAGTTGTCCGTCCGTCTGTCCGTCCATCGTCAACATGTCCGACAATAACTCAAAAACACTTTAACCAATTTGCATGAAACTTTGGTGAATTGTTTATATCTGTTAACGTGAGCTCCCTTTCATTTTTTATAAACTATAGATATCAACTTTCCAAGTTATGGGGTTTTATTCATTAAAAAGGGGGATTTTCCAGTTTTTGGAAAAAGACTCAAAAACACTTTCACCAATTTGTAAGAAATTTTATTGAATTGTTTATATTTATTGACGTAAGCTCTGTTTCGATTATTATAAGTTTTAGATTTTACGTTTCAGAGTTATGGGATTTCATTCATAAAAAACGGGTGATTTTCCAGTTTTCAGACAATATCTTTAACATGCTTTGAGGAGTTTTCATGAAACTTTGGTGACTGGTTTATATCTATTAAGATAACCTCCCTTTAGTTTTTCATAAATTTCTAATATGACATTGAGAAGTTATTGAACTTTATTCTTTTAAAAAGCGAGGGGCGTATCATGCGCTCATGGCGCAGCTGTTTATTTGATAGTGTATAGATCTGAGTGTTGTTCCATAATTATAATTCGATTTAATTAGTGGTTCAGATGGGTTTTTTTTTTTTTAACTTTTGATTTTTTATTTCCAACAATTACAACATATACATGACATACATACAATATAATACATATAAAATATATACAATGTCATTATCATAAATACATCTTAATTGAAATATTTTACATTTTCTATTGAAAAAAAAAAAGAAAAGAAAAAGAAAATATAAAATTAATAAATAAATAAATAAATAAATAAATAAATAAATACATAAATAATGATAATTAACAGATTGGAGTTAAGAGTAAAGAAAAAGGGAAAAAGAAAAAAAAAACAAATAAAAAACAAAAGGATTATCCAGTTACATCCCTATCTATATTTTAAATATCAAATATTTATGTTGAAAATATTTGAAAAATTAACTAGACATATTTCTTTCGTAACAGCCATCAACACAGATCAAGTACATAACATGACAATAATATTTTCTTTAAAATAGATTATAATTAAATAGTCATAAGTTATTGTAACAAAAATAGACATTAGCTGGTATTCAATAAAAGTTTTCAAAACATTCCATACATTGTCAAATTCAGTTATCTTTTATTTTTACAGCTATCATACTCTCTAATTTATACATATCTTTCAGCTTTATTATAGCTGCTTGCAATGAGAGATTCTTTTAAAGCATCTAGAATTATACACATATTGTTTAATATAAAGGAAAATCATGTTGTATGGGTTGTTGGGAATATCTTGGATAAGTCTCCAAAAGAAAGTTTAATTTATTCATTGGGAGACTTATTCCACCAGAAAGGAACCAGTTATCAATATTCTGTAGAAAATTTTGTACAGTATTGCAATTCCAAAATAGGTGTTCTATAGACTCGTTCTCTGATTTACAAAATGTACATAAAGGATCATCGGTCAATTTTATTTTAACTAAATACTGATTTGTTGCAATAATGCAATGGTTTATCCTATATTGCAACCACTGTAATTTACTATTTTTTGTAACAGCAAAAGGCAGTCTGAAAATCTTTTCCAGTTCAGATTCTGTTCACCTAAAATTTTAACCCACTTAAGCTGTCCAGTAGGAGTAACATTATTTCTTGTCAGTACAGAATACATATCTTTTGATCCTTTACAATGTTTTAAAAATACTTGCAGACATGATGGTATAAAAGGACAAAATAATTTGTAAGATCCTTTAGTGAAAGATTTTGATGCCTCTTTCACTGCCGAAATAACACTGTTAAATTTAAGAAAATCTGTGTTAATGTTATAGTTTTGCTTAAATTGGTCAAATGAAATATACAATCCATCTTGGTCAACTATATCATTTACAAATCTAATACCACTTTTGAACCATTCTTGATAAATTACTGATTCATGACCAATCTTAATATTATTATTTAGCCATAGGGATTTGATAAAATGAATCATAAGTCAAGTTTCTTTCTTTTGAATAATCATTTCCCAGGATCTTAGTACATCTTTCCAAAATGGTTGTTAACTGTCATGTAAAGTTGTCTAATATAATCAACACCACAACTGAACAACTTTCTTTTATCTATATTTGACATGAAAATATTTTGCCATTTACTATCTCTCCATAAAATCCTTCTAATCCATGTTGATTTAAGGGCTGTAATGAACATATTCAAATCAAGCATTTTCAAACCTCCTCCAAATAATCTTTGATTAGGATATCCTTCTTAACTCTATGTATAGGTGAGTTCCATATGTATGTATAAATAAGTTCATTTATTCTCTTAACAATATCATCTGAAGGATTTGGCAGAGAGATAATGAGATGATTTTCAATAGGCAAGACTAGAGTTGTAATCACAGTTATTCTACCTATTACAGTTAGATTCCTTTTAGACCATTGATTTAAAGTATTTTTAATCTGTACAATTCTTTCAGAATAATTTATCTTAACAATTTTTCAAGATCCACATCAAAATTGATTCCTAGTAATTTAAAAGTAGTTTCACCCCAAGACAGATTTCTGTTAGGACATAATGTATCTATACTATATTTTTGCTCCCAAACCAAATAACTTGTGTTTTTGTGAAGTTAATATTCAGTCCAGATATTTTGCAAACCAGTCTAATTCTAATAGTGATTCTTGCAGGATTTTCACTCCCATCCAAAATCAAAGAGGTGTCGTCAGCAAATTGTGACAATTTATGCTCAACCTGTGTGACCTTTATACCACTAATGTCACTATTTCCCTTATTTTCAATGCCAGAATCTCAACACATAAAATAAAAGATATGGAGACAGGGGTCCCTTGTCTACAGCCTCTACCAATAGTAAAAAAATCTGAAAGGTTCCCCCCCTGGATGACAGCAGAGTTGATATTATTGTAAAAAACTCTGACCCAATTAATGATAGATTCGCCAAAATTGAAAAGTTTCATAACATTTATCAAAAAGTCCCATGATATGGAATCGAAAGCTTTTTCAAAATCAATCAATAGTAATAACCCTGGTATTTCGTGTTCCTCTGTGTACTGTAATATATCATAAATGAGTCTTATATTTTCCCCAATATACCTACCACTAATAAAACCAGTCTGGTCAAAATTTATCAATTTATCAAGGACACTCTTAAATCTGTTTGCAATAGCTGCTGATCCAATTTTATACACAGTATTCAGTAAAGATATTGGGCGCCAGTTTTTTAAAAAGTGGCGGGGTTTATTCCCTTTCGGTAAACACGTAATAATCCCTTGTTTTTGTGTAACAGATAGTTCCCCTGTTTTTGCACCATAATTTAAAGAATTTACGATAAAAATTTGAAGATCCTTCCAAAAAAATTTATAGAACTCTGCTGAAAAACCATCCGTTCCAGGAGTTTTGTTGTTTTTCATTTTTTTCAATGCTTCTCCAGCTTCTTTAACAGTAATTATACCTTCCAAGCTTTCTTTTTCCTGAGATGAAAGTATAGGAACACTTAAGTTTATCAAGTCTTTTTCAGGGTTTTTTTAATAGATTTATCTCTGACTAGCAGAAGCACCAGGCTTGGTATGGAAAACTTTGGTAAAATGAAGTTTAAATGGAGGTTTTCTTCAAATAATCATGCATTTTCTTTGGGGTGGAAAGGATGGGAGGGTGTAAGTAGTTTTTTTTTTTTGCAACCACGAGTAGTCATTTTGAACATTGGGAGGAAAGCAATATATTTATAACACTTTATTCTACATGAATATCTACTTTAAAAGTATTGTGATGTTACAACGAAGCAATCTTTCATATATTTGCAAGATTTTATATGAAGTATATAGACTCATTGATTGCTTGAGGCCAGTTTATATACATGTATTACTGTGAATGTAAATCTAAGGAGATGTGATATAATTGCCTTAGAGACAAATATGAGCCCAAATTGTCCTGGATGAAAGACGTTAGCAACAGGAAACTCATTTAAAGCAATTTCTTTAAACATTTATATTGGTCAGAATATTTATCTGTATTAAAAACTGTACTGGATTTTCATTTCTCGTTTCAGTGTTTTTTAAGCAGTGGCTGTACCTTTCCGGTTACTATTCATGTGTTATGTATTATGTATCGTAACACTTTATAGTTGCTGGACAGGTTGAATTGAGGGCGACAAAACATCCAAACAGCTCCAGATCATTATGATCATTTGCGATTCCAGCTGATTTCAGATAAGTAATAAATGATCAAAGAAAGTTAGAAAGCTCTAGTTCATGTAACCGATTTTATTAGATGATTGATAAATATTGAATACAGAAAAAAGCTTAACAATGATCTAATAAAGAAAATGTAAGTTTTGTGATTGAAATGAAAGAAGATCATGACATGATGTGCCTATGCATGGGAAGTTGCATACAGCAAGTCCAGTGATATTGGCAATATCCAGTACGTATAATTATACCCCCACACAACGGGTTACGGAGGGTATAATGTTTTTGACCCGTCCGTCTGTCCGTCAGTCCTGTTTCTTGTCATTGCAACTCCTCTCAAACCACACAACAGAATTTCACCAAACCTTTTTAGATAATAAGGACATACAATGTAGTTGTGCATATCGACAGGAAATTGCGATTCAATTTTTTTTCTAGGAGTTACGCCCCTTTGAACTTTTTACTTTTATGTACTACTGCAACAGTTTGTCATCGCAACTCCTCTGACACCACACCACAGAATTTCATGAAACTTTGTAGATAATAAGGACATACTATGTAGATGTGCATATCAACAGGAAATTAGGATTCAATTTTTTTTCTAGAAGTTGCGCCCCTTTGAACTTATTTGCTTTAATGTACTACTGCAACAGTTTGTCATCGCAACTCCTCTGAAACCACACAACAGAATTTCATGAAACCTTTTTAGATAATAAGGACATACTATGTAGTTGTGCATATCGACAGAAAATTGCAATTCAATTTTTTTTTCTAGGAGTTACGCCCCTTTGAACTTATTTACTTTAATGTACTACTGCAACAGTTTGTCATCACAACTCCTCTGACACCACACCACAGAATTTCATGAAACTTTGTAGTTAATAAGGACATACTATGTAGATGTGCATATCGACAGGAAATTAGGATTCAATTTTTTTTTCTAGGAGTTGCGCCCCTTTAAACTTATTTGCTTTAATGTACTACTGCAACAGTTTGTCAACTCAACTCCTCTGAAACCACACAACAGAATTTCATGAAACTTTGTAGATAATAAGGACATACTATGTAGATGTGCATATTGACAGGAAATTATGATTCAATTTTTTTTTCTTACGCTTATTTTATTTCTCCAATGACAATGTGGGGACGTGGGGTATGTGAGCGCGCTCACTAAGGTTCTTTAATTAAAATAAAAATTTAAAAGATTTTGCATTGTTATCAAAGTGGTTCATGCATGACATGTATTATTGTATGTAGGCAAATGGGGAAAACATCTCCTTGTGAAATGGAAACAGATCATGACATGATGTGCATATAGCAAGTCCAGTGATATTGACAATATCCAGTACGTACAGATGAAAGAGACCAGTACTGATAATTAAAATAAAAATTTAAAAGATTTTGCATTGTTATTAAAGCAGTATGTGTATTATTGTATGCAGGCAACTAGGGAAGACAGATCTCCTTATGATATCTTATATATTTAATGTCAATATATACTTAGAAACAGATGCCAGCATCCAAAGGAAATGACTGTCAGCATTCAATTTATAATGTGTTGAGATAACTTTTACTTACAACTGGGATTCCAGCATCCCTGAGATTAACTTTAAAGGATGAACATCCAATTTTTTTTAATGGGATGGCAGCACCCAAAGAGAAAGTTCAGTCTGCATGCATATAATTGGGATGCCAGCATTTAAACAAAAGGTATATCAAAGTCTATTTATATATATGATGCCAGCATCCAAATGCTGGTGTGTTCAATATAGAACTTTATAAAGCCATATCAGCATCCTGCAAAGATGAAGATGCTATTTCCATATCTTTATGCCCCCACCGAAGCGGAGGGGGCATTTAGTTTTACCCTTGTCCGTCTGTACGTCCCAAAATTGGTTTCCGTTCTCTAACTTAAGTTTGCCTCAACCAAACTTGTACACAATGCTTATTACCACAAAACACAGATCAAGTTTGAATTTTGGTGGGGTCACTTTAACCTTTCTAGAGTTGTGCCCCTTTATAAATTGAAAAATTGCAAAATTTTTCATTTCTGTTCTCTGACTTAAGTTTGCCTCAACCAAATGTTATGAAACTTATACACAATGCTTATCACCACAATACACAGATCAAGTTTGAATTATGGTGGCGTCACTTTTACTGTTCTAGAGTTATGCCCCTTTACAAATGGAAAAATTGCTAAATTCTTCATTTTTTTCATTTGTTGATACTATATTATCATTCATGAAATTAAATATTATTATGTCCAGAACAATGCAAGACATAGATGTGTATACGAATGAAAGTTATGATAGATGGTAAGATCCGAATTTTATTCAGAATGCACCAATAAGAAACCGTAGTTTTTCTTCCATGTATTTACCTAAAACTATTATATCAGCTGCAAAATTATTATTATATGTACGACTATATTGCATTACACAATGGAAATTAACAATAATAAAATTGAGAATGGAAATGGGGAATGTGTCAAAGAGACAACAACCCGACCATAGAACAGACAACAGCAGAAGGTCACCAACAGGTCTTCAATGCAGCGAGAAATTCCCGCACCCGGAGGCGTCCTTCAGCTGGCCCCTAAACAAATATATATACTAGTTCAGTGATAATGAACGCCATACTAAACTCCAAATTGTATACAAGAAACTAAAATTAAAAATAATACAAGACTAACAAAGGCTAGAGGCTCCTGACTTGGGACAGGCGCAAAAATGCGGCGGGGTTAAACATGTTTATGAGATCTCAACCTCCCCTATACCTCTAGCCAATGTAAAAAAGTAAACGCATAACAATACGCACATTAAAATTCAGTTCAAGAGAAGTCCGAGTCTGATGTCAGAAGATGTAACCAAAGAAAATAAACAAAATGACAATAATACATAAATAACAACAGACTACTAGCAGTTAACTGACATGCCAGCTCCAGAATTCAATTAAACTGATTGAAAGATTATGTCTTCATCATATGAATATCAGGCACAATCCTTCCCGTTAGGGGTTTAGTATCATACCATCATAACATATATGAGAAGAACATAACCCGTGTCATGCCAACAACTGGTTTTTAAATAAATGTGTTTAGTTCCGATGCAAAGACCCTATAAGTGAATCAATATTAACGCCAAAATATGCAATCTTTAATGACCTGACAACAGTATCGTAACTATATCCCTTCTTAATAAGTCTATTTAAAGGTTTTGTTAGCTTCTTAGGTGAATACTGACATTTTTGTGCTTTATAAAGAATACTTCCATAAAAAATTGGATGTGAAATACCTGAACGTATAAGAAGTCTGCATGTTGAGCTATATTTACGAATGATGTCCTTATACCGATGATAAAATTTAGTAAATGTTTTGACTAGTTTGTGGTATCGAAAACCCTGGTGTAATAATTTTTCAGTAATACATAAATTTCTCTCGTTAAAATCTAAAACATTGTTACATACACGAGCGAATCGTACAAGTTGAGATATATAAACACCGTAAGATGGTGACAAGGGAACGTCACCATCTAAAAATGGATAATTAACGATAGGAAATGAAAAATCATCTCTTTTATCATATATTTTAGTATTAAGCTTTCTGTTAATGATATAGATATCAAGATCGAGGAAAGGGCAGTGGTCATTGTTAGTATTAGCTTTATTTAAAGTAAGTTCAACAGGATAAATTTCTTTAGTATACATACTGAAGTCGTCATTATTGAGAGCCAAAATATCATCCAAATATCTAAAAGTATTATTAAATTTGTGTATCAGATGTTGTTTCGATGGGTCTTTGCTGATTTTTGTCATAAATTGTAACTCATAGCAATACAAAAAAAGGTCCGCAATAAGTGGTGCACAGTTAGTCCCCATTGGAATTCCGATAACCTGACGATATACGGAATCTCCAAAGCGAACAAAAATGTTATCTAGTAAAAATTCAAGGGCATATATGGTATCAAAGCATGTCCAATTGACATAGTTTTTTTTTGTTTATTGCTACTAAAAAATGACCTAAAAGAGTTTGAACATATATATTCACATTCTGCCTTTTTAAATGCCCATTTAATTAGGTGTGTGAATTTTTTCTTAATGAGAATGTGAGGCAATGTGGTATATAGGGTAGAAAAATCAAAACTTTGAACAGATTCAAAATCACCAATATATGCATGCAATTTATCAAGTACTTCCAACGAGTTCTTGACACTCCAAAAGTAATTAATTCCACTATTTTCGAAGGCCTTATGTATATTTATATAAACGATCAAACTTGTAAAGAGATAATCAAATAAGCAAGGTTTTTAACTTATAAATATAATTAACTGACCTTCATTTCCTTTTTCATATGTTTTTTCCTCAAGAAATTTTCATTACAGGGCATTTTCTATAGCTATTTTTTGTGTTTTTGTCCATCCATAGGCTATCGTTAATTTGTCAGATTCGTTTCCAGTATGAATGAAATTTTCTAAGACGTTCAGTTTCAAACGCAATAAAGATGATCTTTGTTTCACTTTTCCAATGTGTAAATTTTCTCTATGCACATGACCCTGACACATATTTTGTTAACGTTATATGACGTATGTTGAAAAAAGAAAACAATGTCACAGTCAATTTGTGTAGGGGATCAAGAAGGGTTTTAGTTACTTTGAAATGGAGGTATCGTATGGAATTGTGAAAAACAACAGTTTTTAATCACAATTGCATTCATATCTCTTATAAAATCAGTATTTTGAATCCAAAATGGCCATCCTATTTCAGATAAATTGCTTCGCCGAGCGCAGCTGGATACGACCGCAGAGGTCCAACCCTGAACAGTTGGGGCAAAAATGGACACAATATTCGCGCTTGATACATGTCTGAATTGGATTGTAATTAAATATTTGACACATAATAGGTTTCTGACACAGAATAACTGTAGTCAAAATACTTAGAATTGGTTATATGATTTGGATTTATATTCAATTTTTTGCTTTTGTGCAATACACTATGCTGTTGCGAATTGCCCCCCTTTCAAAAAAAAAAAAAAAATTGACCCCCTTTTTTTTTGCTTTTGTGCAATACACTATGCTGTTGCGAATTGCCCCCCTTTTCAAAAAAAAAAGTTGACCCTTTTTTTGCTTTTGTGCAATACACTATGCTGTTGCGAATTGACTACCCCAAAAAAAAAATTTACCCCCACCTTTTTTGCAAAAAAATATTTGAAGAAATTTTCTTTAACTTTTAATTTTGAAATCTGAAATGAGAAAAATTGTCCCCCCTTTTTTCAAAAAAAAAATTCTTTCCTCAAGATATGGTCATAATCTCAATTCAAATTTTCAAATGGAGTTTGCAACCATAATTACCCATTTAAATACATCATAAAAGTCTTAAAATAGAAAATGACATACATAATCATGACTAAAATTAATATTCCTTAATCAGCATTTTTAAATAGTAACTTCTAAAAATAAATTGACAGCTAATCACCTCAAGACAATACAACAGTTCTTTATACATAATTCAAAAGCAGTGTAAAGGAGGTAATCCAAATATAACATTGTACTTTTTTTTAATTGTCCATTAACAAAGGAAACCCTTGTTTTCCCCTTTTTGCCCCTAATTCCTAAACGGTTTGAGCCATAACCCCCCAAGCCAATCCTTACCATCCCTTTGTGGTATGGAACTTGTGGTATAATTTCAGAGAGATCCATACACCGTTCCACGAGTTATTGTCTGCAAAACTAAAAAAATGCTTATTTGCGCCCCTTTTTGTCCCCTAATTCCTAACCTGTTAGGACTATAACCCACAAAATCAATCCCAACCATCCTTTTGTGGTTATAAACCTTGTGTTTAAATTTCATAGATTTCTATTTACATTTTCTAAAGTTATTGTCCGGAAACCAAATTTTGCAGTCGTATAAAAAATGGTAGCAATATAGTTCGCATATTGTCATGCTATCTAGGGTTGGCAATAACCCAGGTTTTATTAATATTTTCCAGCCCTGTGGGAAATACTGCGAAAACCCGGGTTTTACTGGGTAATAGTTGGTAATACTGGGTAATATGGCAAAACTTGTCAGATCCCTTTTAAAATACATTATATAGTGTAAAATTCAAGATGGGGCGTCGGACTATTGAGGTGTCTGACCAATGAGGTGTCGGACTAATGGGGCGTCGGACTATTGGGGTGTAGGACCAATGGAGTGTCTGACTAATGGGGCGTCGGAATAACGGGGCTGCCCCTCAAATCATGGTGTGGCATGAAAAACCCCCATGTTTAAAGTCGCATTTCTTTATTCCATTAAACATTAATTCATGGATTTTTTTCCAAAAAGTATACAGACCTATTGATTATTATAAGACCCAATTGTGTAACATTGGAAGTATATTAAATAAGGCATTCTCAAGTAACGGCGTTACATGTAAAATCTCCCCTTTTAAAATAACTTCAGTATAAGCATGTTTGCAATGTATTCTCCCTGAATGAAACAATCAACGGTCATGAAAAATCATGACTTTGAACTATAGTCACGATTTCCCATGACCTGTAATTACACTTGGTCATGGAAAAGCGTGACCAATGATATTTAAACTTAAAAAAAATATGTGTCTTTGGTCCTAAAAAAATCGCGTAACTCGTATAAAACCGAGCGTAACTTGAATAAAAAAAAACGCAAAAGTGTACAACGATCAACTTAGCACATATCGGTAGTCTTGGTAACCCCAAAACACGATACAAAGAGCCTCAAACAGGTTTTTTGATCGACGCTGACTTATCATTGTTATTCGCTGGAAAAGCCTTTTTTGACATTCAATCACGTGACATGGACGGTCACATGATCAGGAACAGCTAGCAAAAAGTACGACGAACCGAACGGACTCGCATTGCGCGCCGTAGAATATGGAGAGAGTCCAAAATCGCCCCAAAACCCCGATAATGATAATTACGACTTGGTCATGGAAAACCATCACTTTCATTGGTCATGGTTTACCATGTTATCCCTGACTGGTCACTAAAATTGTTGTATTAGAGTAAAACATGATGGCTTCATAATTGTGTAGAAATTTGAAATAGGTTACCAGGTTTCATTTAAGATTTTTACCGTTCTTTTCCGTATTTGGATACGCAAACGTCAAGTTATTTAAATTCGATGTTTTTGGCGAACAAAAAAGATGGCTGATAAATTTTAGAACGGACAGGATAAAGAAATAGCAAATAAAAGTTATTTTGGACAATGTCTCTATGTCGTATTGAAGCAATATTGCTCACAAAACCTACAAACTTTAAAAATCAATTATAATAAAAGCATGACAAGCTGAACAAAATAGTTTAAACGTCGATTTTTTAGCCGATTGATTTTGCGGACTTTTTGACGTCACCGACGACTGTAGCGCCACCTAATTAATTCCCCCTGCTATTGTTGCTGATAGAGCTTGACGACAACGGACGTTTCCAAGGACTTGCTTTCCAACTGTTAATAACTTTGGCCCGGACTATCAGCGACGTCATAATGTATGAACCGACGTTGATAAGTTTGACCCGAACTTATCAAGGCATCTTCTGGTTCGCTTGTGAAACAAAGAAAACACTTGTTTCTATCATGCAAAATACGCAAATACAACCCGATAAATCGATTATCTGGTTGTCTGCATATTTATATTGTAAAAAATCAGCTGCTCGACACAATATGAATTCTTTTTGAACTCGTTCGCTGCTCTCACTCGACAAAAAGCTTCATATTGTGACTAGCAGCTGATATTTTACAATATCAACATGCAGACAACCTGATAATCGGTACTTCTTTATCTTTGGACGGTTTGGATTTTCAAAACAATTAGACAAAATGCAATTAAAGGTTTCAAACTAAATTTACTGCGACCAATCAAATCGCAATTTTTAAAGAAAAGGAAAATGTCGAATCCATTAATGTTTCAGTTAAAGACCAAATGAAATAAAAAAAAAAAAACAGGAAAAAAATCTACCCAAGAAAGATAACATTATAAAACAGCTAAGCAGGTCTTAAACATGATGTCACAAGAACCTTTCTTAAAAACGTTTTCAAGTCTTCAAATTTCATGTCACTAGTGGTTCATTCTTTTATTTTTGCTCAAATGTAAATAGATATAGGAAGATGTGGTGTGAGTGCCAATGAGACAACTCTCCATCCAAATAACAATTTATAAAAGTAAACCATTATAGGTCAATGTACGGCCTTCAACACGGAGCCTTGGCTCACACCGAACAACAAGCTATAAAGGGCCCCAAAAGTACTAGTGTAAAACCATTCAAACGGTAAAGTCTGTTAAAGGTTGATATCTAATCTCTGTAAAGTTTGCATGCATGTCAACAGTGTTGTGTTCTCTTCTGAAGAAATTTCACTTATTATAGATTTTTGTTATAATGATCATAATGTGAAGCACAGTATGCTCCCTGGTCTATAGCTATGTTATCACAGATTCTAACATAAGTCATAGACCAATGACTTCTTTACAAAGAACTTGGATGAAAAGAATAACATTTTTTTTTTATTTAATGGATTTGAAAAATTTGCATATCCGATTTCCTGAAACAGTACAGAAAATTCGAATAATGTTTTTTCTTAGTCTGAAGCAGCAATAAACTACAGTAAACTTATAACATCTTACCGATCTTTTGAGTAAAGCCAATTTTACAGTTTGTTCTTATGTTACACCACTGTCCCAGGTAAGGAGAGGGTTGTGCACTCACAAACCTTGTTAAACCAGCCGCACTCTTTATGTCCCTGTCCCCAAGTCAGGAGCCTGTAGTTCAGTGGTAGTCGTTGGTTCATGTCTGTCATATTTGTAAATTGTTTTGTTATAAATTAGGCCGTTGTTTTCTCGTTTGAATTGTTTCACATTTTTCGTGTCGAGGCTTTTTTATAGCTTTTTTATTGCCTATAGTATAAACCTTACAACATTTAGTTATGTAATGAAATTGATTAATAAACTTTATTATAAAATACAATTCGCTAACATAAATATTTACACATAGTTACTTAAATATTCACACATGAAATGTTTTCAAATATCGACTCTTAATTTAATCGCATTAAAACTATTTATAACGTATTAAAGTATATTGAATTAGTTGTTAAATTTCTAAATATATTGAGTTTTCAATAACCATTTACTAAATCAATACATTGAGATCATAGAGTACTTAGATTTACAAAGAATTTACTTGAATAATGATTCACTTTATAAACAGATTCGATCTGAATTAGTATTATCTTAAATATTCATTAACAGTATCTTTAATGCATCTGTAAAGCATTATCTAAATATTCGTTACAATGTTAAGCTAACGAGTTAAATTTCAAAGACATGTGTAATTTTACATGATTCATTCGTGGTTTCATCTGACTATAATAGTACTAGACCATTACATTTAATTTATTGAGCTTTACCTATATTAATTGACTACGTTCATTAGTGTTCATTTTAGTTATTGTCTAAAATTCATTTACATATTTCATGTGTATGCAAAACTACAACATAAAATTGCTTAAGATGCATAAAACATTTGCGACTAAATTGAGAAATCATCGAGAAAGTTTGATTCAATTAAATAAGTATTTAATTTTTAATACATTGTAAATGAAATCTCATTTTTGATTATATTAAGAATTTATTGATTACGAATTCTTTAAAATGATATTCATCTATAGTTCTTTAATACTCATGCTTTATTAATATTTCAACACTGAATATGACAATTAAATCTGCAAAAATTTGTAAAAGTTGATAATTTGATGCTTTAATACATATTATGACATTTAAATAACAATTTTTACAATTCTTATGTATATAACTCATTACATCGCTATATGTAAATATTTTATTTAAAGATATGTTATACATAATATTAAGTTTTACGAAACTAGTCATACCCATTTTACATCTATCATTTGTATGTAAACAATATTGACTATGCTATATCATAGATCATTTCACTTAATTGTCATTACCATATTCAATGATATTTCATGAATAGTTCAAATATAATGCATTCAATTATTCAATTGATGCTTTGTAACACATTTAAATAAGTTTATTTTTTAAACGATATATAGGATTATTTCAGTCATAATTGATATTTACAAATATGACCTAATAGTCTTATCATCGATTCCATTATTAACAACTGATCAAAGTCAAGAAGGTAATATTTATATATTGTGATCATGAACAACAAATATTTATATTTTGCAACGATAAATTCTTTTATATTGACACAAATTAATTTGTTTCTAGTTGTCACTAAATCGCAAGTTTAGTCTTTTACTTTAGATATTTTAATTGTAAAGTTTTGAATTAATTGTTCTTAGATTACATTGTTAGCATAGCTGACTGTTCTTACTGCATTATCATGTGAGTAATATTAATTCATAACTTCATGATTTCATAATGATATAGCATAATATGTTTCAAGCTGGCATTTTTACATGGAGGTTGGTACATTCAATTTACGTTTCAAGCTGATTATACTAGTATGAATTATGTTATAATTTTGACGAAATTTTAGATATGTACATTTATAAACAATTCATGTACGTAGCAAGAGATTCCATTGAGTACTATTTGTAATATTGATAGTTACTTTATGATACAGAATCATATGAAGCTGAAATTCATTTCGACATTAATGTTATATAATTAATTTAAATTGTGGATATACGTATTACTTTTTTAATTTATAGCATTAATAATAATTTCGGAATATTTACATTAAGTTTATAGTAATGAGTATGATTTCAGTTTAATAATTGACTATAATTATTAAAGGTAAAGTTAAATAGATTTGATAAAATTCATTATTACAATTTTTCTATACTGTAATATCATTGTAGTGGTCAAGTTATATGTAGCATTTAATCATATAGCATTAACTTAGATTGTACATGGTAAGGATGTTAATTTTCATAAAGTGATTTAGTGCTGACATCTATGTTAAAATTCACATATTTCGAGTTCATAGGAATGTCATTACTTCTTAAGTTAAGAATCATGGTTGACATAAGTTCACTAATTACATATTATTAATAAATTGAATGAAGTATCTTAAATGTACATATGACTTCACTACTCAAAAATTTATTAACTTAATATTTGATATATGATAGATCAATAGTTGCATAAGTTGTCATATTATATTAATGATGATATTACTTTACTGTAACTAAATTTTTTAAATAATTATTGATATGACTATTCATAATTTACAAGTTATATAAAATTTACATAGATGATTGTTAATTTCATATATAAGGTTCACATTTTAGATCTTCATTAATCTGATTTTGGTATTCAACTTGACTTGCTATATGACAATGTTTAATTATTAGAGAATTATTATTTACGATTACAAGTTTTGATAAGGATGATTCTTACAATTTCATGTAGTGCTTACTAATTTAAGGTGTGACATTTAGTTACTAGTACAGTTTCGCCTCGATTATGTACATGTAGATACCTAGACTCAAATTATATTACTGATTACAAAGTTTAAAATAACTTTAAATAGTATTATCATCTATATGTATCATTATGTTAGCAATTATGGCATTTAATCATTGACTATTTTAAAAGCAATGAATAATTGCATTTGATCTGATATAATTATTGAATATATTAGATTATATATAAAGATTTATTTCTAGTAATATACATTAGATTTGCATCGTTACATTACGTGTATAAGTCATGCATTTCAGTTATGTATATCATGTTTTATAGAGGTTTCTGAATTATGTTTATGATTACATAGTTTTGATCATGAGGATTCATTATATTTACATAGTTTGTACAATATTGTCATTATAGCATATTTCATTATACTTCAAACATGAATCTCTAATTGTTTTAGAAGGCAGTTCCTTAGTAATCTAAATAGTATTTTAATTGGTTAGTATCTGTGAAATTTGAATTAGCGCTATTAGCTTGTTTTTAAGTCTATCTACTGTAAAATTTGAATTCTAGTTGCTCCTATGCCTATCAATTTTTTAATCGGGTGATTAACCAATTTCTGAAATATGACATATTTTCATGTTTTTAATTTAAATCATTCATACTTTACATTAAGTTTATGTTATATTAATTAGTTATTTTAATCTTGTTAATGAACATTAAGTTTATGTAATCATTAAGTTTTCTAAGAGAGTATAAACTAAGTTAATAAGTGTTTAACCTACAATTAGCTTAAGTAAAGATAGTATACTTAATAAGAATTCATGTTCTTAGAAGATAAGTTGATTATACTAAAATCTCTTACATTATATGGTGGCGACCAATAATACAAAAGTACCAAGTGTTGTATGGTGGTTTTGATTTAAGTGATAATAATTTTAACAGTTTTAATTTTATTTAGTTTATTAAGAAGAATATCACTGTTTACAATTCATAACAGTTAGTCTTGCATTCAAGTTTATTTCAAATAAAGATAATATCAGTACTTTTTCTTAATTTATATATGAAGACATTTGCAATTATTTTAATAATGAAAATACGATTTTATGAAGTGATACAAATGAAAAGCAGTTCTAATTTTGATTATACTTTGATTTATGTCAACGTGATGATAACTTTAATTAATAGCCGTAATTATGATAAACACTGTTGATAAAATATCGTTGAATATGAATTCTACGTATGAATTACTTTCAGAAGTATAACTAATGTAGGAATGAAACGTATTACATGTGTATCATAAAATAACTACAACTTACATCTTTTTAACCTATATGAAATAACAAATCGTTCTAATTTAAAGTATTGATTATAATTTCTTACAAAAGAAATTAAATGACATTGATTAAAATAATATATGATATTAAAGTATAAATATATGCCAAGATATTTTAAAGTAACATATAGTCATTCAATAGAAATCATGTATGAATCATAAGTAGTACATAATGTATCATTCAGGTGAGTTGACCATGGACATATCAATCGTATGTACCTTAGGATTGCTGGATTACTAGTCGTAAGAGTCCTGATTGACATATCTCATATAGATATCTGAATCTTTAAGATCATACAACAATTATTACAAGGATTGACACTGCTACTGTCATCCGCTTGTCTTATAATGACACCGTTTTCCTAACTGAGTTAGTATACAATTTTGAGAATAAAAATTTCAGACCAAAGAACTAAAACAATAAGCACTGTTGATATATTGATGATATTCATAATCACCATTTTTTTTGGTCAAGTATACAGAACTGAAGACACGAAAGTACTAAAATTCAAATACTAGCAATCCATAACTGTTTATGTCAAGTATATTAAAGAATGAACCATTTATATATAACATTATAAGGTACCATATCATAATCTTAAAAATAAAATAAAACGTACGGCATAGGACATGATTCATACATTTTAATGGATGTAGTTGCAGTAAGTTTATATCAATAAGATATAAATTACATCATACCATTTTAGTTAAACACATAGTATGATTATAAGGTTAAATCATTATGTAAGACAACGACTGTTCTTCATCGTCATGTTTTCATGCTAGTTCTGTATGAATAATAACAAAAGTAATATGCCTTATTTTATATCCGAATATTTAGTATCACTATGATATTAATACTTGAAATAATCATTTCCACATGTTTAATATATCTATTATGTTTAAGCTTTCTTCTGGTTTAGCATATGTAATAAGATAATAGTTAATCATATGACATCTATACAATAATCATTCCTAACAATATTCAGTATAGACTTGTAGATTCTTATAAATTGTTATCATATAACATTAGATTAATGAAAGTCGTTAATTACTCTAACATGTATCATTTGAATGTTATCATCAAGTTCCATATAAATTCTTATATGATATCATCTAATTGAAACTAAACTATAAAATATTTATTAAAGGTAAATATTCGTGAAATTTATTGGTACTCATTAATCATATAGCAACATTAACACAAAACATATTCAACAAGTATATATCACAATAAAATTAATACTATAACAAATATGCATTCTGCAAAAGACTTATCATTTCTAATCGGACTACAAATCTGTAGTCTGCTTTGTTCGTTTATAAAATCCTTGAACTTAACATTAAACAAATCATTTCCGAAGAAACCTACTTATAAAACTATACTTAAATTAAGTTGACATCAAATTGAATATATAATAGACATCCAACTTACAGAACATACCGTTAATATAACTTTATATAAAATTTTAATCAATAGTATTATAGGTCATTAATTATATATTCAACACTATGTACAATTAGGCTATTTCAAGAACATTAAATGAACAAAGTTATAATTAAAATACAATTATAATTATACACTTATTTTACATAATATGTATTGTAGCCAAATTATCTTACTTACTTAGAAAATCTATTAATACATCATTTACCTGATAATCGTATTGTACAGATCTTTACTTCACAATTTATATCATTAACATCGTATCATTTCAACATGAGCTGTAAGCTTATTTTGGAATATATTGTATTTCATATTAGTTTAACATACTATACTACTAATTGGTAAACTTACTCAATATAATTAAGTTTATCGTTCACAATATTAACAAGGTCATTAAGTTCACATCATTAAATGAATACTTATCATATTCGGCATTAAACCTTTTAACTATTCATAAGCCTTCATATTATTACGACAATCATTATATACCTTTCCAATTACTAATGTACAAAACTTTACCAACTCTTAGACATATTCCTTCACTTAAGAATTCAACAACCTTTACTCAACCTGATAAGAACCTTTGGACCACCTAAGATAGCCCTTTAGCTCATACCCTTCCACAGACCTTTACAACCTGAAAGACTTTTACACTTCAGGCCAAAGACCCTTTACTTCTTCACAAACATTACGCAACCTTCTTAAACTAAAGATTTACTCACATCTTCAGCCAAAACCCTTAATCTTCAAATTTGAAAGACATCATTATTAGCAAAATTTCAGTTCAAGTACCTTACCAAAACATACGAAACTTGAAAGAATATGTTTATTGATAAGAAAATGACCTTTAATTAGAATAAAATTACAAACATTGTGATGTTATGTTCCATAAAGTAACAAGATTAAGAAACAAGTATTAATACAAATTGATATAAAAAATTATTTAATAATCACATACTATAAGATAATCATTGTTAAAGTAAAAACAAAATATGTAATTTAAAAGAATTTAACAACTAAAAAATTGTCTGAAAGTCTAAAGCTTCATTACTTTAGCTAAAAATGATTTCGTAAAAACATTAGTTCAATGTCAAATTCTTAGAAATAAATTGTTTAAAAAATTCGTTAAATTCAATTATTTAATCAAATTGATGTAAATATAGTAATTTACTTTAAAGTATGTCGATTAAAGTTAATGAAAAAATTATTTAAAAATGAAATCAACTTAAATTTAAAAAATAATATTAAATTTAAAAAAAAATAAAAAATAAATGTAATAAAAAAAGAAAGAAATAAATATTTAATTCATTTTGATATAATAAAAATATCTTATGTATTTTGTTGTCCGAAAATAGAACGAATATAATGATTAAATTAAATCTAAAAGTAAATTGATAAGACATTTGAATTGTCTATAACCTACTATCAATTTGATTAAAATATTACATTTTTTTAATATGTAAAATGTATAGAAAAAGCTATCTCTATAACAAACTGACTTTCGATTTAATAGCACAACGCCTTTAGAATAATATGTTTAACATTCCATAGAAAAGCAAGTTTTCAATAAATTGAAGGCGAAAGAGACATTTAAACTTGTTTAATTGTGAAGACAAGATGAATTATTTGATTATAATCGTAAGTTTTAATTTATTACAATTACGATACTTAATTAGAAATAAATTTACTTATATTTTAAAGAAAGAAGTAATTCATTTCAATTTCTAAAGGAAACTCCATACTAAAATTTACGACAAAAGAGACGATTTTTCATTCCCTATTGTTAATTTTCCTTTTTTAGACGGTGATGTGCCTTTTGGCTCCATCATACGGTGTTTATATATCCCAACTCGTTCGGCATGTCCGTGTGTGTAGTGATGTCATAGATTTTAACGAACGTTATCAATGCATCACTGGTAAATTTTAAGTCAGGGATTTCGTTACCATAAATTATTTAAAACTTTTACTAAATTCTTTCATAGATACAAAGATTTAATTAGTAAATTTGGCTGTACCTGTAGAAAACTTATTAAAAATGGTATTTCACATCCTAAATTTTACGGCAATATTGTACTTAAAGCGCGGAAATCACTATGTGATCCGTGTAAACTCATCGAACCTTTAAACAAACTTATTAGTAAGGGTTATCGTACCAATGTTGTAATTAGATCTCTGAATATAGTTTACATTGGCACTACTATCGATTTTGTCATCAACAAATTAAAACATAACTAAATTTGTATTCTTTTCGAATGTTTTTTTGGGATGTATAAATACACATCCACTTTCATTTTCTATTTAGATATTGCTTTATCTATAGCAAATTAAAACATAACTAAATTTGTATTTTCTTTTCAAACGGGATGTATAGAGACACACACACGTTCATTTTTATCTATAAAGAAGTCACTCCTAACTATCCTACTACCTGTCGATACATTTATTTTTGGCATTGCACAAGTCATGTCTTCTTTGACTGTTCACGATGTTAAAATACTAAATCCCTGGGATGTGTTTTAGTTGATTTCAGTCTCTGATGCATGATTATAAGTTATCTACGTTCATTTCCGTAGATATGGATATTTTAACACCCTAGTATCCAAACACCCTGAGGCGCAGCCGAAGGGTACGTACTGAAGGGTGTTAAAATATCCATATCTACGGATATGAACGTAGATAACGAATTTATCCCCGGTCTTAGTCTAAATCTGGCGATTTTTAGAGAAATTCGACCACAAAGTTTAACGTGAAAGCAACGTTTTTTTCATTTTCTAAATATCTTTTATTGAAATTTGAGAATTTGACATATTTTTAACGGGGTGTAGGGTACTACCTTTGGTAGAACCCTACAGGTAGACAAATATAAGACGTTTTTAAACTAGAGACAGAGAAACTGAAATGGGTCGAATTTGGCGCGCATTGTTGTGAGAGTTACATCATAAACGGTGTGACGTCAACGTGGGTCATTTGCATAGCTAGGTCAGTAATACCATTCATTGACAATGTGGCTGCATAGTGATGCATTTACTAAAATGAGTGGAAATAATCGATATAAGATAAAATCGTTAGTGGATTAAGTATTTAATTATACAGACATCATGGAAAATCTACAGAATTCGATATTTCAGAAGGAACAACCATGGAACTAAGGAAAACGCGCGTGAAATTCCCCGATGTAATGGGTAGCAACGTCCGGGGATATGGGTTAGCATAATTTTTATTATTAATTGTTTTGGCTTTTAACTAGCTGTCAGTAACTGCAAGTACTCTCAAATCGTACTTTAATTTGACCTGTTGATACTAGTTGCAATGCTTTTTTGTTATTTAAGGAATAACTGTACTGTAGTTGAAGAGTTGCCACCGTCAATTGGCGATTTGACGGTCGCAAATGCAGTTTTACTGGCGACGCGTAGCGGAGACAGTAAACGGATATTTGCGACCGTCAAATCAAAATTGACGGTGGCAACTCTTCAACTACAGTACTGTTATTCCGATTCTAATGCATTACAAAAGAAATAATAAGTTAGAGCTTGAAAAATGTATAAATTTGAAATTTAATAAAATTCCGCGAAACTTCATGAATGATTTTTGCAAAGACGTCATGGCTAAACATGACGTCATACAAATGAAAACTTACAAACTGAAGGTTATTTCGTTACTTCTACGATTCAAATTTGGATAAAATCACATCAAAACGGCGATTTTGAGGTAGGTGTTGTTTTATTTTCGATAATATTGTAGTAATCGAACATTTGTTGATCCATGAATTCAAAATGGCGGGTCCCTCCTTAGTTACGACTGGTCAACTGTGGATTTGACGGTAACTTTTAGCCAATGAAAAAAATTGTTACATAAAAATTGCATTAGAATTAATGTTAACATGGATCTTGTCGTATATACCAGCTTTGATTGTTTTGAATTACTACAAATTTTCACTTCTTCGTACTATGAACATCAAAATTATTTCATTTCTTCTTAAATAATGTTCTTGCACCTGTACAGGAAGTTTAATCTAGCACTAATTGTATAGTTTTATTGTTGATATTCACCCCATATGTATCAAGTGTTAGATTAGTTTTATTGATATTAAAGAAATTTCTTGGTATTCCTAAACGGAAGATTTTATACACACAGAAGAAGAAGTATACTTAACAACAAAATTATTTTCATTTACCTGTGTATAATATGACGCAGGTTTTTTCAAAAGTGGTGATTTTCTAATTTTTATTAACTATGTATTTGCTTTCAGGTATCACAGATCAAATTTATTCGTTCATTGTGTGTTAATTTACGTTTTTTGATTGAGTTAAGCCTTCCAATTGATATTTTATAGTGTGTCTTTCTATGTTGTGATGTTATACTATTGTTTCAGAAAAAGGGAGAAGGTTTGGTACCATTAAAACGTTTAATCCCGCTGCAAATGTTTGCACCTGTCCTAAGTCAGGAATCTGATGTACAGTAGTTGTGACAGTCGTCTGTTTATGTAGTTCATACGTGTTTCTCGTTTCTCGTTTTTTATAGATTAGACCGTTGGCTTTCCCGTTTGAATGGTTTTACACTAGTAATTTTTGGGGCCCTTTATAGCTTGCTGTTCGGTGTGAGCCAATGCTCCGTGTTGAAGGCCGTACCTTGACCTATAATGGTTTACTTTTATAAATTGTTACTTGGATGGAGAGTTGTCTCATTGGCACTCATACCACATCTTCCTATATCTAATTGTTATGTCACACCATAGAGGTATATATATATATATACATAAAAGGTAAGAGGGGTGTAATCACAAAACACAACAAACAAAAATGCACGTTGTCGTTCTAAGAATACACCAACTCGTAATTCAAAGTATCGCATAACAGGAAGCATAGATGTATGACAGATTCCCAAAATACTCACACGTTTACAATTTATAAATGATAAGCTGCTGACTAAATATGAAGTTCAGTAGTAGTTGAGAAAAGTCTGATGATTTTTTAAAGTTTATTCAATATATTTAAAAAAAAAAAAAAACTCAAAGTATCGGCAAAAAGGAAGTGGGTGCCCACAGATTTGAAAAATGCTCACTATATACAAGATGCTTACCAAGTGTAAAGTCTTTCTGATCAGTAGTACTGGAGAAAAGTACAACTACAAATATTATTGGACGAGTGAATGAAAGGACGGACAGAAAAGGTGAATGCAATATAAACCCGCACTTTTAGTGTGTGTATCATTAGAATACAGTTGTTTATCAAAGTTCAAATTCATAAAAAGTATTCAGAGAATACAAAGCAAGGTAAAACAAATCCTTAGGGAATCGCATGAACTTCAAAAGAAGCCAGACCCGTTGGGTCGATAGGGTAAAATCTCATCGGAGATACCAAGTTTTTACTTTGATACGCTCAACACGCGTTTTGTTTACATGAATATGTACAAAGTGACTCCAGCTAGGCACGCATCACACGAATCAAGGAAATACCACATCAAGGGACAGCAAGTGATTATACATGTACCATACGTAAAGCTCTAAATTGTCGTCTCTAGACAATGAAAACAAGTGTTCATAAATTTCATACGTCCGAATCAATTTCTGGGGGTATACTTTCATAGGGAACGCTCAAACTTAAACATTTGAAAGTCAGGCCTCGTATTCACAAAACTATCGTAACGTTACGACTGTCGTAAGGTAAGGGTTACGATATCGTAAGTTGTAATTTGTATTCACGAAAGAAACTTACGATGCAATGTGTTGTAAATATTGTAATACACTTACGACTGCTCGAAGCCTGTCGTAACTCGCAATCGTGATCGTAAAAATGGAGGCAGCGCTAATATAAGAGAAAAAGAACGATTCATTAGACGAACAAGGGTATTTTGGATAGATCTTATCCCTATGAAAGGCCGATGATTTCTTATAAATAGATGCAGCTTTTCGAGGCATAAAATTGTAATTATGAGTATTTCTCTATGGTGGAAGTATACCTTAATTAGAGAACAACTTGACAAAAGAAAATATCGGTTTGAAACATTCTTAGACATCCAAGTAAATCTAATGGGGAGCTGAGTATTCCCAATTGAGAAATACCCCGAAACAATATATTTTCCGTCTTGAGTAATTCACGTACATAAACAAATTGGGATGAGTTCCGGATACAGACAGGTACACAAAAAAAAACAATGGCAAGCTCCATGTTTTGGTAAGAGAAACCACAAAAATAATTCGGACTAAAAACAATATAAAGGGTGCACAATGACATTATATGTTAGAGATTCTGAGAGTTACAAATAGGCACTATGTATAGTGTGCAGATATTTATGCAATCCCAAAGTTAACCCAAAAATTCTTTCAAAATTCTATCAATTGGTTAAGGAGCAGTTGCGGATACAAAAGTTGGACAGAATGACAAATTCACAAATAAACAAACAGACTAACCAACGAACGAACGAACAGACTCCCATGTGACTTTAAAAACGGGGAAATAATTTCCGACTACTTTTGTTTTGTCGTATAAATGAGCCCATACAGTTGTAAAACTGGAAAAATAACTGTTATTTACAACACATAAGTGAAATAAAGGAAAAATAATAAGTTATCATGCAATAATTATTAGTGCAACAAATACAAATAAAAAGAGTACTGGTAACAGGATAAAATCAGGTTGTTTATTTTTTTATATCTAATTCAAATACTATAAAATCGTAAGATGGGTATATATGTATTCTTATTTGTTCCTCATATGGTAAATACATTCAGAGTTAAATACTTTATTGGTAAGGCAAAATAATAATAAAAAAGTAACTACTAGGACCAATACATGAATATTTATCTATTAGTCCCATGTACATGTGTGCCTGTCCCAAGACAGGAGACTGTAATTCAGTGAATTTCGTTTGTTATTTATAACACATCATAGATACCAGGATAAAAATTTGGAACGCCAGATGCGCTTTTCGTCTTCAAATCAGTGACGCTGGAAGTAAAAAAAAATCAAAAAGAATACGATGTATGAATAGCATTTAAGACCAAATATTCCGAAAGGTTTGTCCAAATTCAACTAGGGTAATCTATTCCAGTGTATGTAATGTGCGAATCCTAAAATGTCATTTTTACTGTATCCGCGATGAATTTCTGATGTAGAATGATAAATAAACAGACGACAAATTCAAGATTTTTGAATAAAATAAGAAATAATATATAATGTGTACTGTTTTTATAAATTCATGATATAGAAATGAGATGCGGACGGGTTTTCATCGCGCCTACAGCCATCCAGGTGCAAAATTGATATACAAATAGATAAATATTAAGAATAGTTCACGAACAGAGCGTGCAACAGATTTAAAAGTAGCAGTTAAGTTTCATTTGCAGAAAATGTACCTTTTAACATAATTATTAATATTGTTTAACTTAAAACAGGTTTTGTTATTCAGCTTGTTGATATTGAATCAAATTCCACTATGATGTTTTCGTTATGCGATTCATGTTTACTGTCGAATAATGATACTAGACTTTCATTTTCACTGTAGGGTGATTCATTTCTATTGTATATGCGATGCATTTTCACAGAAGGAAATTAATTAATTTTCATTATATAAAGTCTTAATTCAGCCGACTCTCTAACAAAATTTATGAAGTCAGAAGGATTGATTATATATGCATACTTAGTGAGTGAAAGTCTGAGGTAATATATCAATAAATTCCTTAAACATGGTATTTATTGCTAATATAGTTAATTCTATTTTCTCAAATAATTTGTCCTGATCTATATGTAGGATAAAATCTATTCTTTCCTATGACATGTCATCATTAAATACATATATCTTGGACAGTTAAGCCAATCCACGTCACCGGAAAAGCAAAGTTTCTGTTTCGGTCTAAATCTACATCGCATACTAATAAATTAAACGTCATTAGAGCTCATTTCCTAATGCTTGTAGTTAAAAGGTGTGGTTGGCCTTGATTATGTAAATGTTGCCTAAGCATTGTAATTAAGATTGAGCAAACGTTTATACAAACAAAGCAAGCAAGCCAACCAAACTTTTAACTACAAGCGTTAGGAAAATAGCTCTAATGGATGCATTTGAGATAACAAAGAGCATTCACAAAACGATCTTCATTTCACGATTGAATGAATGGAAACGTTTTCATCTTGCACAAACAATTGACGCTTAGATGACTGGATAATTGATATCTATCATGCCATTGTGTATAAATCTTATACAGTAAAGAAAGTTCGAGCAACAATCGAGTCACCTTAAATATGCTTGAATTTCTTATAAGTCGGTGTTACAAATAAGCCAATACGCAATTGTGAGAAAACAAAGAAATATTGAAAACAGTTTATTGTTACATGTTTAGATGGTTCTACACCACGAGGTATAACCGCCGTACAATTGATTCCGGACGTTTATCGCTACATCGCGAAGCAATGTTGGTAGATATACCGTTCTTATATTTACACCAAAGACTAATTGACTAACTGTTCAGTTAAGTATTCAATGTTTATGAAAACAAAGTTTACTGCTCCTGGCAGCATTGTATATTATTTATATCACATGAACACCATGTGACTATTTTAAATAGACAGGTCTGTGAATTACTCGTAAACATCGCGAAACAAACACTATGTGTAAATCAAACTTGATTAAACTACAAATCGAGCATAGTTGGTTGGCTCTTACACTAAATGCGACCGTGTATTTTGTGTTTTGTAGTTGTTAAAATACATAATACGAATGAGAAACCCGTTGTTTTAATTTTATTTGAAGACATTTACTTGAAAAACTGACCTCAGAATTTTGACACTGTACGATTCATTCTCTTTGTAGTTTGTTTTCTTTCTTTAGTACCGTTCATTGTACATTCTTGTACTGCTCGTTGTGCAAAAGCCTATCAATACGGTAAAATATGTATGACACGGCGTGACAAATGTTCAAAGCTTTTTTAAGCGAGCTATAAAACTTTGCAAAGAAAATTCGTCGTAGAAAAACGTTATATTCATGGATGTTCTGCTCCAGTAAATTTTCGGATCCATGACAAGCTAATAACATACTCGCCAACAATATTTGAATATTCATGATATGAACGTGGTTATACCCGTGTATATTCAAGTAAGCATCTACGACTAGCTTGCATTTCAAATTGTAAATATCATCAATATCAAAGTCATTTAAAAACTATTTTCAGTTGTTGTATGTCGAATAATCATATAAAACGACAATGAAAATTCATCGCACTTCCAAAAATTCTACATCAGAAATGATTGCACTTACAGTGATAATTCATCGCATCTATAGTTAAAATGAATCGCATTCAATATCAATATTATGGATTCTGCTGCTTAAATAACACTTTTTTGGACTTTAATCCTGTTATTATCCATTAAACAGTTATATTCTAATGAAATTCTGTTAAAACATATATTCAAATCTATTATTTTGTATTTTCAAAAAGTAAACAAACGCAGTTTTTCCCATCATCCTTTATTCTACAATAGACATACTCGCATACAACAGTGAAAATGAACTAACTGGATTCGCACTTTATATACACTGTATTCCTAGAGTAGAAACTACAGAGTATTTCGAAATATTCAAAGTTTTGTAAACATTAAATTTCTTATTAATGACAATTCATGTCAACACCCAAATATTATATTTGTTTTTCGTTTAGTGTTTTTAACATAAATCAGGTTGTTAGTTTTCTTGTCTGAATTGTTTTACATATGTCATTTCGGGGGCCTTCCATAGCTTGCTTACTTATGCGGTATGAGTTTTGCTCATTGTTGAAGACGGTATTGTGACCTATAGTTGCTAACTTCTACCGGTCATTTGCTCTCTGGTGGAGAGTTGTCTCATTGACAATCATACCACATCTTCTTATTTTGATATAGACAACAAACTATCGAAAATAATAATGCTTGAGATTGGACTTACAAATTTGGGATTTGGGCGTTTCTGGTGGAGGTAAATCGACAGAAAAGCTTTATCTTCGAACATTTACAATATACGGCATTATCAATTCTCAAAATTAATTGAAGTAGAGAAAGTATACAAAGTTTCCTCTTGTAAAATCGTAATTCTTATTTGATTTACGCAATTTGATTACAAAGTTCCTGCTATTCACGCCAGCGACAAATATCACATGAATGGTACATGTACGTGTAATATTAAATTGTTGAACATCATGGAAGATACAAACAGAAAATATTTGGAAATAATTTTGTAGTTTGGCATTAATGGTTCTTATTTATTAACAAGACAAAATGTGATGAGCAGTGTACAAAATTATCAATTATTTTTAAAACTTTTTTTGGTCATAAGTACATGTAAAGACGCAAAATATACAGAATGCCACAGCTTTATCTTACTGGATAAGAATAATTTTCATGTTTAGCGATAATGTTTGAACTATAATTATTAAAAACATTCACACGGTATAGATAGAACTCGTATGTCCCTTACAGATATATCATTTGATGTAAAAAAATAATAAAGGTATTCTGAAACTATATATCTTCATAATGTCACTGTGGGTCATATATGTGATCCCAAGTCCGAGTGCATTCAATATGATATTATACATTGGAAGCGTTTGAATCAACATTCAATTTGGATTTCATAGCGGGCACTTGGAACCTTAGTTTTTAAAATAATTTCTTAATTTATCAACGGAGAATTTTAGGAAAAATATGTCAGTACCGAGGCTCTGACTACCGACACATTATGAGTGAATGAGTAATGAACAAAGATCTGCCATTAATTACAGACTCTTGAATATAAAAGATATCAAAAAGGAAAGAAAAAAAAAAGATTTAGACCATAGTAACTGACTCAACATTCTCAACATTAACATTGTATTTTCAACGGTTAGTACTTTCGCCTTTTATATTGACCAGCGAAATAAAATACGTTTCGTAGAGGTCTGTCCATTAAGTTTCATGTAGGAACGTATATTAAGTTTCAATTAAGTATGTACATTAAGTTTCTTGTAAGAAGGTACATTGAGTTTCATGTAGGTATGTACTTAATGTTTCATCAAGGTGTGCACCTTGAGTTTCATGTAGGCATGTGTGCACATTGAGTTCCATGTAGGCATGTACATAATATTTCATAAAGGTGTGCACATGGAGTTTCATGTAGGCATGTACATAATATTTCATAAAGGTGTGCACACCGAGTTTCATGTAGGCATGTACATAATGTTTCATAAAGGTGTGCACATTGAGTTTCACGTAGACATGTACATTTTGTTTAGTGGACGTATGTACATTACGTTTTATTAAGGTGTGTACATTAGGTTTCAAGTAGGTATGTACATAAAGTTTCATAAAGGTGTGCACATAAAATTTCATGTAGGTAGGGACTAACTGTGCACCACTTATTGCGGACCTGTTTTGCTATGAGTTACAATTTATGACTAAAATCAGCAAAGACCCATCGAAACAACATCTGATACAAAAATTTAATAATATTTTTAGATATTTGGATGATATATTGGCTCTCAATAATGACGACTTCAGTATGTATACTAAAGAAATTTATCCTGTTGAACTTACTTTAAATAAAGCTAATACTAACAATGACCACTGCCCTTTCCTCGATCTTGATATCTATATCATTAACGGAAAGCTTAATACAAAATTTATGATAAAAGAGATGATTTTTCATTTCCTATCGTTAATTATCCATTTTAGATGGTGACGTTCCTTGTCACCATCTTACGGTGTTTATATATCTCAACTTGTACGATTCGCTCGTGTATGTAACAATGTTTTAGATTTTAACGAGAGAAATTTATGTATTACTGAAAATTATTACACCAGGGTTTTCGATACCACAAACTAGTCAAAACATTTACTAAATTTTATCATCGGTATAAGGACATCATTCGTAAATATAGCTCAACATGCAGACTTCTTATACGTTCAGGTATTTCACATCCAATTTTTTATGGAAGTATTCTTTATAAAGCACAAAATGTCAGTATTCACCTCAGAAGCTAACAAAACCTTTAAATAGACTTATTAAGAAGGGATATAGTTACGATACTGTTGTCAGGTCATTAAAGATTGCATATTTTGGCTTTAATATTGATTCACTTATAGGGTCTTTGCATCGGAACTAAACACATTTATTTAAAACCAGTTGTTGGCATGACACGGGTTATGCTCTTCTCATATATTTTATGATGGTATGATACTAAACCCTAACGGGAGGGATTGTGCCTGATATTCATATGATGAAGACATAATCTTTCAATCAGTTTAATTGAGGTCTGGAGCTGGCATGTCAGTTAACTGCTAGTAGTCTGTTGTTATTTATGTATTATTGTCATTTTGTTTATTTTCTTTTGTTACATCTTCTGACATCGGACTCGGACTTCTCTTTAACTGACTTTTAATGTGCGTATTGTTATGCGTTTACTTTTCTACATTGGCTAGAGGTATAGGGGGAAGGTTGAGATCTCATAAACATGTTTAACCCTGCCGCATTTTTGCGCCTGTCCCAAGTCAGGAGCCTCTGGCCTTTGTTAGTCTTGTATTATTTTTACTTTTAGTTTCTTGTGTATAATTTGGAATTTAGTATGACGTCCATTATCACTGAACTAGTATATATATTTGTTTAGGGGCCAGCTTAAGGACGCCTCCGGGTGCGGGAATTTCTCGCTGCATTGAAGACCTATTGGTGACCTTCTGTTGTTGTCTGTTCTGTGGTCGGGTTGTTGTCTTTTTGACACATTCCCCATTTCCATTCTCAATTTTATATACATTAAGTTTCATGTAGGTAAGTACATTAAGTTTCATGTAGGTATGTACATTAAGTTTCATGTAGGTATGTACATTAAGTTTCATGTAGGTAAGTACATTAGGTTTCAAAGAGGTAAGCGCATTAAGTTTCATGGAGGTAAGCGCATTAAGTTTTATAGAGGCGTGTACATTAAAACACTTAACTCTACAATATAGCATTGCCAACGACAAACATATGTAGTCAGGTATAAGCTTAAATAGAATTAAGACATATACTTCCCTATAAAAGAGTTCAGTTACTTAAAGTAAGTTGAGAATACTAAAATCACCCCTTCTTACATTCTAATATCGGTGGCTGTACATCCTAGGAAATTAAAAATAGCCAAGAAGGCTTAGATCATGGTGTTTGTATGGAAGCTACTAGATAGTTGAATAAAATAATTTTCTGTTTCTGAATTTGTTTTTAAACGTTTTAAACTTATATTTCAGATGTGTATTGAACATATATGTTACGATTCATATGCAAAGATTAGTCTTGCATCATGTGTTATATCAAATAATTAAAGAATGAAATATCAGTACTTTTTACATCGTTTAATTTTTATATATGAAGACAAAAATTTGCATTATTTTGAAATTGAAATACGATTTTCATTAAAAAGTGATTAGCATAATCGAAAAAGAAGGTATGCACACTATTTCAAATCCTAGATGGATGTGAACTTTGAACTTTCTTTTATGTGCAAATCAACGTATATAACATATAAACATGTATCCGGCAAACAAGGATAAACGTCTGATCTAAAAATGTGACGCGCTTACAAATATGAAGTGTGGCACCAAATATCGAAAAGCTATCAAGTACATGTATGCGGCAATCAGGAAGTAGATAAGTGTACATGAACACGTATCTCTAACACTTCCCCTGTTTAATAATGACCAAGAAATAAACAACAACCGTTATATTTACATTTCTTCACCGTTCATTTGCATTTAAGTATTACTATTGCTCTACAATGAAAGATATGTGAAGGTATGCATTTGTTATGTTACATAATAAATTATTGTTTCTGGGTGTCATAAAATATATCATGCCTATCTAAAGTACATAGTACATTAAATAGCCAAGAGTGCATTTTGCGTAATGCAGTGTTGATACAATCATGACTTTTCAGGTTGAGGGTGATATCCATGTTGATTCCCATAAGATGGTTGAGGTTGATGTCCATAAGATTGTTGGGATTGATGTCCATAAGGTTGTTGTGGACCAAATGGATCATTATAAGCCGAATTTTGCATAGCAACAACTGTTGGGGGATACTGCTGATGTTGAACTACTGGCATAGGTCCTCCTGTCATTGCTATAACGGTCTGGGGCTGCTGATTTGATACTACTGCCCCTTGATGTACTGGCATACTACATCCTATTATCATGAGAATAAATGACACTATCAGTGCTCCGCCACCGGCCGCTACACATAAATAAAATGACCACCCGGGTCCCACGTCTACACCAAATACTGAAAGTATGGTAGCCATATCACCAAATGTTCCTTTGAAGAAGTACAAATAATACCATAACGCACCAGCACCACAAAAGAAACCTACAAATAAAATACACGTATAATTAAGTTGAAATATAAAGTAGTATGCAATCAGATGATATTTTCAAATGACATCATCAATGCCATTTTTTTGTTGTTCAAATCACAATACAGGTAAGATGATAATGGCATAATAAAGGAACATACAGTAGTCAAAATGTCAAGACAGGACGAGAAGGGCGTTTGTTCTGCGCATGTGTTTCAATGCTTGTATTGGTAGAGTAGTCATGTATTACCAAAGGTGGTCAAGTGAGCCCTCATTTTATCATCATAAGCTGCATATTTAAGGACCTTAATCACTAAAAGGACCTTAAATTATCTTTGGAAAAAAAGCATCTTGTTTACAGACGTCCATGACACTGTCTACGTTCATCCAACGCATTTTGTTTCCGGTAATAAGACACACAGTTTTTGGCGTTAATTTATATGATCCGAACTAGTTTTAATAATGCACATCACTGTGACTTTGAGATAAAGAACAACAATACCAGCTCTGTTCCTTTGCATTTGGTTTTATCATGTGAGTGTAGTGATCCTGTGTCATGCATTCATACACTATATCCTTTCTTTTCTATGTGTTCGTGTTATAATGAATAAACGACAACATAATTATATCTAAATCATGTAAAAGCACATCCTACTGTTATGTTAGTTTCCGACTATGCAAATTTCCACGGATACAGCTTGTAAGGATAAATACTTAATAGAGAACCCGATCATAAAATTTAAGTTAAATCTAAATCTATGTTAAAGACCGTACTTTGACCTATAATGGTTTACATTTATAAATTTTGACTTGGATGGAGAGTTGTCTCATTGGCACTCATACCACATCTTCTTATATCTAAGAACAGTTAACAGCTAAACAAATATTTTCAAAACAACAGTATTATAGTCATTCAAGTATAAAAATTGTTTAAAATCATACGTACAAACCATAATAACTCGATTCATTGGTGTCTGCTTAACGACCAGTGGCAAGTATTTCATGCATATTCAGGGGACTTAGAGACGAGTCGGAAATAATCAGTAAGAAGTCATGCATATGCACTTATCCTCTTTATATGCACGAAATATTGCCACTGAACGTTAAGAAAATAAAAATCAATCAATCATCTTACCTCCGAAGAGACCGACACCAGCTATATTCTGTACTGTTGGTTTGGGGTTCGGTTTACTACAGCCACAAAACCCGATTAGACAAGCTATAAACAGTAGTAGACATCCCAAAAGAGAACTTCCAGCAATACCAAAATAATGAACTGAAACAAATAAGTATGAGAAATTTCATCAAAATGTTTTGGTTATCAATTTATAAAAAACGATGCATACAACTTGTAACAGAAGAGTGCCGTTTCAATTACTTCTCAACCGAATACGTTTTTATTAAAAAAAATGTTTGAATCAAACTATGGTGTATTGAAATATATTGGATATGTTATTAAATTATAATTAATTTTGAAACAACTATATATATATATATAAGTGCCTATAAATAGCAGCACATGACATACAAATCTATGGGAGTGTGGATTAATCAGTACAGAGATTAATTCAATTACACAAATAAAATTATAGATTGCCTAACAATGTAATTTTAACACACTATGTATTATTTTCAAGGCAGCTAAATTCAAGTGCAACATATACATTGAGCTGCAACAGTTTCTTATCATCTACATCCGATTTCACCTGGATAGATGCACGCTTGATAAAGCTAGTTAGTCTAGCGAAATATTGCGTTTATTTTCATCATTTTGTAAATATTTTAAACATTCTTATATTTACATACTAAATAGTGTGTTAAAATTACATTGTTAGGCAATCTATATATATATATATATATATATAGGTTAGATGCAGTTCTCACACATACTAAAAACAATAGGTAAGCTATATAGATTTGGTGTACTATACTATTGAATTATTGAATAGTGTATATGATCGTCTGACCGGGTTCATCTGACCTTGATATCATTTTCAAGGTTCAATGGTCAACGTTCAGTATCATTGAACATGGGCTAAGAATAACTTTAGGGTTTAAATTAAGGATCGGCGACAATTTAAATTGGAATTGGTACT
Organism: Mytilus coruscus; assembly: GCA_017311375.1. NCBI lineage: Eukaryota > Metazoa > Mollusca > Bivalvia > Mytilida > Mytilidae > Mytilus > Mytilus coruscus. Next base: position 41,155,639 of record CM029595.1, read on the forward strand.
ACTCACTTAATCTGCATGTCATATTATGTCTCTGGTATGAACTCAGTTATTCATAGCTTGGCTTTAAAGTAGATCTACAACAAAGTCCACCCTTTACCTGATACCCTTCAGGACCAAAGACCCTTTACCTCACACTCTTCAGGACCAAAGACCCTTTACCTCACACTCTTCAGGACCATAGATCCTTTACCTTACACCTTCAGGACCAAAGACCCTTTACCTCATACCCTTCAGGGCCAAAGAACCTTTACCCCACACCCTCAAGGACAAAAGACCCTTTACCTCACACCCTTCCATACCAAAGACCCTTTTCTTCACAACCTTTAGGGCCAAAGACCATTTTCCTCACACCCTTCAGGGCCAAAGACCCTTTTCCTCGCACCCTTCAGGGCCAAAGACCCATTAACGCACACCCTCTGGGCCAAAGACTATACTAGTAATTTTACGTCACATCATTCAGGGCCAAATACCCTTTACCTCACATCCTTCAGGAAAAAACTTTTGAAAAGAACACGAACATTGCATGCGTCGTTCAAGATTGTATCAAGCGATAACCATGCGGCACCTGAATTAAGATGGTAACGTCAAAGCTTTGGGGTTGTTTTTATTTTGCCTAGTACATAAATAAATAAGTAAGATTTTTTTTAACGAAGGTAAATCATTTAACAATAACATAGTGATCTTCCCCGATGCCTTCAAAAATCATTAATACAAATTGATTAAAGAAAAACAAACAAACAAACAAAATACATAAAGCAGTTAACAGTATAAAGCAGCTTAAATATTGAATAAGCACATATGCATTTAATATAAGAAAAACATATTTCAGTCTGAAGTAGCCGCTACAAAAGCTTATCGCGTATTATATTTTTACGCTGAAAAAGGACAATTTTCCGTTATATCAATCGTCAAAATTTGGAAAGCATTCCTTTATATAGCTTGCATCGTCTCTTCTTTTTGCCGTACATGATGGTGTTCGAGAAAACATTGGCGATGGTCAACATTGAATTACTTTAAAAGTCAAATTTCGACTTTCTAAAAGTAAAGTTCCGATTTTTTAAAAGTTTCAATGTAAAATCTTTAAAAAGTTGATTTGGAAAGTAGAACGTTTGACTTGTAAAAATTCAAACTGTCAAGTTTGAAAAAAAATGAAATCAAATTACAAAATTTAAAAAGATGAAAAATTGGACTTTAAATAAAGGAAATAATATCTAAAATGTAAAAAAAGACAAGAAAAAAAAAAGGAAAACAGAAAAATAAATAGTTTAGATATCAAAATTTTGATATGAAACAAAATATATCTTTATTGTAGTTTTGCTGTGTCCGATTATGTAAATAAGACGAATATATGTATTTAAAATTTCAACAACTAAACGGATTTTAAATATGCATATAACTCACTGTGAAATCAAAAGAAAATTGAATAAATACTAGTCATTACCCCCTCTTCCTAGATCTAATTTGAATGAAAATAATATCTAATTTTTGTCTTGTTGAATGAACCGAAAAGCAAGTGATTATTGTAAAGTGCTCAAAACGACGCTGTATCGATTTGGTATCACTAGCAACAACCTGAACAGTTTTCAGGATATTCAAAGTATGTTTACATCCGTGCCATCGTTTTCAGAAAATCATGTTATTAACATTATCCAGGTAAAGCAAAAAGGCAAAGTACTTCCTTCTAAATAAAGAAGAGATTGGAAGGGGCGAAAGACCGACATTTAAACTGTGTTTTAACCTGTCGAAGACAGATGAAATTAGTTTTCGATTATACATGCGTATTTGCTTTTTAATTGTATATTACAACTTATCTGTATCTACTTGAATTAAGAAAAGAATATAGATTTACTTCTGAGTTTTAATAAGCAAAGGCCCTAAATTAAAGTGTAATAATTTTTTGTAGAAGTTGCATGTTTTTTTTTAGCATATGCAGAAGACGAACCAGTACTTCTGTAAAGTCATCAGTAATAAATTGTAATTTAATCAGGGATGACAATAAGAAACTAAGGATCAAGAAAATGTTGAATAAAATAAATGATAGAAAGTGTTACGATATGGATTGTAGTTTTGTTATTACCAGGGAGACAAAACTAAAATGATTTAGTGTTTACTTGTAACATAGATCTATGATAATAGTAATTGAATACAACATGTACAGTTATGTCTTTCATCTTTGATAAAAGCCAGTGTATCTTTATGAGACAACATTTTAACTCTTAATTCGTTTGTTCTTTAACTTGATTTGTTAGTTATATAAATAATGAAGTGTTAAAACAAGTACTCTTTTAAAATACACATGCACAGCTAAGAAATTCTTACCATTTAAGAAATCCTCTGCATATTGAATATAATAAAAACAGGCTTCTTGAGATAAAATTTCGTAGCAAATCTTAAAGAGTCCAGCATGAGATTGTACTAGTCCTGATGAATGAGCAACTACCATCCAGTACTCAGTTACAAGTCCAATAACCTCCATTATAAAGAATGCTACCAAAAGAAACGTTCCAATTGGTACTGCTGCCGACATTTTGATGTCCTTGTTAATAATAGTTTATAAGTGTTAAACGATCAATGCATCAAATAAGAGAGAGCCGACAACATCCTGGGTCAACCTCATATTACCTGGAACTTTTAATTGAACTGCGCATGCATTATTGTATACACGCACAAATCTTTAAATTTCTTTTCAGGTTAAAAATGAATATTGCAATGAATCAATTTGATTTTAAGTGTGTGAAAATATGTTAACTGATATTGGTTATTATCTATGTGTATAATGTGTAATCTAGACTAAGTGTTGATATTCATGAAATGAATAATGGCCATGTGTGGTTAATATGAGCCTCTGGAATAGGTCTTTCATGCTACATAATATATGATAAGGGGGTAAAATTGTTATCAAATATTAGACAGGGCGTTGTAGGTTCTCATACCTTACCAAATATTGAATCTATATCTAGTTGATACTTGTTAAACATCGTTAATATGACCAATTTATCTCATCCAATTATAATATAATGATAGTACTCTAGCTGCAACCATAGATGTAATCAAAGAGCTGAAAGCTCTGAGGAAAAATGACGCCACTGTCTCTAATATTGTGATATTTTTTATGCAAGTCTTGATTTTCACATACCGTAATTAGTTTAACATTCCAACATGTCTCGTAAGCATATAATTGATATTCGTATATATGTGTGTGTTATGTGAAGATGACAACTGGCTGTTTTTTTAGTACAAATGTATAGGTCAAGACTACCTGAATCATCTACAGTATCCAATGACTACTGGCTGTTTTTCTATAAATAAATAGGTCAAGACTACCAGAATGATCTACAATATCCAATGACTACTGGCTGTTCTTTTGTACTAATAAATAGGTCAAGACTATTTGAATGATCTACAATATCCAATGACTACTGGCTGTTCTTTTGTACATATAAATAAAGACTACCTGAATGATCTAAAGTATTCTAAGTAATGTGATTTTGTCTTGCAATTACATTTTCTAAATCAAGAATATAGACTACTAGTATCCTTTTCAAACCAATGATTATGAAGAGCCTGTTGTTATCAAGCTCTTATACCCACATACTCATTAAATAAGTTACTAGTGACCTAGTTATTTCTGTTACTTGAAGCAAATTATATTTCTGTAGATTTAGACAATAGTATAATATTGTTTTACTAGTTTTATTTCACCTTGAAGATTAGACAAATGGGGATACTCCTTTGATTTTTATTTCATGTCAGTCAGGTCGCTTTATATGAAACTTGAAACCACTTCTCTGCCATATTGTTATTTCATAACAACACTGCCCTTGACCATGTTGACCCATGTAATTGATATTCATTCTTTAACCATATATCATAGTCAGTTAGTTTTTGACTTTGCACTCCCACACCACCTTTCAGGTCAAATGTCTGTCTCCATTTAAGTTAATGACATTGAACAATCATGGTATTAAACACAATTTCAATAGTGATAATGCTGTTCTAGTACATGTAGGTCACCATATATTCAACTTGGGTAGCATTCCAGTTATTGAAATTTGTGTCAGATTAGAACAATGATCTAGACCTTTAGGAATGGATCTTACTATTTAATATGGAGCCATAGTATGGGACCCCTACACGGTAACAAAAAAAACAAGCTTGAAAGGATACGTCAAGCGGCAAAATCTATCACCAGAAATTACAAGTCAAGAGAGGATGGACGGGATACGTCTCTAAAATGCTTGCCTAACTGGAACTACAACAAGATCTCCAGACAAGACGAACAAGGAGTTGAAGCCAGAAGTTAATATTTATGTAAAAAGTAGTTGAGGGGCTGATTCCCGCTATTGAACCATACTGTCATTCTATAATATTATTGCGTAAGTACTTCTGTATTGTCCTTGTTATTGGTCCATGTCTTGGTGTATTGGTCTGAGGCGAAGCCGAAGGCCAATACTGCTGGCCGAGGACCAACAATAAGGCCAATACAGAAATACATGTAATAGTATCTTTATTGATTAACTACAGTGTTACAATATTTTTTTATTTCATTTCACAAGAGATAAACATTTTACCTTGAAGTGGAACTATCCAAATCTCAGTTTCTTTTATAAGATGCAATATCTAATGATTTGGTGCCGTTTCCATGTATCTTCAGCCTTTTCTCATCTGAAGATTTTTCTACCCTTTCCAGTCACTATAAAGTGTTACAACTTTAATTTAGACACAACACATAAATAGTAATTGAAAGGTACTGCCATTGCATGTGTAATGCAAATATATTTTAAAAAGATAATGTAAGAGTTGAAATTGATACAACTATCCATAAGCTAATTGACCAAAGAACGAAGATTTGCGCAATTACAGAATGCATATGCCTGGTTCGGGTTTAAAATAAAAGACCGTTTACAAAACATGAGAAGCGAAAGTAAACAGTAAAAATCGATTTGTACCATCGACATGATGAAATTATGAGGTCGTCAAGAAATGAACTTTGTGATAATTTACTCGTTCCCCAAAGCTGAAATAATTCCATCGTCTACTTTCAAAATGCTTTTCAAATGAATGGGACCGTCTTTAACCTAAAATATATGCCATACTGAACTTTTCAGCTTATTTATGGTGAGTAAATAAAAACTGCGTCGTACAAACAACTGTTTACTTTCAGTTTGAGTTTATCGTGACTTACGATCTAAAAACTAGAGACGTTCCGAAATTTTTTTTGGTAAATAAAATAAAGTATGTAAACTGGTTCCCGTTCGACTGCAAACAGACTCCAGTTAGTATATAAAATAGTAAATATGAAACCGAGTTCGGTAGGCGGAGGCATAATCAACTTCCGTTAGTTCTGCTGGTCAATGGTATCAGAAACATGCCGCTGATAGCGTCATTTTTCCAAAAATAGATCAAATGCCTCACCCTTTCGAGTCTAATATGAAGGGCAGGTGGATATAGTATAGACATTTATCATGTGAAATAGACAGAAACCCAACAAAACAGGTTAACCAATAGACATCTAGTGACAACCATCACAAGGTCTTGTCTTCAATAATAACTTGTACATGGTACTATACATTATTACGTATACTCTAGTAGTATATATTTTATATGTGTTCTTTTTCAAGAGTTATAAGGCTTTCAACAATGAACAAGCATCCAAATCTCATAACAAACTCTAAGGAATTAACTATATGATCTTAATTTCGGGGACAATGTAGTGTCGTAGCTTGACCCTTATTTCTTGTGAGGCAAACAATTTTTTGGTGTGGGAGTCGAGGCCTCATCGCGGTTCAACGTGGTAGTTTAACGTGCAGTGACAAATATTTCATGTATATTCAGGACGAAAACATAATGTCAATAATCCTATAGATATGTTCTGCAGAGTGGGTCGACCAGGATGAAGGGTTGGACTTTTAACCACAGGCACGTGTCTCTTATTTTTGTTTTATTTATATACTTTAATATATAAATATGATATATTAAAGTATATAGGTAAAACATGTCAAGTGCCTGTGCTTTTAACTGCAACTTGAAAAACTTAACAAAAACAAGTAAACATACACTGAACAAATAAATTTGATCTATGACAGAATGTCAAAAAGACAACTATAACCTTGGACAAAATGGCGTTAAATAAAATAGCGTACACAGGTAAATTTAAATATAATAATTTTGTTGTTAGGAGTACGGAGATATTTTTAATGTCTTTTAATCCAAAAAAGACAGAAATTTTATATTTCACAAACAGGCAACGACCAGATGACCTTTCATTTCGATTAGACAATCAAGAAACTCCGATAGTATCTAATCACAAACACTTGGGTATAACTTTAAGTGGAGATTGTAAATGGAACGATTATGTTTTTAAAACTTCTAAACAAACAATTTGGCGTACTAAGAAAATTAGAATATAAGCTCACTCGTTCAAATCTAGAAAAACTTTATTTAACTTATATAAGACCATTATTCGAGTATGGTTGCGAAGTATTGATAATTGCGGTGTTGCTAATACTGAACTGTTAGAAAAACTTCAGTGTGAAGCTGCAAGAATTGTTATAGGCCTACCTTATTATAGCAACAGTGAAATTTTATATTCTGAAACGGGTTGGGAACCTTTGTCTGATAGAAGAAACCGAAGAAAACTACAGTTATTCTACAATATTTACAATGGACAAGCTCTTAATTATTTGCGAACACTAATACCATCGCCTGTATCAACTATTTCTGGATATTATCTTCGAAACAACCCTGACCTCATAGTACCATTTTGTAAATTAGAACTTACAAAAAAAATCTATTTTCCCAATACTATACAGCAATGAAATAAAATCGATAGCGCAATTAGAAATGTAGATTCCATCTCCAAATTTAAGTATTTCCTACGAAATAAATCACATCAATCTAAAGCCCCAAAATACTATTATATTGGAGAACGTAAGGCAAACATTATATTAATAAGGCTTAGACATGCATATTCAACTCTAAATTATGACCGTTTTAGATTCAATATAATAAATTACCAAAGCTATCGGTGCGGCAGTCTGACTGAAGATAGATTTCATTTTTCTTTGAATGTCCACTTTATGCACAAATCAGAATTCACCTTTTAGACAAACTACTTTTTGTTCCGTCTTTAAATCTTGGTACTTTACTAAATGGAAACGACAATTTAACTCTTTAATAGTCAAAATACATCCTTAATTAAAGAAGTCTTGCATTTTACTCGGAAAAGTGAACGTTTTGACCTCTAGAATAATATGATTCTTTTTTTTAACTGATATAGTTTAGTATGTCGATGAATAAACCTTTTGACGTTGGACTGTTGTTAATCTATTTGGGAAATTGTGAACTTTCTTTTTTTCTATAACTATTGTACAAATCTATAATTATCTAATGTTGTTGTTGCATGTCTTTATATTTATATATTATAACTTATTATATTTAGGAAAGGACTATCTAAGTTGTGATAACTTTTGTCTGATCTTTTTTGTTATATGTAATAACAAAGAAAATATGTTTAAATGAGCAAAGTTGGTTCCCATAGGAATGCCGACTGTCTGTTGAAAAACACGTCCATCAAAATAACAAATATGTTGTCAGTAAAACACAAAAAAAAGGCATGACGATGACGTCAGTTCACAATCCTAATCTCTTGTCTGAAACAAGGATTTTTTTACAAAATACAAATTGTACGTTCCTACAAACAAGATATTTCTATCCAAGTTGGTAGTATTTATGAAAAAAAGATGGACACATTTTTTTACTCTGTCCTTTAGTTAATGTTAAGGGCATCCGAACCATCTCACTGTTTATTAATGAAAAGACGTATATTGTATCACTCTTCATCCTTCTCTATTTTTTTTCTTAGTCAAAAAGTTGGTGAATCAGTTACTTCATTGCCTTAATGAAAGCTACGCCAATGCAATGGAGGGTATTAAAAAAAAGAGAAGAACAAAGAAATTGTCAAAGGAAGACAGAAGTACCAGGACAAAACCAATTGTATTGTACATAATGCTCGATGATACCAACGAAGAAAACTAAAAAGAAGCCATGAAGAAAATCAGGGACATACAATCATTTCCCGCTTCACCCCTCAAATCAAATTGTTGCCTATTCAAGACCAGATGCGAATAAATTGAAGGAAAGGTTCTTATATCTGAAGCAAGCATCAGATTCTTAATATATAAAAATAAACAAAAACATACTGACGTGAGTCCGGTCTTGGAACAGGCATAATATTTATTCGAGACGTTGTAAAACTATTTTAGCACTAAACCATGATCTGTATCATTTATAATCCACTCGACAGTGCTTGTCAGTCTGTAAAACACAAATGTAAAAAAGGCAACTTTGTTTTTAAGTTTTGAGAGATTTTTAATTATTTTTATTGATGTCTGAAAAAGTTTATATTACATGTATAACATATTTAGTTCAGAAAATACCTGTATATGGATCATCGTGTAATGATGATAACAATTGTGTCTATATTTTTTTGAAAGGGTAGCTTAGTTATTTAGAACAGTGAACTTTTAAACAAAATATAAAAAAAAACACCGCCAGCAACGCTTGATTGGAAATAAACATGTCCAGCTGGAGATCAATAAAATGTTTTAAATTAATGTGTATTTCGGTTGTTTTTAACTTTTTACTGTTGCTTCTTTTGAGCGAGTGGTGATATCATTATTAGTACTATTAATAATTTAATAAAGTAAAATGAAAGCAACTTATTGTAATTTCTTTAATTGATATGCTATAATTACTAGTATTTAGTTATGTGTGATTCATCATTGTAACTTATCTGTTCCTTGTGGGTGCTGTGAAATATCTGTATCTGTATCTGTACACCACAATTAAGTTAACCAAAATTAACACCAAATCAAACCGAGGTTTTAACCGCCTCGGTAGTCTCATGGTAGCCTGTTCGCCTCGAGCGCGGGAGGTCGTTGGTTCGAACTAAGGACTTTTAAATAGGTATTTGTTGCTTCTCCGCTTAGCACGCGGCATTTAGGAGGAAGAGCAAAGACTGGTCGGCTCGGAGTCAGAATAATGTGTCCTGGTAAGGTGACATGTCTTCTTGCGGACTGTTACCTTGTAAACTAGCTCGTTAAAAATCCGGCTCAGCGTGTCGGTATAGTACAAAGCAGGGTTTATATTCATATTACATTAACATGTTCTTGTCCTGAATATGCATATTGATTTGCCGCTGGATGTTAAGCAGCCATCCATCATCATGAACAATGAACAAGCACACACACCGCATGACCAGCCTAAAGGGAGCAAGCATAGGAAAAATAAGAAAAAATAATAAATCCGTGGAGAAAAGGGAATAAATATATCAGGTTAACCAAACTTCCTCTAAGGCAAAATAATCCGTTTCAAATATGATCCGAAAAATCCAGGATTTATTATTATCCACCGGTACCGCTCCTTGTCCAATATTTTAGATGAAAAATTCTAGCAGGTATCAAATGATAACTCTCAAGAATTATAAATATTCTAACAACTTTCTAAACACTTATCTAATAAGTTGACAGAGCTATAGATTAAAAGTATACCAAACATAGTAAATATGAAAACGCAAGTTGACTAAAACAAAATTTTACAAAATAAGACTTGCAGGAATTGCTACTTGGAAGAGTTGGGTTTTTTTTTCTATTGTCACTTGTTTCTGAAATATATTTTTTTCATAATTCGACTATGGTTATTGCTAGTTTTGTCTTCTCACGCTCTTTCTGTGGATTTAGCATAGACTTTAGAATTAAATTATTTTTCAAAATAGAAAATTGATTGAATTTTTTTGTACAAGATATTCGGGACTACATTTTCGATAGATGCAAATATATTATAATTAATATATTCCCACCCTATTATATAATACATACGTCTGCGGTGCTCTTTATGAAATGTCGTTCCGATTGTGACAGATTCATGATAAGTTCAGGTTTACATCATGGATAAGGTTGAAATTTTGTACTGAAAAACAGACAAAATAATATCTCATTGGAATAATGAAAAGATTTGACATATATGAAAATATTGGTCTACATTTTTGGATAGAAAATATAAATGGTGAATGGGTCTATTCAAAGTCAATAACCTCGTCAGTTGCTGTGTTATGCCATATCTTAATATTTTTTTGTCAGATGACAAATCTTTTTCAATAGCCTCTGTTTATCTTTTTCACAATCTAATTGAATTATTGATCTCTCATTTCGTTATGCTCATATGAGCACACGAATTTAATCATATTGATTTTTTCACAACTTTTTCAATACGAAGGGACATAAGGCATGGTATTGCTTGACTGAATGTTTACCTCTAGATTGTTTGACTTGCTTAATTGTTTAACGTCCAGTGGCAATTAGTTCATGCATATTCATGACGTGGATATAATTATTTGGTTGTTATATTTTACCCACTATAAGATTAACTAAACATTTCGAAGGAAACTATCACGTGCATGAATTTTAAACCATTGTCGTGACGTCAGCCTATTCATTTACCGTGGATTCTTTTTCTAGAATCAACGCTTCCTAAATCCGTCGCTGAAATGGACTCACCAAATTATATTCAATTGTTTCCTTTGTTTGCGTAATTTCATTAAGTTTGAATTGGCTAATTTACTGATTTCTGTTCACCAATGGAATTAATTTAAAAACTTACCTTTAATTTTTGTAATTTCTATATGCCTTCACTGGGAATCGAACCCGTCCTTGAAATCTGACATCAACATATCGACGAAACCTCTCGGCTACCAGTAGGTTACGAATTAAATGTCTATTTTATATATATAAATGAACATATGATATACATCGGTACAACGGACACACAGGGCTTGTACCCTAATATATACATATTAGGCAAATGTATAGTATAAGTTGGTAGCCGCGAGGTTAACTTGGTTAAGATCAATGAGTTAAAGGTAGGGACTTGTCGGTTTAGGATCGAATCCTGTATTCTCTTTGTTGTCCCTATTCTCTAGTATTCCTGTTTATTTATTTATTTTTTCTTGTTTTGTATGTAATTGTGGATATTTTTGTAATAATAGCGAGTTTTACCGTTTATTTTGGATTATTATTGGCTATTTCACATATTTGAAACGAAAATGATTACGTTCTATTTGTCCATTTTTGTTTTATAAAATTAATATAGTATGATTTCATCTGTTTTACTACATAATTTTACAAATTTTTATTCGCAAATTCCTATGCGAGAAAATCGTGATGTGTCTAGAATTAGGCTTCGTGTTAGAAATTTCTGTAACATACTTATAATTTATACTTTATGTATGCTCTTTGGTCGGGTTGTTTCTCTTTGACACATTCCCAATTTCCATTCTCAATTTTATTAAAAAAAAGTTCGAATATGTCTTAATTTGTAAATGCATAAAATATTCAGATGCCTGATAATAAGAAGATCTTTAAAGGCAGACGTGTTGTGTTATATTTGTATTTTTAACCTTTAATTGTGATATTAGATTTATTAGTGCATCGTTGGACACGATAACAAGGTTATTTAAACTCACTTACAATACCTTCTAATTAAGAATAGGCTTTAATTTTGAAAAGACATTAACACAATAGTTTAAGTTATAGATACAATGGATAAGCGTTGATTCATGAAAAACAAACCATTCGCCCTCCGGGCTCATGGTTTCTTTTTCAAGAATCAACGCTTATCCATTGTATCTATATAACATAATTCATTTATAACCTCAAGAAAAATGTGTTTAATCCTTATAATTCTCAACCTAAACATTTGCAATTTTTAATTTACATTTTTTTTAGTTGTCTACTTGCCACAGAAGCGTAGCTGTCACCACTAATTAATTGTAAATAAAAAAATTTAATAAAAAAAAAAAAAAAATTAGAAATCAAAATTTTGAAATTGGGTGCTTTAATAGTTTGATAAATATATTGGAAACAGTAAACAGCCATTCGAGTCCCTTGATTTATTACAATGAGGGGAAAGAGACGAGAGAAAATGCACTATAACTGAGTAAAAATTCAGTTCAATGTCAAATGCCATTTGTTTTTGAATGGCTTAGGTCACAGGAGACAAAAAATGCCAAAAATAGTGTTTTCATTGTATATTTGGTGGCTATAAGTTGTAAGTCAGTTTCGATTAAGTATGTAATTGTATCTATGAGGAGTTTATTATACATTATACACCAGTAGGACAGAACAAAATAATCTGATAAAACCAAGGATTTATATAGTATATAAATCTTTGTTAAAACCAAAATCTTTGCTATCAATTTAATATTTGTTCTTTCAAAAATATGAAAGTCAATATATAACAGGTCGACTGATTTGTTATAAATTTGGCTGTAAGTTTCCTCGTTTGAATTTTTTCACATCTTGCCATGTCGGGGCCTTTTATAGGTGACTATACGGTATGTGTTTTTCTTATTGCGAAGTCCGTACGGTGACCTATAATTGCTTGCATTGACGTTATTTGAACTCTGGTGGATAGTTGTCTCATTAGCAAACACCTTGTGTTTATATATTATGTATGTAAATTCATTGTCTGTAATAATATTTCTTCAGTCGTAAAAATATAGAAAAGCATTGGTGCACAATTTCTTGAATGACGCTATTTTTATTCGTTATGGCAAGATTTTATATCTTCAAATTTCAGGAAATTCCTTTGGGTACTAAATGCATGTGTACCTCTTATTGCTGAATTTTTATTTGCTGGTATAAATGATTATTCTTCATGCAAAAACTTCAGAAAGGAAAAAATAAATGTTATGACACATTAATCTACATGTTAAACCATGCATATATTGTACTGATACCTTGATAATTGATGACGCGCTCGCCTGTCGTTACAATACTATAATGTTCTTGCATGCTTTGTGTACTACGTCCATTCGATCAGAAGAGACAGGTGTTGCAACTTGGTTGTTGGTGTGTTCTGTTATCTCATTGCATATTATTATAATACTTCCATGGTTATGGTCCGGACCATATGAGTATTTGGATCTTACGCGTATGGTCATGGCCATATGCGTATATACTCATATGGTGCGGTTTATTATTAAGAGTATTTTTTTTATTAAATCTTGACTCATGTTTTCCTATGTTGATTTATTGTTGATAGATGGTTAATGAAATAAAGTGAATTTAACTCACTATCTAATTTCTTAATGAACCGCTGAACAAGTAGTCAACTGTTTTACTCAAAAGCACTCGGGGGAATTGAACCTTTTTTTTATCTCATTTTGGTGTGTAAATTTGTTTTTAGTAAATTGAAATTTCTTAAATATTTCAAATTATTTTTAGTTAAGTAATATGTCCCTACTCCTATTCATACGATCTTACAATAACAGTAGATTATACGTGCTGTCCCTCTATTCTTACGTGGAAAATAAGATTATAGGGCATCATGTATTTCTTACTGATATTGTAATTCAATTCAATATTTTATTTAAGTACCATCTCTCAATAGTATATAATACAATATTATATTGTAATATCGTATAAATAGGTACAATAACACAACAAGGAAGGAAAGTAATTTGAATTTAGAATAAATTAAAATAAACTAATCTAAACACCGGGAAAAGATTCATGCCCACAACGCCTGTGATAGCACTTTTTACTTATGTGAAAATGCCACTTAAAGTTACCGTAGAATTTACATTCTTTTAAGAAGTCTTCATTTTCCAGAGATTTTCGTAGTCGCTTCATTATGTATTTTCATTTTTCCATGCCGGGGTTGGCATTAAAAAATGCAAACATTGATATCCAAATTTCCATAGAATTAAAAAATATTTAAAACACTCATGAAAAATTGCCCCCAACAGCAATGTTTAGCACTGAATAACAATTTGACGTTTTGAATCATTTGTATGTGAGAAGATTTAACATCTTTTTCGTATATTATTTAGCGTCTTTCATTTTCAAAATCCAGAATGTTTTGAAACTTCAAAACTGATTTTGATACAATGAGCGAAACAAATGTAGGGAAAAACTGACACTACCGTGTTTCTCTTATGAAGAGTGTGCTTCCAAAATATTATGAGTATATATATCTGTATTATCAGTTTCTTCTTTTCTAAAATTAAGTTATGTTCTTTGTGCCGCAAGACTTCTTCAATCTTGGCTAGTAAAATTGTTAAAACTTTGTTTCTTGTTTCTGTTTCTACCCTTCTATTATTAGTTTCTTTTTGTCACGTTACGTTGTTGATGTTGGTATTTTCTCTCCTCAGTTTGTCTTTTTAAAATTTAGCTAATAATCAAATGCTTCTTAATTTGATTATTTGAAAGATGTTGATAGACGATAGCCTGATATTTTTCTTTTCATAATCTCATTTTATCTCCACTTTATTCATAAGAGGTCCGTTGTATTCATTTTTTTTCTAAAAATAAAAGTTGCTTATACTAGTGTTATAATTCATATTTCATATATTATCGGTTTAACTAGAAGAATCATCATCATATGCGTATTAGTTCACGATTTTGACACCAATAACGATTTTGTGGAAATTGTTTAAAATAAGCAATATTTTTTGATAAATCCTTGGGAAAAACTTAATGGAATATGCATCACGTTTGAAATAGAAATACGTGTACTTGTGCTGCCATTGTTGATTTTCAATATTTGAAGGTAGAACGGGTCTTAATTATCAATTTTTATTGCAGAAAGCTACAAATAATCGATTTAAAATTTGTACTATTATTGTTAGCAAGATTGAATGATGAATAAATGAAATTAATTTGTGAAATTGTCATTGAAAAGAATAAATAATGAGCTTATGTTATGGTTACATCTTTTCATTTAAAATAAAAAGGTTTCATTGATTAAAATTTTAAATCATGATTGTTTTATCAGGCAAATAATCCAGAATGTTTATAATTTATTTTATAAAGGAATTTACAATACATTTATCTATTTTGTAATGAAGTAAGAAAACGAGAATGGGGATTCCGTTTTGTTTTTGTTTTGCGGAGAGCACATTATAAGAGCTGTCTTCTCATATATATTATTTAAAACTCTATCTTTTAGTTTTCTTTATATTCGCATGAATTTACATTTCCGTGTATAATCCTTACAAAATCTGAACATTTTCACAAACTTTTAAAAGCTCTAAAAAGGTCTGCGTTCCATACTTTTACTATGTTTTTGAAATTATAGCATTTTGGTCAAGGAATGAAAACTCTACCCTTTTATATAGACCCAAATAAAGGTACATCAACTGATATTTGTCCAACAGCAGAGTGAAAGCGATTTTTAAAAATATAGTCATTATTATTTAAGTAGCTGCTTTCGTAAATATACATGGATCAATGTTTTCTGAAAGGAAGTACTATGGACTAGGAGTGCATTTCATGTACGTTTTATAGTATGAATTGTTTTTTTAGTGCTTCCAATTTTAAAATATAACTGGGTATTGGTTAACACTAAATTTTCTTTGACATTTTTAGACCGTTTTCAAACGAGTTATCAAGTTACGGGTTTCGGGTTTCGGTTTTGAGTGTTTTTGATTTTTAAAAGGTATAAAAGCAATGTTCCAGCCATTTTGTGACTTTTGCGAAGAGAAAAATAAATCTACTATACACAAAATGAACTTTTCCACACAGCAGATTGGTTGACTGATTTATTTGTGTTTAACGCCAAATTCAGCACGATTGGCTTTTTCGTGGCGGTCAATTTTATTGTTGAAGGAAGCCGAAGTGCTCAGAGAGAACCGCCGGTACACACAGCAGACATTTTGTAGTTGATTTAGTGGTAAAAAAGGAAACTATGGTGTCAATTTGTTACACATACAGCGTGTTCAATGCAGTATATTTATTGTATTTAATATTCTTTCTTTAGTTTTTCTATAAATTGGTTATGCATGCAAACAATGATATACTTCCCACAAAATATACGCTTTCAAGAAATATGGATAGATTTTTTTTTGGAAGATATGGGGTAGAGTGCATGGTGACTTTTTTCTAAAGGGAGCTTAAACTAGGTTAAAATGTACTTGGGAGTGTCTTTAAATTATTACACTGGACCTGATACATACATAGTTGCGTGCAATCCATCATATTTATCGGACAACTATTACCCTAACACTCAAATTAATGTAAAAGACAAGTTTCAATTAACATTTTAATACTCGTCCATCGCATGCCTATGTAGCAGTAAATTCTGTTGGAGATTCGAGACAACAAACTCCATTATGCCACACATTACTTCTAGAAGTAACATTGTGAAATTCTTTTCATACATATGTTGCTAGGTAGATGATAAGAGATTGTTCTACTCACAGTAAACATTTATATATTTATACTACAACATGGAGCTAAGAATACAAGTACGGACACAAAATCTCGGCTCTGCAAACTTGCTAGAAAAATTGATTCACATATATAGTTCCGATTCTTTAATTGCAACGCTAGGAATTAAGGTCAGGTGTATAGCTTGGGTTTGAGTCGTTTATAATCTGGCTAAGGAAAACAATAATGTGAGCTCATTTTGAGTTTTGAATGCATTTTCATTTTACTGTATGTTCTTTTTTTAAAAGTGAGACTGTGATCGTATGTGAACTTGTCTCACATTTTGGCCTCGGAGCCTGGTCTTTGTCAAGCATCCGAGTTAGATATTTCGTCATATTTGAATTATTTATACAACATAGATCTACTTTGATGCATATTCAAACAAGAACTTTATTTAATATAGATCAGATAATTTCATAAAATTAATTGTATGCCAAATATACAAAAAATATATAGTTTAGCGTTATCATGACAAGAACGTCAAATTACAGTTATGGGGACATGTTATTGGACATCTAAGTTCGTTTCGTATTTTATACCTGCAGCTCAAACAAAAATATATATCACATCATTTTAGAAGAAATGAAATGTATTTTCCGTTCATATCGGTTAAAGGGTGTTCAAAATTGGGGATCAAATAAAATTTCGTTTAATAAACAGCCTCTGGGTTATTCTATGCGTCATTTTATCCATCGGGACATTTTATTGGACACGGGAAAACTGACGATGTTTTGAAAGTAAGACTGCAGTTATATAGTGATGACTTCATAAATCTTCTTTAGGACAAGTATACATTTTCTGATATTATTAAAAGCCACTTTCATCTGTTATATCTTGTAATGGTGGAGGCAGAAAGTTTTTATAGGAGCTGAGCAGCTGAATGGGACATTTTTTTCTTCCTAAGCTCAACGCTCCTAACAATCTTCTTTCACTCAAAGTTAAAAACGTTTATAACGCTATTTTTCATCAATTGTATACAATACTATTGTAAATTGTTATCTCATTTAACCTACTTACTAGTCCGCATTGTGATTTCAAAGACGCACACAAAACAAAATTGTAACAGCGGGACACCTTAAAATGACGTTATAGCCGTCGAAATGAGCAAAGTTTTTCTTACATAATATACATAGCACAAATTCATCTATTTTATTGATTTCTGTGGTTTATTTCCTTTCGAATGATATACCGATCATGGATATATATTGTGTAGGAAAAGAGCGTGAATTGGATTAACCCGCTATCAAATGCATTTTTCAAAGAAGCACCGATACCGTGCGCAACGTCACTAACAAAAGAACAGGTTGACATGATAGATACGCTTTGAATTGACGCTAGCGAAGGCAAGATAAAAGATACACTACGATTCAGACAATGTGTCAAAGGACGGATTTTAGTTAGTAGCTTGTGCCGATTTTGATTCGGAGAACAAACTGTGTGTTCCTGCGAAGAAAGTTAGAATTTATTTGAAAAATACCTATATGGTCTAAATACTCGTATGGTCCGGCCCGTTAATAACCAAATGAGTATACGCATATCATAGTCATGAGTCATGACCATACACGTATGGTCCGGAACAGTTATACCCAGGATTTCTAACAATACAAATACTTGGATATACTCTCCAAATAGTATTGTTCATGAAACTAAAGGTCAATAAACTGTCCCTTGTAACATAACAGCGTGCCCCACTCACCTTAAAGACTGCACTCTTATAGTCACTTATGATATGCTCCTTTATGTTACTTGAAATATTTGGCTCTCGCCTGAGCAAGCTGTTATTACGCTTATTGTTTTTGATATTAAAAAATGTAAAACATGAAATTAACTATAAAAATCGAATGTAGGAAAAAAAGTCGCAGGAAAAATGTTGTGGAAAAAAGTCGCGGAACGAAAAGTCACATGAAAAAGTCACATGGAAAAGGTCCCTGGAAATTAAGTCTCAATAACTTAAGTTAGAAAAAAATAGTAAAAGAGAGGCGAAAGATACCAAAGGGACATTTCTATTAGGTATATATTACATTTTTGAATACTATTTTTTTTACATATATATAGAGTCGGTCCGGGTAATTCCGTACACTTTTGGTCCTAAATGAATGTCATTTGGTTCCCTGTTTGATACTACAATGTTCTAGAAGGAAACCGGTAACTTCTGTAAGTACAGAAATTAATGCGAGGTTTTTATTATTGCGAAAAATGTGACAGAGTTGTAAACGCAATAATTTAAACTCACATTTTGAAATATTTTGTATGAATTCAACAGGATTTTTCTCAAAATAGTAAAAATTAAAATCGCATTTAGGTCAAAAATGACAAAATCGCAATAATAAATGCACGCAATAATTTCTGAATTTACAGTAGATCATTCATAGATAGTATTAATGTTTGACTTTTCCATGCCATTCAACATAAAATACCGAGAATGAGCATATCGAACAGAAAAGTCACTGTTGCTAATATCGTGTATTTCCGTACACCTTGATGTGCAATTCCGTACATTGATTAAATTCAAAATAGGATTGCTAATTGGAAATGACTTGGACTTGTTAATTTAATACCAGGATCATCATCAAGTCTTTCAATCTTTACTTAAAATCACAGTATCACAGCTCCATGTCGTGATGTAGATCCTAGTAGTATTTTTTGATAACAGAATACAACATTATAAACAGTCAAAGATAACTCAATAAACGCAATTTTGATTATATATTGGCAATATTGAGTATATATGCAAAAATTGCAAAACAAGGACCAAAAAGCAAGTGTCCTAAGATTTTTGTTTGTATTAAAGCTTCAATAAATTATTAGTGTACATTTAGATATGATTATGACGGACTTATGTTTCAGACAGTAACGTTACACACACACAGTAATGTTTAGTTGCAAATAATACATGGACATCAGGGCGAGAACATGATGGTTTATGTGATATGCATGACTTTAGTTTGACAAGTGATATTAATATAGACCCTGTCTATAATACACTCATCCCGTTTTAAAGTTCAAGTTCAGTCCGAAGAAAGATATGTCAACCTATTCAGAAAAGTATTTAAACTATGAGCCAATCGGTCTTTACAATCAAGTCCCGCATTGTAAGCTGAGAGGCTGCATCAGATTTTACTAATTTTAAGTCCTGACTTCAATTGTCCCAGCAGCATTTCATGGAACATTTT
The DNA here is from genome assembly GCA_017311375.1 of Mytilus coruscus. NCBI lineage: Eukaryota > Metazoa > Mollusca > Bivalvia > Mytilida > Mytilidae > Mytilus > Mytilus coruscus. The sequence continues at coordinate 41,175,080 of CM029595.1, forward strand.
ATTAATAACGTATATATTTAACATCTTTCATAGCTGTTTGCCAACTTTTTGTGGTATAGTTCTTTATGTTTTATTGTTCGGGAGAAAACTGACAATCCTAGTCAACTAATATCCAAACACACATGCCATGCATGTGCGGGGTTTGAAGTCACAACCTTAGTGTTGACTGGCTTAGTAGCGATATATGAGATGAACTACTTAGACCACTGGGACACAGAGGACCCTCGCAATTATGGAGGAATAGTTTACAAACACATCAACGTCTATCTCTATTAATCAATTGGCAGCGGACTGGTGGTTCATAGAATCAAAAATATCATATTTTGACCTCTTTTTCCATATCGAATTGATGTTGTTTTGTGTATTTTGTTTTTCTGTTTGTTTTATTTTGCAATTAATTTGATTATGTAACAAAAACCATTAATATAAGCAAAGCTAAGTCAACATTGAAAGTCTCTTTATCACCTAATGAACATTAACATATTTAAAAGCTGACTTGTACGATATTAGACTCCTTACATTTGTTTGTAAAATATCATGTAGGGTAATACCGTACACCCACTCCCAGTCCGTTTTATTAGAAATGATTTCACTTATACTACATGGAAAAGTATCTTTCAATTGCAAACTATTTCTGGCATTCAGTTTCCATCAGTTTTCTAAATTTCGATTAAAGTAGAAAGATCTTACATTAAATTAACCAAACTTAGAATTTACACAAATCTGGTGACTTTTTGGACGAGATCATCTTTTCAAAACGCCCGCGAACAAAACTTTCCGTCAAATGGCAAATGTGTACATATTCTATGATAGAAAATCGTAAAAACATTAACATACAAGGTTGTACATATCTTATTATTAGTAGATAATATTAAAACACACTTTATTTCTCAATTTTATCAGAAAAACAAGCCGAATGTAATATGTACGGTAATTACCCACCTGTACGAAATTACCCGGATCGACTCTATGTAATGATATGTCTCTAATGTAACGAAAATGTCCAAAAATTATTTGAAATGGTATGTAGTTAATATCAACTGCATAGTACATGTATTTCGATATCTTTTGATGAGAAGGAAATTGAATTACTAGTAATGCGTTTGCAAGTCATATTTCAAATAGGTTCGGTATAACTCTGTTGATTTTCATATTATTCTTCTTCTTCTTCTTTCAATACAGAGTCGGACTCTTTTTGAGTGTATAATGACTCTTGCTCGTATAATCATGAGGCCTTTCCTCATCTATTATCAAAACCAGCAGTAGCTATTTACAGTAACTATTTATTTACAAATCAAAACTATGTACATCTGGGATCTAAGGAGTACTAGATGTGAGAAGCTCCTGTCAAGGCCTCTTATAAATATATTTGATATTGTATCAAGTTGATACAATACCTGTTTTTTATAAAAAGTCAAGACTACACATGACTACTGATATTACTATTATCATATGATATGTGTTTTAAATAAATGTCAAACTACTGACTATCTGCTATTTCTTTAAATAATATGAATATTTGAATGATCTAAATATCCAAGACTACTGGCTGTCTTATATAAATAAATAAGACTATGATACTTATTATTTGATTCATTTTCAAATATAAGACACTGTTCTTTTCAACCAAATATTTAAGACCTAAGTTACAATGACTATTAATTTTATAGTTACTTATACCAAATTATTTCTATAGATTTTAATAATAGTATATATTTTTTATTTTATTTCACCTTGAAGAATTAGAAATGGATACTTTATTTTATATTTCATGTCAGTCAGTTTAATACTTGAAATTCAGACAACACTCCTGCCTGTTTGTATGATTTCATTCATTAGATCATGCTGTTTTTACTCATGACTTAACACTTCTCTCATTATATAATTAATGCTTACGTCCATTAATTAAACAAATTACATATTATTAATGCATTTAGACAATATGTATAACCATTTATATGATAATGTCTTCATTGTAGATTATATCAATTTAGATATTAATTAATTATATGCTTTAAATGGACTTAAACCTTAGGTCATATCATTAGTATGGCATCACAGTACTAACACAGTAGTCAAGAACAGAACAGCTTAGAATGGATCTAACATCTAATATAGATCCAAAGACAGGATACAAAGTTACAATGCTGAAAGGATAAGCAAGATCTAACGTAATAAAGTAAAGTATGTATATATTCTTTAAATATTATGCTTAGGACTATTCTGTATTGTCCAACGGATTAGCAAGTGAGCGAAATACTGTCAGAAATGAAGTCTAGCTTATTGATTAACGATACTGTCATTCATCATTTCCAAGTAAATTCTTAATGTAATGTCATTTTTTATAATCAATTTAATGATTTGTCGTTTCCATGATTAGCATTTTTCTCTGAGATTCCATACCTTAGCCATACAATAAATATTAAACACTAATATAAGTAAGTATGCTTCATGATTTTTAAATTATAATATTCCCTAAGAAAATTTACAATATAGAAAAGACCATACTAAAAAATGCAATACTGGCCTTCAGTTTATCACAAACTAAAACTTAAAGACAAAGTAAAATTGTACAACATTATTAACACATGCAATAGATGAGATTGAAATCCAATAGATTCTAGAATAAATAATTTAAAAAATACTTATATTGGATAAAGTAATGTATTAACTAATTTATAGCAATGAATCAAATTAATGAAAGTTTGTCCAATTAGACCAAATAATGCATTCTGAGAAAATAATTACACGTTTAAACAAATATATACTTTTAAGTAACTAAATACAATTTTACTCTTAATTTCAAATAATAAACGATTCAACTTGAATGTCGATACTCTAAAATAGATCTTTTGTATTTTATGAAATGAAACTTTACTTAGAAATATGTTTTTTGGCGTTAAATTTTTAATTTTAAACTGACTGACATTTAATCTATTTAATTAGTAATATTTAACTTTAATTAAATATACATTATGATGATTATGATCTAATTAACTTATGTATAATTAGTACTTTAATAATAATTATGTTAAATTTATTAACATGGAAATTGTCAATAGCTATGTCATAGAAGTACATTCTAATTAAAAGTTTGCATTACTAAAAGTAATGCATAAATAATATTTTACGAAAGATTTATTAGTCGAAAACATTGTATTTTTTAAAAAAAGATATTTAAATAATATATTAATGAATTTTACTGTCAATTTAAGTCATATTTCTATTTATTAAACCAAACTATTATACTTTTTTTAGAAAAGTATATTATCATTTAAACTACCCATGTTTATTTAATAGAAAAGTACATTTAAAAGTCAATGAATACGGTTTAAAAAGCAATATTCATCAAGTCAATAGAAGTATAAAGCACAACACATACATATATTAACCAATATTGCAAGGTACAATAAGAAAATTTCTATATATTCTATCAATTATAATTCCTATAGACAGCGATATTGAAGGAAAAGTATAACTTGAATCGTCTATATTAAAAAAGATCTGGTACATCTTGACGCTAATAATGAATGAAATATACGTAACTATCTTCTTTAATTGAATAATTTAGTCAAATTATAATTAGACTTTTATTGCAATTAATATGCTACGAAGATGAAAATGTTTGAATAGAAATTTAATCAGAAACATAATTTTTATATAAGCTATGATACAATTCATGAATAAAAGTAGTCATTAAGGATGAAAATTATTGAATAACTTCATTGTCTATAATATTTACATAAATTGAAGTAATTATTTTTAACTAGTTCTTTATATGTATAATTAAAATTAACTATTATTTTTGAAATAATATTTATTGTGATTATTAATTTTTATTAACCTATATTGTATATAATTAATAACAGTTTCATTGTAACTATTAGCAACTGTTGTCACCTATAAATGCGACGATTTAATTGGATTTTAACCAGTCCATTGAGAATAAAATGTAAATTAGTTCAGAATACTTATGTCATTAGTGTGCTTCTTTACTTGAAAGTGCTAGTTAAAAAATTGTCGAATAGTTCTAAATATAATTACATATTTGCGAAATGACGTTACTTGCTAATGTAGCTAGTCAAAATCGAGTTTAACAAAAAGTTTACAACATCATTAACGTGCTTTTTGGATGATAATTCTGATGTTATAATAATAATGTAATGAAACTCTAAGCATTTTGTTCAGCTAAGTGAAATTAGGATAGTTAATGATTAGCAGTAATTCTGTACCATTCTGGGCTAAAATTGTAAATATGTAAAATCAAGTATATATAAATAATATCAAAGTTTTAGCCTGTACTTATGGTAGTGTCTAAGAGATATCAACTAGATAATAAGCAGCACACGTGACAGTAGGAACAGCGAAGACATCACATCAATCCTAGGGAGTATTCCTTCATAATGTCTGCTTCAAACCGTTTCATTAAAATGCAGCGATCGGTTTTATACCAAGCGGCTAAATTTGCGTCTAAATATCAAATATATATTAAAAAATCATCATCATAAAGATAATTCTCAGATCAAATGATCTAATATTACTACTAGAAACTAAAACAACATGATGTTGACAAGATAGATAATCATAGAATATATCAAGTACTAAAAAATTTTAAATGAAATCGGTATTTTTACTTTCAATATTCTTTGTACAATGTATCTTGCTTATGATATATTTATCAAATACAATTAATATTATTAGTTGATCAATTTTTATAGTATTACTAATCGATAAAAATTAAGTTATTAATTAACTTTTAAAACTTTCTGAACATGATTCTATGATAATATATAGTATTACTCAGTTAATAAACATTGCTGAGAAATAAATGATTGACTATATAAGTTGGTTTATTTATGGTTAATTTTAAATAAATCAATGTATGATTTTGATCAATGTAGTTTGTATTATGCAAATTAATAATTATTTTAAAAAATTATTAATGTTTCAACTTATTAATAATTGAACTTATTAATTATCCACTTATATTACATACGAATTTAAGCTTTTACTTAAATCGATTGGAATTGTTCTTGATTGTTTCTATAGATTGTTTGAATTTATACAATACAGTCTCATGATTTCATTATGAATATTAACTTGTAATATTAAAATATCTCAAAATCGATCGTGATATTTAATTGTCGATAATTTTCATATGACTTTCAAATAATTCATATGTTCCCTATTGATACAATATAACGTTCTTTGTTGGTAATTTTAATGCTCGTAATTACTGAATTTCATTTTGCTGTAACAGTTAATTGTAAACTGATATGCTATAAATATTGGATAAGACCATTGAGTATACTAAAATCAGGACATCAGATCTGAAATTACATGTAGACATTCTTGTGTCTTTCATATACTTATTGATTAATGTCAATATATAAGTCAATGATATCTATATAGGAATGTATACTTCACCCAATTAATTATTAGTCATGTAAGTAAAGCTGTAGCCAGGAATGTTAAATCTGATTTTAAATATTCAGACTGGAATACGTGTTCTGATTATTGTTATTATTATATAGTTTACATTATTTCTAATGGATATTAGTTTTAATAAATGATTCCTATTCATTTAGTTATTATACATTACTTTTAAGATAAATACGTTATAATTTTAATTTATGATAATCCTATTCATTATTATTTCATTTTAGTTCCCGTGTAGAATTGGTCTAGTAATTTATAATTGTTATACTTTTGTAATCTAATTTTATTTGATTGCTATTGGTGTTCCTTGCACCAATCATTAATTATAATTTTTTAAATTTAATATGCTAATAATTCATACAATATTGATCTATTAACGAAATCTAGCAACTGTTAGTTTCTTTATTAAATTCTATTTATTATATTGACCGATTAACCAAGGATTTACTATTATCAATATATTAATTAAAGCAAAATTATTAGATATAATGAAGCATTAACAACGTTATTATTAACTTTTATGGATATTTAGTATCACATTCCCTTCCGTACTGTTTATTTAATAACGTTACAATTTATTATGATACTATTAATTTAAATGACAAATTTTAATCTATTATTCTCAATAATAATTGCAATTTATACATTTTAGCTACTTGCACGAAGCGTATGTTTCTCATAATTTAATTGTTACTAAATATATTTAAAAAAAAAATTTTAAATTCTTAATTGGCTTTATGATTTTAAATTACTTATTGTTTTACAGAGCTAGATTACATAAAAGTTAAAATTTCATAAAAATCAAATGATTTTTTAATGTTGATCAAGAAAATGCAAAATATTTTTATTAATCATTTAAGCTATAGTGCCTTTGATATAATAATTATGGATACTGAGAGTTATTTATATAATTAGACTAATATGTAAAGCATATAGGTTGATAAGGTTATTAAACTATTACAAATATTTTCTTATATTTGTTCTTTAATTGAAAGTCATATATTAAAGTATGTACATGATTTTATAGATTTCTGATTCCGTTTGAATAAATATCGCTGATATGGTGTCTTTTTCAAGAACTGTACCTATTGTTCTTGATTATGAATTTTATATGATGTTTTATCTAAATTGTCTATAACTTTGTTAATTTATATTCATTTTTTATATTTCTTTATAGAAAGCTGGTCACAATTAATTGCATTTTATTTTATGCAATTTATATAATTAAAATCATTAGGATAATTTGTACTTGCTTTAATATTGCGTAAATATTTGGCAGTAAAACTTATTGACTATATAAATATGAGAAATATGTATGTTAATTCATTTAATGATATTGTTTTGAAACTTAGCGTGTAAAACTATATGTTTTTGGCTTGTTATGTCCTTGAGTAAAGAATTTGCAACTTGAGGTTAAGTTATAACTTTATCTATGATTATTATATACCCATATGTAGGTCGACTAGATCTTATCTCGATTATCGGCATCTTTATCTGACGTATTTTAAATCGTTGTTAATAGATATTGATTTGTTATCTAATGTTTATATTATGTACTTATAATTGAAAGTGAATTTAATAACTGATTTTAACTTGTTACCATATGGTAGTTAATGTTTTATAATCTGATTCTTTATATTGTAATTTCTGTATATGTATTTCTTAATTCGAAATAGTATTATATAGTCTACATATACTTGACTGACATAACCGGATTAACTCTGTTTTTTACGAATTAATAATTGAATTTTTATATTAATTATATGTTAATTAAGCATTCTATATATTTAATATAGTATAATTATATAACGCAAGGAGGAAATTGTAATGATGATTTAAATTATAGTAATTAATCAAATTAGATCCTGCTTCACTACGTCAGTATATCTGATTTATTGTATTTATACATGACTTACAAAGGGAAATAATTTTAGAAAAATTTACTATTTAACTATTAAGAGATTTATAATTGATAGACTGTACGTAATTTTCAATTTTTGCATTTAATTCAATACGATGACTTTCACTTGTTTAAAATTTAACTTATTCAAGCTTTTATTAAAATTGCCTTGAATATGATTTAGAATTTACATTTAAATCTTATTATAGCGTTTTCATTATAATTTATTTATATCTTATTGATTTTTACATCGTTTGATATTAATTTTCATTCTTATAAATTTTAAAAATTAACTGATATCTAATATATCTAAATGAACCTAAATTATTTTAGTGATCAAAATTGGTAATCTATTGTAATGAATGTTTTTTTTTTTATATTATTTAGTTTTCCAATTTATTTTATGATATTTAATTTGATTATGCTTACAACAATTAATTAAAGTGTTTTCTCATTATCGTTTTGATTAAATACATTTATTTAAGATCACGTTATCATTTTTCTTGATAAAATGTATCAAGTATTTCTATTTATATCTTATCATAGGTTATCATATTTAAATTAAGTTTCGTTTACCATACATATTTAATGTTTAAAATAAAATTTAATCTTGAAATTAAATCTACTTTAATCAAAACTGTATTAATGCTAATAAATTGTTTTAATCTTAGGAAATTGTAACTAATTTTTCAAGTTCAATAAATCATTTTATTGTGCTTGTTTCAAGTTTAAGAGTGAACTATTTAATTATATGTAAATACATTTAAAGTAAATATATATTATATGTTAAGAATGTCATTAAATAAATTTCTGATAAAATATTATCTTATTTTACATTTGGATTAATAATTATGGATTAACATTTAATATAATTGATCGATAATTGATGTTGATTTAATATTCGAAAAATGCACGTCTATTTATAATTAGAAACGTAAATGATTGTTTTTATTTGTTGAGAGAAATTAATAATTCTTAATATTATTTCATTTTAAAAGTTAAATAATAGTTTATATTGACTAATTTGAAATATGAATTTCTTATTGAAAATTTTTCAATTTAATAGGAAAATATTCCAAAGTTTAATCTTTTAAAATATAGATTTTAGTCAGTAATAAATTATGTAAAAAGTAAAATTTTGTATTCAGTGTTTTATATTAATGTTTCTTAATTATTAGTCATTTGTATAATGATAATTGTTATTATTGTAATCTTACTTTTTGAATTTTTAAGTTTTAAAGATTAAAATTCTGTTGGTTTGTTTGAGTATAGTGAATTTTCTTAATTATTTATTCACATAAGGTCTTGAGATTTTTATTAAAATAAAATCACTTTTATGTTTAATTATGATTATCTATTTGTTAACTGCAATTCAACATGCTATATTGTTTAGATCAATTTATTTGAATGTTTAAGCAATTGAACTGTGGATAATTTAGGTAAACAATTTTTGAATGAAGACTGGTGACAACTTACAGACGTTTGAGTTTATTTGAGGTATATCTTTTAATTTTATAAGTGTCACAATATATTTCATTTTTTTCACTCTATTCGGTCCTGCCTTTTTTTTTTTAAGTTTATCCTAATTTTTTTTTACCTATATTGTCATCCTGACTTTTTTTTTTTGCAAGTGTCTCATCCTGCCTTTTTTTTTACTCAAAACTCCTGTCCTGCCTATTTTTTTCAAATTTCATCCTAGCCCCCCCATAAAAATCAAATGGTAGCTCCCTTATGTAAGTCAAAAACAAAAATCGACTTGTTTATGTCTGAGTTCTGACTGTCATGTACTTTAAAATTTAAGATTCGTCAAGTAAGAAAATTTCAGTAGATACTTTGTTTTTGTCAAGAATAAAACAAAGTACATATTGATGTTTCTGAAATACGAATTATAAAATTCATGTCAATTTCACAGCCTAAGAATTGCCATACTGATCCTTTTTGCGTCGTGTCAAACATTTTCCTCGTAAACCTAATAGATTCATAAAGTAAGAAAAATTAGATAGATACTTTGTTTTTGTCCAGAATAAATGTTGATGAAAAAGTGTATATTGATATTTCTGAACTACTGATTATTTAATTACTATATATAAATTCAAAAACATAAGCTATGACATAAACCGGATATAAAGTTGGTTCCTATCCGGTTCCAGTGATTACACCTAGTCGTACATAATAGAAATTTTCATGATTTTCAAAATATTTTGTTTTCATTTTTCTTCAGAAATTACATAATTTCCTTGCAAAAAATCCAATTGCAGGTCCTTTGTGCTCTTAATACACTCCTTTGTGGTCCTTTGTGCTACATTGTGCTCCTTTGTGCACAAAGGAGGTCCTTTGTGGTGTTTTTAGAGACCCGTCAAAAAGTAAGCTAGTTTAGCCATACACTGTTTTTCTTGCTTTCAATGCTTCTTTGAAACATTCCTGTAAAAGAAATTCCCCATTTTTAAATGAATTGTTTGATTCCCAATTTCTTAAATGAAATAGTGTTTGACTCTCAGAATGGAAGTGAACAAAATTGTTTCCATTGAAATGTAGGGAAACAAATAAATTCAACATCGAGTTTCAAAAAATATTGTTCCTGTATGCTATGGAAAAAAAAATGTTGATTTTAGAAATACATTGTAATATAAAATTCTTTGTTCCAAGCAAGGTTGGCAAAAAAGACTAGTATTGGCCATGCCGGTGGTAAATACCGGTAAATACTGGCAAATACTGTTCAATTGAAATTTTGAGTGGACATTACTATAAAAACCACTCTCTACCTGGTCAATTACTTTAAGTAAAATGTTATAGTCATTTTAAATGTTCTCATTTCTATTTTTATTGTAAATTCTTAATAAACAGTGATTTACAATGATTTATTAGTAAATAAGATAAAAATGTTTCGTCCCTGGCAAGGAAACTCATCAGGTGGCTTTTGCACTGACTGTAGCATTGCAATAATTACATTTTGCACTGGTTTTGTTGTTGTCTTATATTATATAGAAGTTCCAAATAGGGTCTTCAGGTTTCAGTTTGGTGCTTAAGGTCAAGATGGTTGTACTATGTGTATGTAAATCATGTAAATATTGATTATGTAAAGGTAAAATTTATACTACATTATATATTTTTTGGTTGAAAACATAAATTACAGTTCAGCCATAAGAGTAAAGGTCCTGCATACCTTCCGTTTCCTGCATAAAGATGATTTTTGTCTTGCATTTAATAGACAGGAAATATTTTATTTTTTAAGTGAGTCTAAAACAAAAATGAACATGTTGAAATAGAAATGATAACTTACAAATAATTAACCACAGCCACACTGGTTTTATCAGATTCCAACAAAGCCATAGTTAAAATAGCACAAAAAAATGGCTTAATATTTTTCATCTCCATCTCCCTCCAAATTGATGCTTTAAATTTGAATTTACAGGAAGTACATGACTGGGCATGTCAGTTTGAAAAAGCTCATATGAGCAATGATCTATGTTAGTTTTTAATGGTTAGAAGAATGGAGAAATTTTTTAAGTACAAAACTAACATAAAACTAACATAGATGATAAAAGCTCACCTGAGGTTTGAATTGCACACATGAGCATTATGATAGATTTTTTTGGGCACATATGAACTACCAAACTGCACATATGAGCAATCTGATTTGCATACAATTCTTACTTGCATCTTATGTGGCTCACATGTGAAACTTACATGCTTTTGTTAGCAATTTTTGTACGGGCGGTCACCAAAAGATTGTTGGTGAATTTTTGTTTGCTTTTGAATTGAAATAATTGACTGTGAATAGAAGGAGATAATGATGAAGTTAAACTACCTTTATTAAAAATATGTAATAGTGTGTACATTCTTGCACAAGTCAGTTGACAGCAATGTTGGATTGGTGTAAATAGAATAGTGTATATACAGCTACTATTTGAATATACATTTTAAAGCTCGACTAATTACTTGGGATTGTACATCATTTTTTTATAATCCTATTGCAAATCCCAGTTTCTACAAACTGGATGTATAATGCAAATTGCACAAACCAATTGCAATATAAATTAAAGCACTCGTTTGCTTTATAATCTGGATGCATTTATTTTATCTATCACATCTTTATATTTTGTTTCCTGCATGGATGCCTTCATATTCTCAACTCATTATTGAAGTTGTCTGTACTCATGGTAGATGTTGTACAGATAAATTTAAAGTCCATTTTCCATGTGAAGTGAAACCCTGTGGCATGCAACTTATAAGAAGGTTTCGTATATTTTTCTTGAGAGTAACACACCAGCTTCATTTGGACCTCTTATATAGAGACTCATTTTGGTCTCATAAAACATCTCAAATTTTAAGGATTTCCTGATTTTACTTAAATCAATCCAAATATTTTACAGGGAATCTTGGTTTTGAAAAATATCTTATTTTCAGAAGTTTTATGAATACCTGAACATACTCTCAAAAGAACCAATTTATATAAAAAGACATGTAGATATAAAAAAATACCAGGATTAACATGTTGTATGCCAGACGCGAGTTAAGTCTACAAAGAATCATCAGTGACGCTCGAATAAAAATAGTTAAAAAGGCCAAATAAAGTATGAAGTTAAGTAATCTATTCCTTGGGTAGAAAATCCTTGGCATTTCGAAAATGTCGAAGTTTATAAAAGGACAGTGACTCAAAAAAGAAAACAAAAGAGGAATAGCTAGAGGTCAGAATACCGTAAGCAATGATGACCGTGCTTGAAAGTCACATGGCAAGCTCTTATTGCCGTGTCCTGAATTTAGATAAGAAAAGCGAAAATTCGCATTCGTGAGATAAATTAATATTTATGCATGAATGTGGTATTTTTGCGCAAGAAATAGTAAATAGAAAGCATACGCACTGATACTCTGGATAAGAATACGCATTTACATCATCACATATATTAATCTAATAGTTGAATTAGGATGTCAAACTACCTACCTCAAGTGTTTTGACTCTGGATTCATTGACATTTTATCCAGAATTTTTGTGAACGCAAACCGATAGTGTGTGTGTGAACAGGGTGATGTATAATGTGAATGAATCAAGACGTTTAGGATAGCTGACCAACACAATGAATACAATTTTCAAAACCGTACCATAGTACAAATATTTAGATGCTATAAGGTTGAACTAATAAAAAAAAAAAAAAAAAAAAATAATTAACATTATGATAGTAATTAAATTTTGTTATGGTTATTGTAAAATATTAATTACGTTTTTTGTGAGATGCAAGGATTTAAAATTCTTTTGAATTGAAACCACGGAAGTATTTTTTCATTCACGACCGTTTAAAATTTGGATATTTAGCTAACTTTTGGTACGCATCCCTGCTCGTTGGTGCTCATACATTACATATAATTTTCATAAATGTAATGACTGATCAAACCTGTGAGACATTATAATGCACGTATACATTACAATTTTAATTTTATTCTATAATTATTAGGAATAAATTCAGTCTCAGTTTTACCTTAACAATGAATATTCTCTTAGTCTGGTAGTATCTATTAATGAAATTAGATATTTTTTTACAGAAAAATCCTTTTGTTTGATTATCTTTCTGCTTTCCGACCACTGTGTTTCCGACCTTAGATAAATATTTTTAACAGAAGTATCGTTTTCGTAATTTTCTTCATTCATTCCGACATTTTCTCATGCTATGATTGAAATACTAAATATCAAATGATAAACGTTCAGAAATAATCAGTTTTTTTCTGGGTCATTGTATATCAATAAACTATTACTATACTTGATATTTAATAAACATTTACATTATTAAAAACATATATGTTTTGTCAAAAGGCAAATAGGTTCTAACATATAAATGATATTTAGAATGCAACCTAGTCTTTATTGTTTTACTTTCAAATTTACAAATGAACCATTTGGATTGTTGAAATATACACTGTCACGTTGTAGCCTATCCATAGAGGGACCGTATCAACGACATAAATAACTACCTATATAAATGATGGAAAATTTTCTAGACGTTCTGAGAATCGTGATTCCGAGGATATCAAGTGGCCCATAAACACTTTCAAAACTCGCCAATATATAAGCGTGAACCCCTCAGGGGGTTCACACAAAAATATCTTGATTGAAAAATGTTGTAATAATTAATTTGTCAATTCTTTATATATATCTAAAATATGCAATATCATAACTTATAAGGACTAAATAAGTAGGTATAAGTGTTAAAAATGAATAAAACATATCAAATTCATTCATTTATATCAGCTGAAACATGCCAAAAGATAAAAGTTTAAATATATCTTACTTTTTATCATTTTTTTACTTCAATAAATAGTAAAAACCACCATGAAAATTTCAATTGACCAGTATTTGCCAGTATTGACCATTTGAGGAGTATTGTCCGGGCGGTAAATACCGCCCAACCTTGGTCCCAAGAAAAAATCCATATCACTTCTTAAAACAATAAGAATGATTAGAATTATTATCCCTGAAAATGTGTAAATCAAGAAGTTAAAGTCACATGATACTTCAAATTAAAAAAAAAAAGTTGAATATGTTTTATATACTATAAAACAAGTATACATGGACTCTATTGTAAAAGAAAATCCTTTATCTTATCAAAATCTTCAGAAATGTACTGCTATTGAATTATTGTCTTCCCATACTCTAATTCGCTGATGGCTTTCCCATATGTAATGACATTAACCATTAGACTATAACTAATTTTTTTTCATTTCTAGGGAGTTTAAAGAGTGAACTGGCATTTTAGGAGGCGTTACCTGATTTGAGGAGATTTTGCTTGTAGCAATATGCATTTGACCTTAGAAGAACTTTTTTTGTTTAAGTCAGATTGAATAAAGATCACCAAAGAAAACAACATTAAAAAATGAGAAAAATACTCTGACACACCACACTACACTAGTTGTATTGGTAGTCTATTCTTTAAAAAGCTGAATGAAAATTAATTTTTGATTTTGTATTTTTGTCTATCTTATTTCTGAGAGACTGTCTGTGTTTTGAATTACAAAACACAAATTTTGACATGCATTTGAATATGTTTTAATTCAGCTTATTTTTTCAGAGGTTTTGTGGCATATTTAAAGGGACATCCAAATTACAATTTTCCTTTGTATCGTCAGCTTGTTCATGAGATAACCGAGACATTCAACAAAATATCAACAGATATTATAGTCATTAAAACCAGACTTAATGATGATCACCAACAGAATACCGTAGCTGGACTCGTCAGTAAAATACAGGACCAGGAGCAGAAGAAACTAGAAACTGTAGGTTGATTAATGTGCTTTGAATTGTCTCCTTTTCTAAGTTCTTTCGTGGCTGAAATTGTAATGAACTGATCATAGGATGGAATAAATGATTTAAAATTTTATGATGTGGTGAATATGAGCCAAATTATTGGAAATGTACAATTCAGGAGGTCCCTTTTTAGACTTGACCACAACAAAGATTTCTGCATTTTTAAGTAGGAAAATCTTCATTGTATTGAGAAAAAAATCTTAAAGATATCTTGTCATTGTATAAGTTGTAGTTGCAAACAAATATTACAGTGATTGGATTTATATCTTCATGGCTATTTGCTTTGTTCACATCCTAATCCTTAACCTTTGTTGTCATACACAAGAGCAAATTAAGTTACCTCTGGACTCCCTCCTTGATTTAGCTGGTCCTTCCATCCTCTCAAAAGGCATAGAGGGTAACTTATGTCATCTGTAACTTTAAGAAATATTGATCAACATTATTACAACTTTGGGCAGTAGACTTACAGCATACACTTTGAAGATGTACACCATCTATAATTGTCTATTTTGGACAGATTGAAAATACTCAGGGTTGGCAAAGTAATACTTTTAGGCCCAGGCTGGGCAATACTCCCAAAAAATGGGTAATATTGGGCAATATGATTTTTAAGCTTGTTTTTAAAATAGAATAGTTAAGACATATTGTAGTTTCTCAGTATTATTGCTATATACATATATGTTACAGGCATTTTCTAGATTTAGGCATTTTATAAAATGTGATATGTTCTTTTAAGTGAAACTAAGTATGTCATACAATATGTCATACGATATGTCCTATTTAGTGAAACTACGTTAAGCATGTACTCACTCTGTATTTCAGATAGTAAATTTATGATTATTTTGTCAAAATGGCAGGACTCATTGTTCTTTCAATAGAACAAAATTTACAATGAATTTTAGAAAATCCAGATTCAAAACAGTGAAGTGAAACATATGGAGCAGAGAAAAAGAAGTTTGTTTTTAATTGACTGATTGCTGTTTGTTTGCTATTAGTAGTAGCAAATATTTCATGCATTTTTAAGACGAGAACACTTGGGTTCTTTCTGCAGTGGATTAACCTAGGTAAAGGACAGGAATTTGGACTGCTGCTTGAAATATAGGTATTTTGGATAGGGACAGAAAATTCCCTCTGCAGAACCGTCAAAGAGTTCTTAACGTGCAGAGAGTGTTACACTTTTCTAACATGCGGCAGTATATTTAATGTCCCCATTCAGATGGAATAAGAATTTATACATCCACATCCAAAGAAATTCCCCTCTATAAAATGGGTTTTGCCATACAAGCCTGAAAACCGTGTTTGGTTGTGATGCCGCGTGAAAGATATGAGTATCCTCATCTTCACTGACTCAAGGAAATTCCTATGACTTTGTGATGAATTAACGAGACAGTAGTTAACTGTGGTTAAAATCTCGAAAATGAAGAAGAGACAAATAACGGTGCATTGACAAGGTAAGCGTCTCCTGTTATAGATGCATCACCCTTCATGGGCAGATCTGCTTCAGTCCGTTAAAAGCTATAAGCCAAAAGATACAAGTCAAACTAATGATAATGTACTGTGAATCTTTTGGGAACATATGAAAAACAATATATTCATGTGTGACGTGTTTGCTTATTGCGAAATGCAATGTTGTCGAACCTTAAGTGTTTTATCAGAAAAGGTAATGAAAGAGCTAAATGTGTCATGATCCAGATTTCTCAAAATGTGGTCGAAGTGCTTAAACCAGATTTTATGCCAAACAATGTATTTGCAAAAAATCAGGACAAATATTGTGTAACAGTTCTGTTATCCAAACATTCAAGAAATAACAAATTATTGTCGAGTTCTGTGTTTGTGTGAATTTGGAATAATTCAGTAAAACTTATTTTTGATTATTAAAACTCTTAAATTTCAACTTTAACATTCAGTGATTATCATAAATAAAACAGCATTGTTGTTCAAAGCTTTCAGTTGATTTTTTAACATTTCATTCTATAAAATAATTTCAGGCATTTTACAAAATGCCTTTCAATTTTCAGGCATTTTGTAAAATGCCTAGAAAAATTAGTCATTATGTAAAATGCCTGAATCTTGCAGGCATTTTAGAAAATGCCTAAAGATTTAAGGCATTTTACAAAATGTAACATATATATAACATGAGGGTACCTAAATTGCACCTATTTTGACAGTTTTTTCACCCACGTTTATTTATGATCCAGACAAAAGTTTCCATTCTGTGTTTAACTTGTAGATATATCCTTGTTTACTATATAGTTCCACCAATTTTATTTTGAATCCATATTGAATCATAGAAAAATGGATTTCAACCGACCTCCAAACGATCCATGATTCTGTAATGAGGAGTACCCAAATTGCATCCATGCTTAAATTCACATCCGTAAAAATCGAATAACTAATGTTTTGTTTTATTTCTCCAAATATTTAGAACAATTTGACAATAGTCCATGCTTACTATTAATTTTTTAAGAAATGAATTCCTGTAACATGTTTTAATTGCTAATTTTTAAAAGTTGACTTTTTGTGGACGTCCTGTAGATTTTACTTTTTCCAGTGAATACATCATCTGTTATATACATGTACTGTGATATAAACTATGAACGTGTGGCGTATATTTAAATATATTTAGCTATGTCAAAAGACGTGTGGAATGACAAATCATAAAAATACAAATTGTTTAGTCTCTAAAAAAACTTGTAAGATTTCTGCTGCCTGTTGCTAAATGGGTGTAATTTGGGTACTCGGTGCTATTTGGGTACTGTGACATTACATTTAATACATCAACCTTGAGAGACATTTTCAGAAGATAAAAAATTTAATTTCTTCTTTTTCTCCATAATGACTATGTATGAACTCTGCTGCATTTTTCTAGATAACTACAAATCGGAGCTTCCAAAAATTTACGACCTGTCTTCATGTGAACACTCTATATGGCGTGTATTGCATTTTCAGATTTTTTGCTCATCAACTTCCTGTTAACCAAATAATTATATATTCTAAGACATACTCATAGCAGCCATGTATGGAACTTTCTTCTTATTTTTCAAGGGAACTACAATTAACATACATTGTATTCCTGAAATTGTGAACTAGTTACATGTATATTGTGAATACAGAGGTGTAAATCTCAACTACTACATGTAAATATAACTAGAATGAAGATGATCCAAATAAATGACGCACAAAAAAATTTCTACATTATTCACTGTTATAAAAACGCTGTAGTATTTATAGGAATAGAAGAAGTCAACAATCTAATTGTCTGAAACTGCTTCACTTGTCTGTGGATTTCAATGAAACATTCAAAAATCTAACAATTTTAATATTTTATGCTATTAGACATAGATTGTTTGTTTGTATTTATGAGTTCTGATATATAGCTTATATACTTTTTCTGCTCCATTACAGACTGTACAACATCAGATATCAAGACAAAATGAATTAGATCATCCTGATGTACCAGAACACAAAGAACAATCTGAAAGCCATAAAGAAAAGTTTGTATACATACATTGTAGGCAGATCATGTACTTTGTATTGCATATATTTCAATTTATATGAATATTAGAATCACTCATATAATTGATTTCAAGAAACATTAGTGGTGCAGCCCCATGCTCAATAAAGTTAATAAATACACATTGCTGGATGTAGAGGGAGTTATGGATTTTTTAACTCAAGTCTTTCTTTGGATTTTTAAAATCACTCCTAAGTTGATGAGCTTAGGCTTAGGCTATGGAACCACACAGTGATCATCCCAAGGCTTTATATCACTATGGTAACTGAATAGGTTTTATATTAGAATATATTACGTGTTGGGATAGATACATTTTATTAATTGTGCAATTCAGTTATTTAAAAAAAAATATTTGATTTATTGATTTTTAGTTGCTAAAATCAAGTAACTAAAAGGAGGAGGTATGAAATGATCCCCTGAAATTGTATTAATAGTAAAATTACTCAAGTCTTTCAAAAGTATTTTACTTTTATTGATAAATAAACAGGTTACTATATTTTGAACAATTTTATGCAGACAGGTAGCAATTTGGCACCAAAATTTGAGAATTTTAATCCTTTTGAGTGATACCTTTCTGAAGAATTGACATTCATTTGCAAAAAGATAAAATAAACATATGCTTTTGGCATAATTTTTCTATAGACTTGATATAATTGCATCACATTTTCAGCCTTTTTATGCAGACAAAAGCCGTACAGTAATTTCTAGACCTATTCAGTCTTAATTTGAAAAACACAGACTGCCAAACAGATAATTGCCCAGGAAAACACACATAAAACCACAATTATGACATATTAAAACCTATTTTTAGGCTGTATTATTCTTAATCTATCTAAAAGTGAATGTTAATCTCCAAAGTTCTTCATATTTTAAAAATTCAGTGGCTGAAATGCTATTCCACATACCTTTAACTTTTACTGCAACCTTAGTTTTCAAGATAAGGTTTTTTGGGGTTTTTTTTTTGTTGAAAGGTACAAAATGTGTAACATTCACTAATATTTGTGTATCATTCTAAATGATACATGTAAATGTACAAGTAACTTTAACTTTGGTTGATCAGGGGTCACCACACTTCAGAATTTTAGAGAGAAGTGTCTTCTCCCTGGCAACCAAGCAGCTTTAGGAAGTGATGACCCAATAGTAGACTTCAGGGTGAAGTGAATCATCTGTATAATGCTTTTCATGTGATAAATTTGTATGCATTATACATTACCCTATTGACCCTTTTCATAACAAAAGTTTAGATTTTATTTCAATTGCCTTGTGGTCTAATCTACAGAAATGACAAAAGGAATTAAAAAAATCAAATAAAATTGAATTTCCAAGGTCTCAAAGCTATTTCAAACATCACTGTTTCAGTAATAATATTGAATTTTCAGAATCTCAAAGCTATTTCAAACATCGCTGTTTAGGTTTACTCCCACTTATGATACAATAAATAAATCCAAAACAAGTCAATGTCAGAATGAAATTCTTTACTCTTATAAATTGTTGTCTGTAATAGTTTATTTCCCCTTTTTTCATGCCAAAAACACATGGTTGTCAACAAAAGTAAATACACGAAGTTTACCATTTATTCATGGATATGTTTGTAAGAGTACAATCAAACCTGTACATAAAGTTCATCTTTGGGACCAGAGAAAACTCACCTTAAAAGAGGTTTGACTGTGTTAATTTGTTAATCAAATTTGGAAATAGGTTTTCAATTTAAGGTACAGTCAAGCATTTATATAGTATTTGTGAAATAGATTGCAGGTAAATAAGCCTGAATATTCATTCAACTTTGAGAAACAAGGTCATTTTGTTCAGGTGTAACATCTCTAAAATAAAGACACGAAACACACATGTAATAATTTTTGACAAACAACTAGGAAGGGAATAGGAGATTACAGCTACTTAAAATGTGTCAAACATTAATTAGGGATCATTTTTACCATTGTTTTATGCAGTATACTGTTACGTCTTTCTCTCCAGTTAAGCAATTAAAAGAAAGTGGAGTTGGTCACGATTTTAAGCTTTAAAATTTTGTAAGAAAGGGAACAGTCGTGATAGGGTCGATCTGGAAAGTTTAATAACATTATTATGGTGTGACCGTGTGGGTAAATTTATTTCATGTACAAATGTACATTGTATCAGAACATGCGCAACTGACGGATTTCATTTGACCCAGACTTGAGTTTGAAACTTCATTGCCCTTTCAAATGATTCAAATATAACAGCATTTTTCTGCAATGTATCAACATTCGTATCAAGTACTCTTTACTATTTCAATGTTTTATTTTCATTTTTCAGGTTAAAGGAAGTTGTTGATAAAATAAATGACTTTTTGGAAGAACTAAAATATGAATCAGAAGAATTGTATGCTGAAGAAGAGGACGAGAGCCATGTTGAAAGATGACAACATTGATCAGTCGTAATTTGTTAGTTTAAGAGTTGCTTCTGAGAGAAAAGAAAACTGTGCATGATAGATTAATGTTCGAATGCAAAGATGTCATGATACCCTTGACGATGTGAAAATGAAAACAGGATTATTTGATAAATGTTAACATCATTATTGTTTTATTGGAAGGGAGATGTGGTTTTGTAATTTTCATATACATTCAATCTTTGTCTGTTACATTGTTACCATGATATGTAAATGAATAAACCAATTCTCATATAACTTTAACACAAGATTGAAGACAGAAAGCTCCCTTTTGAGTTTTTTGTTGCCCCTGCCGTGACGGAGGGGGCATTAAGTTTTACCCTTGTTAGTCCGTACGTCCCAAAATTAGTTTCCATTCTCTAACTTTAGTTTGCCTCAACCAAATGTTATGAAACTCATGCACAATGCTTATTACCACCAAATATAGATTAAGTCGAATATGGGTGGCGTCACCGTTCTCCAGGTATGTCCCTTATCAAATGGAAAAGTTGATGAATTTGCCTTATATTTACAAGTGGGGGCATCTGTGTCCCATGGACACATTTTTCTTTTATTTTATTTTTGGAATTGTCATTCCACAGTCACAGAACTTTGATTAGATTAAATGCAATTTTTCATTAATCGTTCACTAACTCCAGTATTCCTGATTTCCTCCAAACTTTACATTATTGTTGGGATTGATGAAAGGAGGCTATCTTTTATTGTATTAAATTTTCCAGTTTATTGCTCAAGAGTTATGGGACTTTAATTGTCAGATTTTAGTAAATTTTTCATCTATTGTACCATAACTTGAGTTTGCTTTAATTGATTCAGTGGAAACTTTACATAATTGTTGGAATTAGTGAACATATGATTAAATGCTATCGAAATATCCCAGTCTATTCTTGCAACAATTTCAAAATGCACAATAAAGGTGTATCATGCACTCTTTGCACAGCTGTTTATTCAAACAACTGTTAGTAAATAATCATATGAATCCAACTAAGCATGGATGATAACACAGCAATTCCTAATCTACAATATTTTTTATGATCTTACATGTACATTATCATGGCTGACAGACAGATAATAGTAAAACATGAATGAGTTATATAGGGGCTTCAATGGCTGAGTGGTCTAAGTGGTTCATCTTCAGCAATCGCTAGCCTGTCAACACTGAGGTGATGAGTTCAAACCCTGCACTTGGAAGGTGGTTCAACTCCAATCTGATTGACTAGGATTTCCAGTTTTCCTGCCTTAGGTCAGTGGTTCTCAGTGGCACTCCAGCTTCCTCCACCAATAAAAACAGGTCGCCACACTATAACAAGTGTGCTGAAATTTGTGTTAAACACTAGCAATCATTCATGAATCATAAATGAGGTATAATTTTTGTGTGTTCAAATACAGAAGCTTTCTTGAAAAAATGTTGAAGCAACTGCTCTGTGCTGGTCCTTTTTCATATTTCTGTCCAATGACCAACTACAGTGATCATCAAATGCAATATTTTACACATTTTCAATCTTTTTTATAAGGAAAGTCTTCTGATGTTTTCCTTCTAGAATAACATCTGATAATTTTGCCAGCCATGCAAATTGAAAACTTTCCAGCATTGCAGACTATTAAATTTGTCTTTGTTTAATCAATTTCATCTATCATATTATAAGAAAGTATGAATTAATTTTCTTTGTAATTATTACCACACAAAACAGTTTTTATTATGCCCCACCTACGATAGTAGAGGGGCATTATGTTTTTCGGTCTGTGCGTCTGTTCGTTCGTTCGTCTGTACCACTTCAGGTTAAAGTTTTTGGTCAAGGTAGTTTTTGATGAAGTTGAAGTCCAATCAATTTGAAACTTAGTACACATGTTCCCTTATGATATGATCTTTCTAATTTTAATGCCAAATTAGAGTTTTGACCCAAATTTCACGGTCCACTGAACATAGAAAATGATAGTGCAAGTGGGGCATCCATGTACTATGGACACATTCTTGTTATATATATAATACATTAAAACAACCATGTATCCTGAAGTTTGTTATAAAATTTATAATTTTTTTGTCGAGCCTGCGACTTCTGTTGCAGAAAGGTTGACATACGGATAGTGATCCAGCGGCGGTGTTAACAAACTTCTTAAAAGCTTAATATTTCAGAAGGTAGAAGACCTGGATCCTTCATACTTTTTATATAGATGCCTTATGTTATGAAGTTTCTGACTGTCATATGTCCATTGTCCTTGACCTCATTTTCACGGTTCAGTGACTACTTGAAAAAAAAGTTCAGATTTTTTGTAATCTTAATTTCTCTCTTATTATGAGTAATAGGATAATTATATTTTGTATGTGCGTACCTTGCAAGGTCCTGATGCCCTTCAGACAGTTTTCACTTGATCTCAACCTAATTTCATGGATCAGTGAATAAGGTTAAGTTTTCGTGGTCAAGTCCATATCTCAGATACTATAAGCAATATGTGTACTATATTTGGTGTATGGAATGATTGTAATGTGTACATGTCCAACTGGCAGGTTTCATCTAACCTTGACCTCATTTTCATGGTTCAGTGGTTAAAGTTAAGTTTTTGTGTTTTGGTCTGTTTTTCTAAAACTGTATGCAATAGGTCAACTATATTTGGTGTATGAAAATATTTTACCATGTACATGTCAGTCTGGCATGTTTTATTTGACCTTGACCCCATTTTTAATGTTCATTGCTAAATGTTAAGTTTTGGTTTTTTGGTCTGTTTTTCTAATACTATAAGCAATAGGTCAACTATATTTTGTGTATGGAATGATTGTAAATCAAGAAAAGGGCTTTGGATGCACACAATTTATAATGTGTTATTTTCATATTCAGTTTAATACATTATGAGTATGTGTATTATCATACTTGTTGAATTCATCTTATCACTTCGAACTTAAGGGATACCACAGATACAGTTAATAAATCTGCTTCATGGCTTGGCTTACATTTAGAAATTGACTGTGAAGGTCAATTGAGAACTAAACTTTACTACAAAAGAGATGATTTCAGCTTTCCAGTGGTGAACCATTTCTATGTTGCATATATACAGTAGCTCATTCATATGGAGTATATATACTAACAAGAAAAAAAGAAAGGATTCCCATTTATGCCCCCGCCGTTAGGCATCTGGGGCATTAAGTGTTACCCTTATCTGTCCGTCCGTACGTCCCGAAATTGGTTTCCATTCTCTAACTTTAGTTTGTCTCAACCAAATGTTATAAAACTTATACACAATGCTTTAAACCACAAAACACAGATCAAGATCGAAATTGGGTGGCGTCACTTTTACCGTTCATGAGTTATGCCCCTTTATAAACATAAAAATTGCTGAATTTTTCGTTTCCGTTTTCTAACTTTAGTTTGCCTCAACCAAATGTTATAAGACTTATACACAATGCTTACTACCACAAAACACAGATCAAGTTTGAAATTGGGAGGCGTCACTTTTACCGTTCTAGAGTTATGCCCCTTTATAAATGGAAAAATTGCTAAATCTGTCGTTTCTGTTCTCTAACTTTAAAAACTTTAGTCTGCCTCAACCAAATGTTATGAAACTTATACACAATGCTTATAATCACAAAAACGGTCTTAATAACGTGAATCCTGCATCTTTATGTGGAAGTTGACTCATGCATATTTACAAGCGGGGGCATCTGTGGCCTATAGACACATTCTCCATTTATTATTTGCTGGTATATCTCCAGTCGATGCGATATCCCAGAACTTGCGTTTCCAATGATGATAGTGGGTTGCTTATTTACAAGTAAGCTATTGAAACAAGGGTTCCTTTTGCTTAAGTTTAAGGGAGCTACCATTTGATTTTTATGGGGGCTAGGATGAAATTTGAAAAAAATAGGCAGGACAGGAGTTTTGAGTAAAAAAAAAAGGCAGGATGAGACACTTGCAAAAAAAAAAAAATTCAGGATGACAATTTAGGTAAAAATTAAGTCAGGATAAACTAAAAAAAAAAGGCAAGACCGAATAGAGTGAAAAATAAAAGGCAGGACAGAGATTACAACTAAAAAAAAAAATGCAGGACAAAATTTTTCATCCTAGCCCCCATAAAAATCAAATGGTAGCTCCCTAAGTCATCCTTTTGAAAGTTTTGCGTGACATTTGGTTGACCATTATGAAATCAGTGTCACAGATGACTACAGTTCCATCTTTTCCACGATTATGACATCATTGAATGCGACTTAATTATTATCAAATTCTTTTATTTGCCATTAGCAACTTGACAGGTGCATATAGTGGAGCAGAATCTGACTACCCTTCAACACCTGAGACCACCCAATGGTTTTGGTAGGTTCGTGTTGCTCAGATTTTAGTTTTACTGGGTCATGTTTTGTAGACTATTTCTTTTTGGCCATGGTGTTTTCTGTTTTACTCGACTTATGTATGTTATTGTCCGCTTGGTATCTTTGCGATCTATTTTTTTGTAAAGAAAACCATTTGCGTAAGTTACAGAAAGTTGTGCATTGGGATATAAATCCATCTGTTCTACCTACAGTTACGAAAATAATGAACACAACATGATCTTGGCTAAATATGTTACGATTCTTGATAAAATGCACAATAAAGCAATCTTGTTTTCCTTCGGTGCCGATCAACACTTTCTTTAGAACAGGATAAACTTTGTCTGACAAATAGCGTGTTAGAAGGAGTTTTCTATATAAACAAATGATCCGGATATTGGTCTTAAAACACAAGTCTGGGAATCTTCTATATATCTAAAAGTGATGAGTGGTTTCCATCATTTAGATGCAAGACGTTTTGGCCATACTGCTAGTTCGGCCATACTTTGAAAAGTCGTTTCGGCCATGGGTTTTATTGTTATAAAGGGAGAAAAATATAATTGTTTTTAGAAACAGGCGTTAACACTGTGTATCATCGCCAACGGAAATTGGGTACTAACGAAGCGGAGAGAAACTTTAGATTGCGTCAACCAAATGTTTTAATCATACAACATTAGTCAGCATTTCCATATAAGTGATGAACATTTCGGGGATGGGTTGTGGGTGGAGGGAAGGAAGGAGGTAAGGGCAGGAGAATTTTTCCGCATTGAATATTTAGAACCATTAAGTGAATGAATTCTCTTTCAACTTTCAGATAAAATGAAATATAAATGAATTATCATTCTCTGCAAAAAAATAATGTTATATTGCTACACCACGGCACCATGTTAAGGGAGGTTTGATTGCTCACAAACATGTTTAAGCCCGCCTCATTATATATGTGTCTGTCCCTGGTCAGGAACATGTAATATAGCGGCTGTCGTAAGTTGTTGCCTGACATATTTGTTTATGATTTTGTCATAAATCAGGCAATTTTGATACGGTATGGGTTTTGTTCATTGTAAAGCGTATAGTGACCAATAGTTGGTCAAATCTATTTCATTTGGACTTTGTTTGAAAGTCCTCTCAGTGAAAACCATTCCACGTCTCTTTTTTCAATTAATGTTATTGTCTTATTTGTAAAAGGCAGATACAGCCAAAATTGAATATATTAGAATAAAGAACATTCATTTTCTGAAAAAAACTTCATCTCTATATAGTAAGAAATGAACAAGCTCGGTGGCTAACACGGTTTGAATTTAAAAAAATATTAACATTAGATAAATCATTTTTGGAAAGAATGAAAGAAGAATCCGATACAAGGGATACAAATCCGGCTGTGGCTACGGCATAAACTATTTATATAAACTTTCTACTTGAGAATAAAGATGACCTTGTATGAAGTTTTTTGTTGTTGTCATCTTTATATTATATACTTATTATTACAATTCACAAAAGCTAGCATCTTCAACTTGTAAGTTTAAAGAATTATAATGAAATAACATCTAATAAGAACAGGTTGAAATATTTTTGAATCCTGATGGTATAAATTCTTTTGGAAAAATCGACGTAAATTTAAATGTTGATTTGATAGCGTTCATTTATTTATTTGCCCTCGTAAACAGTTTTGTTAAAATACCGAAATCGGTAAATTCTTATCGTGAAAGAATAAGTCGGGTACACCTTTTTACATTCAGGCGTGCTTAAGTTGCACTTTCTTCTTCTTATTAAGAAAAAATAATTTAATTTTAGCAGCTATCCAAAGATTATATTATTTACACACACACAAAAATAGGGCTAACTGTTGATTTTGAAACTATCAATTCACATTTACATTCAACCAAACAGATAGGCCGAGATCCATACCCTTATAAGTTTCAAAACAGAGAAGGTGTGTTTGAAAACAATCACGTACTGCTATATCTTTAAGGCAAATGCAAGTCTTACTTGTATTAATTATATAATTTTAATTGGCACAATATCACATTAAAATTTACTGAGAAATATTATACATAGTAATCATGAAAATGTAGTACTGTAACAATGAAAATTCGGACGAATACACTCCTTTTCACTACCCCTCCATCTACTCCTTTAAGTTTAGGCCAAACAGTCTTAGCAACAGTCTTTTTTAAATTTTTTCCCTGTAAATAAAAAGATTGATTGAATTTACTTAAACTAAAAAAAAAAATACAATCCTATTTTCAATAAGAAACAAGAAAATTAATTCGAAACACAATTCATGATTTATTTCTCCTAATTTTCAATGAAAACAAAGTATTTTCTTCACTTTTCTTTTAACAAATTATTCATTTCAGAAATTAAAAAAAATAAACAATGTTGAAGACCGTACCTTGACCTATAATGGTTTACTTTTATAAATTCTGACTTGGATGGAGAGTTGTCTCATTGGCACTCATACCACATCTTCCTATATCTATTTAACCAAGCACATTCTTTATGTGTCTGTCCGAAGTCACGAGCCTGTAGTTCGGTGGTTGTCGTTGGTTCATCTCTATCATATTTGTTGTTTTTCGTAAATTGGTTTGTTATGAGTTAGGCCGTTAGTTTTCTTGTTGAATCCTTTCACAATTTCATGTCGGGGCTTTTTATAGCCGACTATAAGGTACGATTTTTCGTTGTTGAAGGCCAAACGATAGCATATAATTGCTTACATACACTTTATTTGACCCTGGTGGATACTTATCTTATTTGCAATCATACAACATCTCCACTGTTTATATTTAAAAAAAAAAAAAAAACAGCACCAACAAAAGATGAATGGTCGTTTTTTTTTTATTGAACTTAAAAAATTTCAGCCTGGCAACAAATAAGACAACAGTCGTTAGTATTATAATGATATATGAATGTATTTAGGTTAATATGGTTGAAAAAAAACCTTTTTGTCTTCAAAAACACAAAGTCAAATAGAGGTACGCAACGACGACTTCTGAACGAAATTAACGGCATATATTTTATAATATTTGATAAGTAGTTTATTTTGAATATTTGTAAGCCGGTAAAGCTTTGATACAGCCAATATATCGTCACTTGATATTATCTAAACAGTGATTAATTTCATTTTTAAATTATAATATATTGCAAGACGCCGTACAGACAAAAGTTGTTATTTTGCAATTCGCCGTACAATAAACAAACAATGTTTTGGTCCATATTCTTTAAAAACATCTTTATGGCAACAAATTTCAGTCAATATGATGTCACACTGTCATAATCTAAAAACGTGTCTGGAAAAATAATGAAAAACAGTTGAATATCTTGCCAATGGGGCGACAGAGGACAATCGACCTCGAAATTTTCAGGTACTAAGTGGCAAGCTTTGGAGTATAACACAAATTATTGTCTTAATTTTGTACTTATCGGCCTAATAATTTAAAGAATTATATATCAGAAAATCATTTCTTAAGCGGTACCCTCGTCAAATCAGTAGAAATGCTTTAAATTGAATGAATTCTTACCTTGTTTACTTTTTTTTCCATTTCTCTCCGCTTCGTTAGTACCCAATTTCCGGTGGCGATGATACACAGTGGTTAAGAAACAAATGGAACAATACGTTATAATCATAAATTTATATTCATTGATAAAAATGATAAAAATAGTTATCAGTTTAAGAATGGAATGGAAAAGCTTACAAACAAGTCGGTCTAAAATAAGCTCGACTCCTCATGTGTGACAAAATAACAAATGATCTTGTAGCCATAGACAAGATTAAATACCTACAAAAAATAACAAGAAGCTGCAGCCGGACAGGACATCATGCTTGTCACTGTACTCTAAAAATACTGAGTGTAGGGGAAAGTACTACATTTTAAAGGAGTTAGTTCCATTTTTTGATAGTAAGAGGGAATATGAATATTTGTAGCAGTCTTTGGATGTTAGTAAATGTCTGTGTGTATACGAATTGAGTTGCCGAGTTCTAGTGTCTTGGTAAAAGAAATACTTTGGATACTGCGACAATATGGTGTTCAATTTTATAGAACATTTATAAGTCCAGTTTTTAAGTTAGGCCAATTGAGAGTATTGAGCATGTCTGTAACGCTACTGGTATTATGATAGCGATTACAGGCATATCTAGTTGCCTGTTGTAGGACCATCTCAAGTTTTCAGCAGTGTGAGGGTTCCATACTGACCTTCATACTTTAGTTTTTGATGGACAAATGACAGGTATGACTGCCTGTAACTTAATGTGATGGATGTTTTAGGTTCTTTTAAGGAAACAAAGGCTTTAAATCATTTGCATTTTCGATGATATTGTTTGTGTGTTGAATCCATTTATTTTAAGTCAGAATCGAGATTATATTACTAATGCCAATATATTTTGCTGTGGAAACAGATTCTAATGTATGGTTGTGAAGAATGTAATGATGTTTGATTGAAGCTTTCTTGTATGAAGCAGTGATAACTGTACATTTGTCAGGATGAAAAGTCACCAGCCAGTCTTCTTTCCTCTTCGCTACAGCATCAAGATCTTCCTGGAGACTATCACAATCTTTTAAAGATTTGATAGTTCTGTATATGATGCTGTAATCTGCAAATAGTCTGAGTTAATTGGATTTCAAATATTCTGGTAGTTCGTTTATGTAGACCTGAAAAGGAAAATGACACAGAACTGTTCCCTTGAGACACAAGAAGTAACTGGAGCAACATCTGATGACTCCATCAAATATTACTGTTTGCCTGCAGTTTGATAAAAAGGTGGAGATGTATTATAATGTTTTATTTTGAAAACCATGAAAATTAAGTTTGTATAAGTCTTTGGTGTGGGACTTTGTTTGTCAAAGGCTTTGGCAAAGTTCATTTAAGAACCTTAGTGAGCGCGCTCACATAACCCACGTCCCCACATTGTCATTGCAGAAATAAAATAAATGTAAGAAAAAAAAAAATTGAATCATAATTTCCTGTCAATATGCATATCTACATAGTATGTTCTTATTATCTACAAAGTTTCATGAAATTCTGTTGTGTGGTTTCAGAGGAGTTGCGATGACAAACTGTTGCAGAAGTACATTGAAGCAAATAAGTTCAAAGGGGCGTAACTCCTAGGAAAAAATTGAATCGTAATTTCCTGTCGATATGCACATCTACATAGTATGTCCTTATTATCTAAAAAGGTTTCATGAAATTCTGTTGTGTGGTTTCAGAGTGAGTTGCGATGACAAACTGTTGCAGTAGTACATTAAAGCAAATAAGTTCAAAGGGGCGTAACTCCTAGAAAAAAAATTGAATCGTAATTTCCTGTCGATATGCACATCTACATAGTATGTCCTTGTTATCTACAAAGTTTCATGATATTCTGTGGTGTGGTTTCAGAGGAGTTGCGATGACAAACTGTGGCAGTAGTACATTAAAGCAAATAAGTTCAAAGGGGCGTAACTCCTAGAAAAAAAATTGAATCGTAATTTCCTGTCGATATGCACATCTACATAGTATGTCCTTGTTATCTACAAAGTTTCATGATATTCTGTGGTGTGGTTTCAGAGGAGTTGCGATGACAAACTGTTGCAGTAGTACATTGAAGCAAATAAGTTCAAAGGGGCGTAACTCCTAGAAAAAAAATTGAATCGTAATTTCCTGTCGATATGCACAACTACATAGTATGTCCTTATTATCTAAAAAGGTTTCATGAAATTCTGTTGTGTGGTTTAAGAGGAGTTGCGATGACAAGAAACAGGACTGACGGACTGACGGACGGACAGACGGACGGGTCAAAAACATTATACCCTCCGCAACTTCGTTGCGTGGGGTATAATAAATATTAAGTCTGTTTGAGTGTTATTGTCTGAATTTGAAGCAAATTTCTGTACAAAGGACAGTGGTTGTGTTTCACATGATCTAGAGTGTATGAAGCTGTGCTGGAGATCACATAACAAGTTGTTATTTTTAGATGGTTAATTACGTGTTTTGTTATGACATGTTCCATTAGTTTATAACTGATACAAGTGAGAGATATTGGTCTGTAATTTACTGTATTATATTTTCACCTTCTTTGTGTGCGACATTTGCATGTTTTCAATCAAACGATATACAGCAAGTTGTGAGTGATTCCTGGAAAATTATGGTTAGAATTGGTGCTTTTATTGATATTGTGTACAAGTTCCTGTATGTCAGGAGTAGTGATTGTGAGAGATGTTGTAACTGATGGGGACTCGCCCCTTTATCATGCACGTTTGTCATTTTGCTTAGTTTCTTTTGTTACCCTTTTCTAACATCGGACTCTGACTTCTTTTAAACTGAGTTTTACAGCATATTGCTGTGTGTTTGTTTATTCCACATTGGCTAGAGGTATAGGGGAGAGAAGAGAACTCACAAAACATGTTTAACCCCGCCGCATTTTTGCGCCTGTCAGGAACCTCTGGCCTTTGTTTTTCTTGTATGTTTTTTTAGTTTTGGTTCATTTATATGTTTTGGAGTTTAGTGTGACGTCCATTTTTGCTGAACTAGTATACATTATTGTTGAGGGACCAGCTGAAGAACGCCTCTGGTTGCGGGATTTTCTTGCTGTGTTGAAGACCCTTTGGTGGCCTTGGGCTGTTTTCTGCTCTTTGGTCGGGTTGTTGTCTCATTGACACATTCCTCGTTTCCATTCTCAATTTTATCTTTTCTGTTTCGGTTGTGAAAACAGATTGAAATTGTTCATTTAATATGCTGTCCTTTTGTTGATCAGTTATCAATTGACCTCCTTTTTCGGGGTGGACTCCACTGTTCTAAGTAATTTTATATAGAAGAGTTTCTTTGGTTTAGATTGATTGCTGTAACTTTGGTCATGGTCATTTGTTGGAAGGTCAAGAATCATTTTTGATTCAGCCACGCTGGATCTATCTGATCACTCCGGATTTTGAGATGGTGCAGAATTCTAAGTTGAAGACATATCATGAAACTAATTATGTGTTTTTATGAATTGCAGAAACTTTATACGCCATTTAAATCATCAACTGACAACTTTTGACATGTTATTTGCCCTTAAATTAAGAAAAGATTGGTCGAACAGCTACTTTATTTTAGATATACACTTGCATATAGTTCCTTTGTAAATCAAAATTTATATAAAATTGCCATTTATTGATTAATGTAAAAAAAAGTGATATATATCAAATTTAAGCAATTGATAAAAATATGAAAGTATTTTATCAATATCTTATGTTCATGTAAGTTATTGAATAAAATTTGTTACAAGATGTGTATTGATATCAGAGTTGATTTCACACTTTTTTAAATACTATTACTCCAATTCTTTCCATAGGCAAGTAAGAGTACTGATACAATACCAGTATGATTATCAACTGTCATGATTTTCAAACAATTACACTCATAGGTGTAGGTATTAATTGGAATCAACTCCAGTCTTAATTCACCAGATTATATCTCATGACCTGTTACATAATTAAATGGACACAATTTATTATACACCTAACTGAATACACAGATCTTTACCTGAAAAGTAAACCTAAAATGTATTATTTGTTTTAATCTACACTACATTAAATTATTCTGTGTGAAAGCTGAATGATTAATCAGATGTTGCTTTTTTTCAAAGAAAAGACAAAAAATGAATAAAATATCTATAAAAAATGCAAGCAGATTTTATTTCATTTGTAAAATTAGTGTCTTAGTCATCTGACATGGGTCAATAATCGAGTTCTAATTACAATTCTCAGTAATTTGGTTGAAACAATAAAAAAAAAAAAATGCATAACTCTTACCTGAGCATTTTCTGCAATAAAATTTATTTGTTTATTCCCCATTATATCCCATAATATTTCTATTAAACAGCAATTGGAAATATCTCAGCATTAGGTATTTATACACGTATATTTGAATACTAGACATGTATTTTTTTCTTAATGAAGAATGAACACCAATTTAAATAAAGATTAGTGACTTATTTTTAGGCAGTTAAGTTGCCTTATGCTAGCACTCTAGATTTGACTTTTCCCCAACGAATGCTGAGATAGGTACCATTGTTATTATTTAAAAGGCTACTAGGTTATTTATAACTAATTGGACACTTTTGTATACTTTTAATTCTGGAATACAAAAGATATGGCCAGAATAACCTTAAGTGATCGTCGAACAACGTAAAATAATAGACGTTGCACATAGGAAATAGTGCTCAATAGAAATCCGTACATTGTTTATTATCCCCGTGCTTTTGGTTAAGATGTCAAAGAACAATTGTATGAAATATTTCATCGCCGAAAATTTCTAAATACAAGTGGTTTACATTTGCAAAATGGCAAAAGGCGCTGGAATATTGCTTGACCGGAATTTTGACCTAGAAGACGAAACGTAAATATCAAGGATTTATAACAAACGTCCGTGTAAATATTTGGAAGATTCTGATGATATAAAGGTAAATATCATTAATCATAATATTCTTTTTGTTTGTTTGGTTAGAGATAAATGTGGTCTTTTAATTGCTCTTAATTAAATGTATGCACATTTGAATTCCTTCATGGTTCCTATTATATTATCCGTTTATTTATAACTGGCCTCAAGTTAGGTCAAATCAAGTTGTTTTTATCTATGAATGAAATAAAACGAGAGATGTGATTGGTCGATGTAAAGGTCATTGAAAAATGGACCAATCAGATCGCTCGTTTCATTTCATTCATTACAATGTGGGTTCTGTCAGGGTTTGAGGATTGGTAATGGGGGAAAATCGAAAAGGATAGGATAAGAAAGTTGTATTGCTATGAAGTAGGCTATCCACCTAAATTTTAAGATCTAAACAAAAAATTTAAAAAAATTATGTAACAGGAAGCTATCTCTATCCAAAGGATTTTATAAACTCTTTTTTCATTGGTCAATCAGTGTATAACTGTATATCATCCAGATAAGATTGATCATATCTTAGGGTGTGTGATGAACAGGGAGGTAATCACGAAATTTGTTATAAAAAATTGAGTTATCTTTCTTTTTGAATTAATATTTCTTACCTTCAAAAAACTATAGTCTGTTTCATAAAATACTATAACTGCCACACATTCAAAATACTTTTATTGATCTGAAAATAATTATAAAAGTTAAATTAAAGATAACATTAATGGTAGCAGTCATAACTAACTATTCATCTTTCATATTACGTGTATTGTCAATTGTTTAGTGCATTTATTTTAAAAATAAACAATACATACCATTAAAGTTTAGGTTTCCTTCTCTGTAATCTTTCGTAAATTCTTCTATGTTTAACTCATACTGATCTTCATTTTCATACATTTCGTCCTCATAGTATTTGATCTATAAATGGAAATATACAAAATTTATTATAAACAATTCATATTGAAAATCAATTTAACCTAATAACAAATGCAGAAAGCGTTAAAGCATTAAGCAAAAGTAAAAGCAGCCTAGTTTAGTGTTAAAATGATCAACAAGTTCAATTTACAAGTAACATAAAAGTTGACACATAGACATGATGAACAAGACATAAACACATATAGCATTCAAGAAACATAGCTAAGAATAAGGCATTTGAAATTGAAAGCAGCAAAGCAAATTAAAATGAAGTTTTAATTGTCAAATATTACTACAACTGCATGCAAGTTATCATATGCAAGTGATGTGTGAAAAAACCCAACATAAACAGATATTAAAAGCTTTACTTGTAAATAAGACATTGGTCCATTTGGAGTGTTTAAGAATCTGCGTGTTGTGCATCAATTATTGATCAAATTAATTTTTAAATAATATCATTCACCACAGTCACAGTGTTTTCTATTTTTGATCTGTATATATATATTCACCAATATTAGAAATAAATAAATTACTTTTGAGATTAAACTCACTTTTATTCAATGCAATTTAGGTTAAATTCAACAAATTCAAAAACATAGATATACAGTCAATAATATTGTAGAAGTATGGAGTTTTTCTTAAACCAAGGAAAGACTGGAGGATAATGGAAAATGTTTTCAGGTAATGAACTGTCAAGTCAAACAAAGCAATAACCTTAAATGAGTCATTATTGAAGGACATAATCTTCCCACTGTATTTGGTGTCAGTATTTGACTCATCATCTGTCCATACATGAGTTATCAATTTTCCAACAAAGCTATCAGGGTCTTGAAATAGATCCATTTTCTCGCTACTAATTTTGAGTAATTGTAGCAAATTGTTGGTGAGCGTTTCTATGCTATGTTGTTTTCCTTTAGTACTTAAGTTAAAAAGATGTTTATCACCGCTGTTTACTGCCATTGTTTCCTTATGTATTTGAAGTTCATTTTTAAGGCCAAAATTTTTTCTTTCTTTGTTTTTAATGGTTCCAGTTGTAATTTTATTTCACTTAAGTTTTGCCAAATTCCTAAAATAGTGATATTGTTCATGACCGTTTCCTTTTTTTTTAACTTCTTGTCCTCATTATCTTTTTTTTCCCTTAATTTTGTTGTCAATTATTTGAACTCTTTCCTCGTACAGTTGTTGTCGATTTTCTTTTGCCTCATTCATTACATTTTTTCGCTCAGAACTAACATTGGCAATAATTTTGTGTTGCTCATTTTCAGATTTGGAACTCAACCAATTTTGGGTTTGATTTTGTCCATACATTATAGAACCTTCAATAGTTTCTGGCATGAAATTTGGACCTGTACGTAATTTGTTGTCCAGATGAGCAAAAAGCCTCTCAACGCAAATGCTATTTGGTGGACAAGATTTACTGTTTTCACTTAAAATTTCAGACGGTTCAAAATAAATTCCTTCAGGCAAAAAATCTTTAAAAAGAGAATGACATTTAATGCGTAACGAACAAGCAAAGACTTTCAAAATTTGAATGGTATTCTTGTTAAAAGATGGAGAGCAATCAAAAAGGTAGGTAGATTCTGGTTTCAAAGGTAGCTGTGGTCCTGGTAAAAAGTAAACTTCATATTTCAAAAAAAGTTCCGGATTTTTCTCACAAATGTCCAAAAGTTCGATAATTCTGTTATATGTAGGTCCAATATTTATTGCCAAAATTTCGTTGTTACCAGCTAAAGTCCAATACGGTTCTGTTAAAGTTTGACACAAAATTCCCAAAGCTCTGCAAATGCATAATGTTTCGTTGTTTTGAAGTGCGGCTAAAATAAAATTTTGTGTATAATTCAATGTACTTTTAGATGTTTTAAAATATGTTACCAAATATTGAGCCAAATAAAAAGTTCCTCTTGCATTATGAAAAAAAGTGTTGAAACGATTTCCTCTAAAGTTCAATATTGGTACATCAAAAATTCCATGATGCTTCTTCAAATATATCTTGGTGAAAAGAGGGTCACCAGATCCATCCTTAAAAAACAGTTTTGATAAAAATCGTATCAAACAATGGGTGGCAGATTCACGTTTTTCATGTTCAGAAAATTGTAGTAATGGATGCACTGCACATTTAAACGACTGGACTGTGTTAGTTGGTGATGAAGCTGAAATATCTGTTGCCAAAATTTTATTCACTTTATTTTCGGTTGCACTGCGGTCAGTCATGAAATTTTTAACTTTGCCAAAAATGTTAGGAGGATCCAAAGTTTCGGAAAATTGTGTTACTTCTTGAAGCATTTTTTTGGTACATTCAACATATGTTGTAGCTTTCCCATCTTTTACCTCTTTTAATCCTGTAGTAAATGTCTGGTGATTTTCATTGGTAATTTGTACACCATAATAATGTCGGCCTAATTTTGTAGTTGCATCGAGGTGCATTGTAATATTTTCTGCATTATCAATTTCTTCACCTATATGCTGTTTTGCAATCAACCCTAATTCAGCGGTTAAATTGCTTGCAGTTGTCTTGGAGGGTAAATCGCCAATTTCCATATTTAATAAATTAAAAACACATTTAATCAAGGGAGCACAATGCTGTAGACCTATTCCACGGCTTCTGAAATTATAGTATATTTGGCGGATTTTATCGTTAAATGGTTTCCCTTTATTTTCTAGTCTAGTTTGTATCAAATCATCTTTTACATTGTTATTATCATCATTTCGACATTCCGACTTCAGTATATCTAATTCATCTTCCAAGTTTTAAATAATGCTTTTGGAACTATTGCATTGTGTTGCCTTTTCATGATGTTTTTTCCTATCTAATAAATCATTGACTCCTTGTTTTAACAGTGCTATAGTATTATGTTGTCTCAAAGTTGTTGAAGTCTGCCTTTTAATTTTTTGATTAAGCCGTGAAACAGTAATTGCCCTTAATTTTTCTCTTAATTTCATATTTGACGTCTCATGTACTTTAATGGTATTTCTTAACTTCTTGCAATCTTCTCTCATTTCCTCATCATTGTCATCTATTTTTCTTTTCAAAACTCACTTGGGAAATACAAAATCAGCTTGCAAATACTTTTGTAATCTGTCATTGTTTCGGCAGTTCTTCAATTTTCTTACTAGATGAACAACTCGCTTAGCTTTGTTATAAATGCTTCCAACTATTATAGCTTGTGGAGTTACACCACCAAGTTCACACAGAACTTTATGGACCATTTTAAGGTTTCCCATTTACGTGTTTAAAAACATCATGTACAACATTGTTTGTAACCATGTTGTTTGACATAATGACAGTTCATCAACTCAAAACAAAAATTTTACCATATAATGCTGAAGTATTAAAAAGTAACAAAAGATTTACCATTTGGGAACAATTTAAAGGTATTGAGTTATCTCACTTATCAGACATATCTGGCTGGTGTTATTACAATAACATTTCAATTTGTCACAGCAACTTCTTTTTATGTATAACATTTGCAAACCATGACTTTTAAATATTTTAATTTGGGTAAACTTACTTAATAATGGGCAACTGACTTCAATTTCTGATAAATTCTATTCATGAAATTGTTTTGAGTTATATCCCTTTATAAAATATTGAGTTATATCCCTTTATCAAATTATAACAATATAATAATAATAAATGTAACCTGTGAAATGAATGCTTACCTCAAATTGAAATGAATATGTTGAATATCTGCCAAACTCTTCCTATTTTTATAGACAATTTCTGAAGTAACTAAACCTACAATAAAGAGAAATTGTACTGAAATACTCACTTTTGCCATTTGATGTCATTTGATGTGTTCGTTTTGTATTTTGATTTGCTTGTTGATATAACATGACAGGTGACATATTTGAAGCAGGA
The DNA here is from genome assembly GCA_017311375.1 of Mytilus coruscus. NCBI lineage: Eukaryota > Metazoa > Mollusca > Bivalvia > Mytilida > Mytilidae > Mytilus > Mytilus coruscus. The sequence goes on from CM029595.1 coordinate 41,213,099, forward strand.
TCTGCTTACCCTTTTGGATCTGAAAAGTATATAAGTCTGGTACCTTTAATTTTAAGTATTTATTAACCCACTTTAATGTCTCGTTGGTGTTGCTCAGTTGTTTTTTTTTTTATATTTTGTAATATGTTGATTGTTTATCATAAAAATAAAAATAATCATAATTTGTTGCAGGCATGCTTACCTCAAACTGATGTGAAGATGCTATCAAGCTGCCAAAAAAAGTCTGGTTTGAAAATGATTTCAAATGTCTGTATACACCTACAATAAACAAAATGTCATTATGGGTGGTTGTCAATCATAATGCATACACATAATATTATTAACTGTGAAGAATGAATAAAATCATGTTCTTTGTAATGGATTATGTACAATTCATGATAATTATCATACTAAATCATGAAGAAAATGATTATCATTCTCTTACTTATATACTTAAAAGTCATCAATTTATCATTTATTGTCATACAGTATGAGTGAAATTCATATAAATAGTTTATTCTGTTTAATCAATTTATTGTACATGTTATAATTTAATTAATTAATTGTTCCTTTGGACTTTACTTGGTATGGTGAGTTTTGTTAAGTTGTTGTTTAGTGAGTGATATAATACTCATTAAATGTGTAAAAAGGTTGTGATGTTTGGGTTTATTGCTCATGCACTGAAGTAACTGCTAAGTGTTGTGTGTTTGAATAGCTTTATTTGGAAAAAAGTATTTGAAGATGTGAAGATGTATGCAATATGGTAGATATCAAGAATATTTTGGTGCAGTGTAAACATGAATTTATATTGAGTATCAATTAATATAGTTGAAACATACAATTAGAAAGCAAGTGTATTTTGGCATAGTCTGATCCAGTGGGGTGTAGATGGGTGATATAGGCCCAAGTCCCTTGTTATTTTTAATACAATACATGTATGTGTCTCACCTTTCTTGAAATGTTAAAAAACACTCTAAGGTACCAACACTAGATTTTGAATTCTTCATTACTGATATAATAATTCATAATAAAATTTTAGTACACCTTATCATACACCATATTCATAATTCATAACTCAACATCATTGATCACAAATTATTACCTCACATCCAAGAATCATTTAATTTAAAGCTTACTTAAACAAAAATCCATTGAAAAAAATACATTTTGCTTTTAGAAAATATGCATGTTCACAGAAATGTAGTTGTCTGTTATTAAAATCATTCATGAAAGAAGCCACAAATTTGACTGTTTGCATAAGAATTAGCACTTGTGTGACGAATCGAAAAACTTGGCAGGCTTTTAAGCCATTTAATAAAAGTATGAGATGGCAAAAAAAAAAAAATTATTTAAATATACTTGAAATGTCTGAAAATGAGCTTCATTTAACTCGAGGTCTCAGGAACACTTACCTTACTGTTATTACAGGGCCGTAACTAAATTGAGGCATTTGCCTCATTTATGAAATTTCAAACCCAAAAGCTTGTCTTCATATAAAAAAAAAAAATAACCGATCCAAAACAAATCCTCCTGCCCCTCCCCCGTCCCCAGAATATCAAATGGTCATCCCCTTAATGAAATAAACATAATAGTTATTGAAAAACTGGTCAATAGCGTGATACATGGACTGTCATTATGACAATGTAATTGACTGCATTTGATAATGACAATGTCTATGGCTCAGTCATATCGCTTTCTTAGTCAATACCACTGTCCTGTGTGTGGTCCATATATCACAATAATGACCCGATTTTCAATAACTATATGTAAATTATTCTGCTTCTCTTGAATCACTTGATTGTTTAGTTTCAGCAGTACTAACACCTATGGACTACCAATAGAGGGCCACTGTGTTTCTGCATCACTAAAACTACACGTGGGATCAACTGACTCAAAAGAAGGCGGATTTACCTCATAATCAGAGAGCAACTGACTATCGTATTCATCAAAATGATGTGAATATGATATCAGTGGACTTCCAAGACTAGGTAAATCTACGCCCGGGGAATCTGATAACCTCTGACTTTCTTCTTCATCACTTTCAAAACGTAAATTTAATGAAGGTACAGTGAGATGGATATCAGATTCCCTGGGTACTTCAATGCCATCAGATTCAGAGTTCGAATCACTATCACTTTCATAATTTTCTGAATCAACTGATATGACTGAAACACCTGTCGCTGAAGGTATATCTGAGCCGTCACACAATGATATATCAATAGAATCTTCTGACCAACTACTCAAATCAAACAAAGAATCAGAAGAATCTATTGAACTACCTCCTGCAATTCTACTGCAAAACTCATGACAAAAGCTACATTCTCTATGAACTGTGCATACACAATTACTTGGATAATGAGTAACATTTGCAATTGTCTCAGTTATATTTTCATCAGGAACAATATTGCAATGTTCCCGACAAATGTATCTAAACATGAGTGCATGACGAGGATTTGCAACTACAAGATGAAAGTCCTGAAAAAATCCTGGTACCCAGTGTTGAGATCTAGCCATAATCTGTAAATGTTATTTACATTTTTTTATATAAGTACATCAAGGAAGAGTTTAAAATATTTTCTACATATTAAAAAACTGTATTAAGATAAAAATATTTTTTATTGCTTGCAGTGGGTGTCATTGGGGTCTTAGTGTGATGCAGGATTGGCTGATTTTTGTGACCATTACACGTGAAAGTCAAATTACTTTAGGCATGAATACTGAATAAAATTACCAAAAAATATGAAAAAAAAGTTGTATATTGTATAAGCGTGAAATAGGAATGAAACAAAGCACAAATCAGGATTAAGGATCAGACCTGACCCCAATGAGACCCACCATGCATTTATACTGTTTTATGAGTTTTTTTTAAACTTCATATAGTTATTAGTTATCTCCCCCTTGATAACAAAAAGTTATACAAAAAAATGTTAACAGAGAAACTTTTATTCCCTCCAAACAGAACAAAAGGGCATTTAATTGCAATGCTTACTGAACCCCTATTAAAACATCAAACAATTGTTATCTTTATCAAGTTGTATAATGTAACCCTCCTTTCCCCCCCTTTTTTAAAAAACCTACACACATACACACAATTTTATTTGTCTTAATGGAGTGATTTGATAATGAAATGTAAAAGTAACAACCATTTCTTTAAATTTATTCAAAATGGGTTGATATTCTGTTCTATTTATTCATAAATGAAAACACATCCAATAACAGACTGTAGTTAAAGGGAAGTAATTCCGAAATGGCGGAGTACCAACATTTTTACGTTTAACACAAGAAAAAGTGTCGGAAAATATCGGGAAAACAATGCCAGTAAAACAATTAGCCAACACCAATCAAAGCACTCTTTTTTTTAGTTCAAATGTAGCTTATGTCTATACATGACTTTCAAGTGTATTTTTTTGCAATTTTGTTAATTTGCCGCAAAGGACAGTTCCCGTCAAATTTTGTTTTTTTTTCTTATAAAATGTCATATTACTGCAGTTTTCATTATTTTTCAGTACAATTTGGATTAGGAATTTCCCTTCTTACCATCAATACCTTATTATGATATGTCTTTCTTCACTTGCAAATTATTTTCCAACTTTACTACACGAATTTCACGAGATATTTGGTTCAAATCACAACTTCCGGTATTCTAGAGTTATCTCCCATGTGAATAGTTGGACAGCCTATATGAAGATAGGTTAATTTTATATAGTTACATGTTATTAGCAAGCGATGGAGTCAAATTCAGTATATGTTTGTCCAAAATACTTCCATTCAGATGATCCACAACGAAGCAAGTGTCCGACTTTGACATATTTTCAATGTTTAGGAAATGTTTTCAAAACCAGAACTCTTTTATTCCTTGGCCTAAAATCTTGGTTTCTGGCTCATTTTAAGGAAAAAATATAGATCTTTCAAGCAGTGTAAAGTCCAAGAATGATCGACAAACTGTTTATTATTTTTTTACTCGGAACTACCGTTTATTATTTTCCAAACTTGGTATGGAGCACAGCCACTAGACGTTCTATCAATAATAATAAATATGGGCAATGGGAAGAAAATAGTATCAAAGTATGTGCCTGTGTATGGAGTAACATCATGGGCTGGGGTGTCATTTTCATTTAGCAAAGGTAGATCAATCAGACCTTGACTTTGATCCATATAATAGTAAACCTTTGTCTGATTTGTGTCTTGCACATTACTTTTGTACTGTATAACTAAAATTGACCAAACTCAGTGAACTATAACTAGCATAGTCTATCCTTATTATACTGTCATTATTTTAAATGTGTTTGGTAAAAACTGATAGAAATACTGGGAATTCAGAAATTTATGTGATATTTTTTATTCCTGCGTAAAATGCAACTTTACATATATAGCAAAAATAAAATCTCTTAAATTTGAATATTTGTAATTGGACACACATTTATCAAAACTTATATTTGAGACCGTCATCAAAGATTTGCAATATTTAATCATAAATGAGTACATTAATTTAGGAATTCACAATATAATTCTGTCAGATTGACCTATCAGAAACCATGTGTCAACCTATAAATTAACTGTTTACAAAACTTTGAATTTTTGAAATACTAAGGCTTTTCTACCTCAGGAATAGATTACCTTAGCTGTATTTTGCAAAACTTTTAGGAATTTTTGGTCCTCAATGCTCTTCAACTTCGTACTTTATTTGGCCTTTTTAACTTTTTTTTTATTCGAGAGTCACTGATGAGTCTTTTGTAGACGAAACGCGTCTGGCGCAAATACACACTTTCAATCCTGGTATCTATGATGAGTTTATTAAGTTTACACAGACATGACAGAGGCAAATGCAATGAATTTTTATATAAATAACTGAAAGCCAAATATCTCAAATCATTGTTGTCTCAATACTTAATTCCAAAGCAGCAACTAAAAATGCATGTACAGGGTAGCATGGGTAATTTAGTCACACTATGCAGACAGCTCTAGTTATCAATGTAAGCATTAATTATCCAATCATCAATAATATCTAACAATTAATGTATTATTAGTGTCAAGCAAATAGATAAAATGGCCTTTCCAGAGGTCATAATTATTTATACTAAAACACTTTTAAATGACATGCATATGTTGTGTACAAGATGCAAGTTTGTACAAATTATAATTTGTACAGGGTTTTTGTACCAGTTATAAGTTTTTGACACATACCTTTTTGCACTAGGTGAAAAAAGTTTATCTTCTAAAATTTATCAGCTTAATGTCTGAAAATCAGATGTATATACTTCAACCTAACATTAAGTGCTATTCTCCTTGTCCTAAAACTGGAAATAAGTACACTAGAATTCTATTTTTATTTTTCTCTTTATACCAAAATCATATCCATAAAAAGTCTTTTTGAATTCTTATAATTTTTTTGTATCAATGCTCAGTATTAGACTGTATCATGTAGTCATGGAAATATGAAAGAAATATGCGAAACAAAAGACTGTGTGCTTGTATCATTCATCCATTTGTGTTAAGTGGTTCATAAAACACTGATAACTTGTACAAAAATTCTGTGCAAATTATAATTTGTACAACATTACAATTTGTACACAACACATATATTCATGTATGAATAAATGAAATAATCATTTAACATAATTTTATCTCTATAACTGATAACTTTTGATAAAGTTTTATCTGACATTTAAAAAAGGATATACCATAGATGGCTTTACATGGACAAAACTAATGCATAATGTATATATTATACATGCTATTTGTCAAAATAAATTTGTATTTGTTTTTATTTCAGCTAAATTCTAAGTGTTGACTTATCCTAGACGAGGCAAGACATACATGTACAATACATGATTCCCTCTAGTAGCTGGATTGACTAGTCACCACAATAATTCCATGACAGCAATGAAACTCTAGTCCATTATGATGTTTTGAAGATATTTACATGTGTATCTACAGATATGATCAATTTTGAAGATTTTTACCAGGTCTCATCATATGTTGACTAGTCAGACAAATTTTAGTTCAGGTGTCTGACAGGAATTATTACAAAATTGCCAACGGTTATAAAACATGAATATTATTTGTTATTAAGTTTGCTTATCGGTCCAGCTATTTTAAGGGACTGTCTAACAATACTTTCAGAACTATGATATGTCAGAATCTGTGTAATTGTTACTACAAAGATAGAGATAATATTGCACACTAAGAAGTATACCCAGTTATCAGAAACTTTTTGCAACAAGTTATATAAAGATATTTTGAATTCATGATATTGATGCATTGTGCAGAAACATGAAATATGTTAGTTTGTATATTTGACAATCCAAGAGCAAAGTGAAAATGTAGCAAGGAGAATTACTAATTAAGGAGCAGTATTTTGATTATGGATTTTAATTTTTTTATTTATTTACTGAATACATTTTTGTCACTCGAATTTAATATCTAAGAAATGAAGAATATTAAAAAAAGACGGACAAAATATTTGTATTAAATATGTTGTAAATTTTATAGATTAGACATTTAGAAGTACAATAATGTATATATTGCATCATTGCTAGGCCAACAACATCAGCATTTTGTGTAATATAATATACAAGAAAATTACACAACTTCAGATTGTTTCAAGTATGATTAAATCAGTTTGTGTGCAGAGTGGCTCAAGCTGATCAATCTACTGCAAATGTGGCATATGAAAACTCTTAGTACATAGTGGAATTAAACTATACACCACTATGGGATAAGAATGTTCCTCATTAAGTTAAATTCATTCCTCAGTGTATGAATAAGTTGACAGAAGTTAACTACTATAGGTCACATTACAGTCTGCAACAATGAGCAAAACCCATACCTCATAATAAGCTATAAAAGGCCCTGGATTGACAAATGTAAAACAAGTCTAACAATAAACTAGCAGCCTGTTTTAGGTACAAAACAATAATGAAAAATAAATATGATATAAAGCAACAATCAACAACCACCGAATTACAGGGTCCTTACTAAGGACAGGTACATACAGAATGTGGCTGGTTAAACATGTTAGCTGGCACCAAACCCTCCCCTAACCTGGGACAGTGTACGTACATCTTCTCAGACATTGAATCTTTAAAAAAGGATACATACTTTAAAGTAATTTAAATTTGTTTTAAATAACCTTGAAAACAAATGGTAGGATAGTGGAAACAGTACAGTACAAACATTTTTTAATACTTGAGATATAGCTGTGATAAATAACAAAAACCAATTCTTCCACAATATTGATCATAACTTTGCCATGTTTGCCTTGGGGTTTTTATTAACTGTCTGTAGCGCTCACAGTGCTTTGATTTTAATTTTTGTTGTTGTTGAGAAAGTGCATTTTGAATGCCTCTTTCTGGAAATTATTAAGCCAATTATTACAAAATTTATACTGCTTGTTTGACGATTTCCCTTTCCATTCTTATCGAGATCATTAGAATACAAATATTTATAAAAAAAAGATGTTAAAAAATCTGACAATGTCTAAAATTGAAATATCAAAATAATTTGCATCAATAATGCGAAATTTTCCATCTTTGGGCAATAGCATAGCAATTTTACAGGAAGATTATGGAAATGAAAATAATTTGAAAAATATTGAAAGGAGTATGGTGAGAAAAAATATCAGACTAGCTACAAAACTGGCTGGATCACAACATGGATGATGCTTTGATTTTTTTATATATGTACAATAGGCACGTCTCTGTTCTTGTTGGAATTGTTGTTTTAGTTTTTTTTTTATGTTTCTCTGTATGCTTTTGTACTTTTATCATTTTGGAGTATAATTTGTTCTTTTTATTGATATTTTTCTCAGTTTGTTGTGCACACAGGGAAGGCAATCTTTATATGTTAATATTTTTGTGGAATATTTGTATCTACTAATTATTTTTTAAATAAATAACGCATTTCATGTATAGCTCCTTTGGTGTTCTTATTCATGTCAGTTAGCTCTTCTAGTGTGTTTTGCAGATCTGCTTCAATATTTTCCCATTTTGCCTGGTCATATTTAAGAATTTCGCTTGGATAATGTCGCACTTTACATAACCAAGTGTCTGTTACTGTACAGACATTTCATGGTAGCTTAGTCATAGTGGTGGAAGTATATTAACGTAATTGATAGTTGTTGGGTTATTTAATAGGATTAAGTCTTATATTATTTCTTTTCTACACATGTAATTGCTGCATTAACTATTTGGTGAAGGTTATAACTTTCTACGATTTCTAAAAGTAAATTGTGATGTTAGCTTCCGGTTTACCCGGTATGACCTGAAGTATTAGTTCCAGTCACCACCTATGATGATATTAGTATTGCTGTTTGGTTGGTTCTACCATGAAAGTAAAATGAATATAAAACTTCCATGATCTAATAAGTGATAGTTCTAGTCAATCTCCGACACAGAGTTCATATCCGTTCCAAATAAAAAAAAATGCATGCGATTGTATGCATGGATAGAGGAATAACCCTAACATGCAGATGTATATTTAAGCGTACTTACCAAATATCTGCTGCGATAGTCAAGACTCTGGTTCGAAGCTTAAGTAGAAACACTCTACGGCTCTCTGAAGACTTGTCTGCAACTAGTCTCTCTCACGATGTAGATTCTTCCGCACACACTTCTTTCGGTTCTCTCCTTGTCCGTCCTAGTCATGTTATAGGCAATGGGTTAAACGCGAGAGAGAAGACGTAGATACTCTTTCCGAATGGATTAAGGCTGTGATGTCGTTGATACAAATCAGAATTAAGAAACTGAATGAGTCTATTAATACCCATGCTATATCAATCTTTAAAGACCCAAAACACTTTTCCTACCTCCATGAAAAATATTTACACATTGAGCTAGCATGTTCCTAATATTGGGAAGTTGGACACTTCCCTAACAATACATGTACGCTCCTGTCTATTATTTGTTCATATGTCAAAGTTGGTACCTTTGAGGGCAGATCTGACTTTTATGTCACCACAATGTCACCGGTTTTGTCATCGTATCCTCAAACTCGTCCAAATCGGCCACAGAGTCTGTTTCAATGCTCTCTGAATCTAACAAAGTGTCCTCTGAACTCGAAATGTCCTCAAAAACAATCGCCGCCCTATCGCTGTCTATCATTATCTCACTGACTAACTTTACACGAGTGCTATGAGTGACCGTTAACACAATAAAGCACTTGATTTACAATCAATTTATATATATACAAAACACAAAATCAAAATCGAAAAAAACCCATAAATATGTAAACTTATTGTCAATTATATGTCAAAGTCAACACAGTCAATACTGGATAACTTCTGAAATATAAAGAAAATATTTATTTTAATTCCATTTCCCCTATCCCTATTTTCGGTACATTACATCTCATTCGGAGTTTGACATTTCGGACAGTGATACGTCACGAAAGTCTCGGCCAATTCCTCAGTCACATTCACGTATGTCCCATGATACCATTGGTCATAAATGTCGCATTAAATAATGAAAGCTCCTTGATTCCCTTTCTTCACATGCAATCAATGTCTCCAATGTCATTTAATATATTCTCACTATCCTGTAACTGATTTTGCGCTCTCTTTACCCAAGCTGGAATATGCCGAACGTTGCACTTTGTTATTCGGTCATGATTATATACTAGTACATTTAACTTTATTTTCTCCGCAATGGTACCTGTTCCGTTCCACGGAGGGTCTAGTTTTTTACTCCGTCCTTTGACCTGTGCAGTATCTAAGGTGTATACCAATGACATATATTCAGTTTTTCTCATCTTTATCTTATAGTCTCTTTTCATGTATTCCTGTGAAGATCTTCAGTTTTGTCGTGCAATTTCATGCGCTTTTCGGATTGCTTCTATTACTAGTAACCGACTCACATATTCCTCTTTGCTGTCATCACTATCTTTGCCTGGTAAGTTTGTTTTTCTTTCCAACATAAGTCTTGTCATTCTATTATATATATGATAATCGAATGGCACTTGCGAGTTGTTGGAGATATTCGTCCCAATCTTTCTGTGATTTGCTCACAAAGCATCTTATTGTGTCCATCAAAGTCCTGTTATACATGTCCACCTGACAATTTGCAACGGTCTATACGCAGTTTTCCTTGTATTATGTATTCACAGACAACAGACATTTACAAACCGATTTAAACATGTTGCTTTCTTAGTTTCTCCATTGGTCGCTATGAATAGAGAATGGACACCCAAATCGTGTAAAAAGCTCATTAACGGCTGCCCTGGCTGTTTCTTCAGCGGTTGTGATGATGAAGGTATAACTTCTATCCATTTAGTAAATTAGTCTACCATTACTAATATGTTTGAATGTCCCCGTGTTGTTTCAGGTAAAGGCCCTAAGAAGTCTATGTGGACTCGCTCCATGTGTGATCCTGCATGATACGTTGTCAATGGACATCTGGCTTTTCTCGTTGCCTTTTTGTTCTTGTAGCAGATATTACATTATCGTTCATAGTTTTTTATTCAAATAAAATTTCTTTGACCCTAGCTGTTGTTCGATCAATACCTCGATGTCCAGTTATTGGGATGTCATGGTTTAAACTCAACACCTCCTGAATATATGCTTTTGGTACAACTAATCGCACCTGATTATTTTTCGACCCATGGAAAAGTACTAACTTCTTGGCTGCGGGTCCTGCAATGTACACTGTGTTGACCGGAGGTTCCTCATCATGCTGTAGCCAGTGCAATATCAACTGCAAATCAGGATCCATTGCTTGTTCCGATGACAACTGGTCAGTTGTAAGATGAATTCAAAGGCCACTTTCTTCAACTACAGATGCAGTGTTCGCTAGAACTCCATCTACATATATATTTGATCCATAGCACTCGACTGATACTTTTACTGCTGGCAACATAACTCCCTGTGTTTGAACAGAGGTACCACTGGAGTAGTCTTTCACTTCTGAACTATTATTGACCTTCTTCGGAACCGTAGCTAACGGTATCACATTATCAATTGTAATGAAATCATTCCAACTTTCATGAACCCTAACACAGTACTTACATCCTCCACATGGGATTCAAAAATTGACATTTCCGGACATGGCTTTTCAGCATTCAGTCTAAACAAAGCATCCGCGTTAACGTGTTGTCTTCCTCGGCGATGTTGGATTGTCATATGGTATTGGCTTTAAACCTCTTAGCCAACGCGCTAGCTGACCCTGTTGATTTTTTAAGTTTATTAGCCAATGTAAACTACTATGATCTGATCTAACAATGAATTCACGGTCTAATAAATAATGTCTGGAGTGTTACGTGAATCGAACTACGGCCAACAATTCTTTTCGTGTTGTGCAATATCTACGCGGGTGACAAAGTGAAACTTCCATAGGTAACAAAACATTCAGGCCAATCTGTATTCCGTACTCACGGAAGCGTTCGAACACAGCTCTTAGATTTTCGATATGATCACTGAAGTTTCACCCGATGACAAGCATATCGTTCAAGAAACAGTACAGTTTGCCAAGTAAGACCCAGCAAAACTAAGTCAATAGCACGTGCTACGTGACTGGAGCATTGCATAGCCCGAAACTCATCCTCGTGAACTGAAAAACGCCCGTATTTTGTTATGAAGGCGGTTTTAGGTTGATCTTCCTTTGCCACGTTTACCTGCCAATACGCACTATTCGCTTCCAATTTCGGAAACCACTCATTTCCGTCGAGTGTATCGAGACATTCCTTGATCAAGGGTAACGGATATTTACAATTATGTGTAGTTTAATTCCGTTTTTCATCTTAATTTATCACAATAAAAGGGACTTAAGGTAGATCATAAGTATATATTTTTTGAGACAGATTTTTCTTATACTTTGCCAAAATGAAGATTTTACTATGCTTTTTCAAAATATAATAAAAGTATGGGTCACCGTGCTATTTTCCAAACTATGAGTCGTTGAAAATTGCCTAAATTTGGTTAGATTGTTCATGAAAAACACATTTGTGTGCATTAAAAGAAATCTATGAGATAGAATTTTGAAATAAATTGTGAGAAGATAGGTTTTATAATATGTTTTAGAAAATAAAAGAAAAATGGTGTCACCGAACTTGTTTTCTTGCTACAAGTAAAATTAAAATTTCCTATTAGTCCAGTATATATTTTTACTAAAGAGTTATCTCCCTTCAATGGCTTATTTGAAAAATTGATTCTAAAACACAAAATTTGATATCTGCTTAAATATTTTAAATAATGCAATAAATCATCAAGTTTTCTTTAATATTAATAAACAGTCTAATCAATAAATTGCATATATGTCTCCAAGTTTGCGGATTTGAGCAAATAACTAGACCGATTTTGTACTGCCAATGTACAATCCAAGATGGCGGTATACCATGAATCTACCTTAATATGTATCACATCATAAATTATGAGTGTGTAATTTGTATTTAAAGCAAGTCACACACATGTCTTGTCATGTACACTAACATATGTTTTATATTACACAGCTCGGTGAGTTTGTATTTCTTTATT